>CAUJNA010000030.1:307500-357203 GCA_963377175.1 Effrenium voratum | reverse complement strand
AGCTGGCGCTGGCTAGACGAGGGGGCATGTGCTTTGAACATATGCCCAACCCGCTGCGATCATGCAGTCATGCGTTCTTAGGTTTAGCTCTAGGTGTTTGTCAGTCGTTCGCGCACTAGGCGTGGAAAAAGGCGTGACCGGATGATAAATTATAATGACATGATAAATGTAAATCTTATAACTGTTATATGATATGATACAGCGTTACATGATGTTATATGAAACAGAATGATGTGATATGTTGTAATAATACAATACGATATGGTATGAAATGATGCGACATGTTTGGAGACATGTTTGGACATGGTGTGGAGTGGTGGTATGAAATGGTAGTATGATCTGATGACATATTATCATGTGACATGGTTAAGCTTTATGATAAGGCAAAGTAAGATATCGTGGTATCATTGGATAGACAACCAGAAAAAGGAGCAACCCGAGAAGCCCAGAAAGCCAGCAACCCGGCAACCAGCTAACCACACTGAGTCAATGGGCTCCGTCTTCTTGCCGCACCCCATACACTTCCTGGCGCCCTTCTTCACCCAGGGCATGGTGCAGCAGGGGCAGATCCAGGATGTGGGCTCCTTACCCAGGGGGCGGTTCTCCAGGCCCCCATACCCCAGGCCAGCGCGCTTGCCGACCTGCTGTCCCGGGGTGCTGAGCCGGGCCTCATGCTCATACTTCATCTTGGCGATGTAGAACGCCTCCACCACACGCTCCAGGCCCCCCTGCTTGAGTTGGGGGCCCTCAAAGCCTCTCAGGAGCCGCTGGACGTCCTTGCCTGCAGTCGGCGGAGCCTAGTGGCCGTGGTCGCATCAAAACACGGGAAGTCGCCCGCCATCTGGTCCTCGCTGAATTGGTAAAGGCCCTCAGAGACTTTGAGGGCCTTGGTGAAGACGCTTCTCTTCGGCGCGGGGGCTGCGGGGTCCTCATCCTCCTCCGAGGACGCCTGCTCCCTGACCTTCGCCATCAGATCACGGCGTCTCTGCCACTTGGTGTCGGACATCGGGAGCTCCTCCTCGTCTTCCGCCAGGAGTTCCTCCATGGGAACATCCTTCTCCGGCGGGTTTAGGAGCTCCAGGAACGCCCCTGGGGGGCGTGTCAGGGCCTTCGGCCCCCAGGGGCTGAGTCTGCCATCAGCTCGTCCTCTGCCTTGCGCTTGGCTGGGATGAGTGGGGCCTGCTCCAGCTCATCGGCGCTGGAGAAGAACCGCTCGTCAGGTGCCTGAGGGACCTCAGCAGCCAAGACGGTCCATCCGTCTTCCTCCTTCTTCACGAGGCTTGCCAGGTACTTCGCCATGGAGGCCTTTGCCTTCGCCTTGGCCTCTGCAACCGCGGCACCAGCGTAGGCGGGGGCGTACATGGCTTTGATAGGAGGGGAAAGAAAGATTTCAGATTACAAGACAGAAGGTCAGAGTCCACTTGAGCCAAAATGGTGGCCCAAGTGGACACTTATGAAGAGTCAAGACAAGCGACCACCTGCGGTTAACGCTTTAGCCCATTATCCCCAGGCGAGATCTTTACAATTCCCCTCCGCAAACCCAGACTTACAGTAGGGGACTTACAACCATTGCAAGCGAGGTATAACCATGGCCACTATCCACTTCCCTAACTTGCCCTGCCCCTCAACCCCTCCCGCCTGCAAAGCCTTCCTGGAGTGATACTCCCAATAGCGCCCCAGCCGGGCCTGGCCAACATCCGATTATTCTGTTTAGAGGAATGTTGCTTTGGGGACCCCGGATTCAAAGGGAAACCCAAAGCAGAAATCGCTTGAGACAAACTCTCCTTCCGTTTGCTTGTTCCTCCCCTCGGAAAAAATGAGAAAGTGTTTTTCCAGTAGTCATGGATTCCCTTCCAAACCCACAAAGGAAAAGCAATTCGCATTCAGCCCCTTTTCGGGTTCCATGATGTGCATTTGCAAGGGAGTATGCACCCCTTTGCGGGAACAATCAAATATTTCATCCAGCAGAGGCAAACTCACTCGACCACAGGGACTGTCCTTTGGGGGTGAAGTGAATTCGAATGACTCAACCTGAAATAAGACACAAACGAAGAAGGGAACCTTCCTGGATGAACTCGAGCCGATTTGCGACCTCGCGATTTCCTTTGCACACACCTTTAACTTTGGATGAGCTTACATAAATGAAATAAGCTAATTACCCTCCTACCCACATTGGCACGGAACCTGACGAGAAGGGGTTCTGGTTGTTGCATCTTGCCTCTCAAAAGGGATGCTCTCGTAGTGCCAGGGTCCTTCACCTGGGTGACTGGCCGTAACCGGCCACGACCCCGCCGAAAGCAGCGCCTTCCACACGCGGAGCCGGAGATTCCAGGCAATGGCGAGGCCCTGTACGGGAGGTTCATGGGCGAAAAGCTGTAACTACTTCGACACCTTTCAAGGTTCCCTTGGCTTCAGTATCCTTTTATCGAAAAGATACCTCTTTGTGGATAAAGAAAATCTCTGCAGAATAAGAGCATACTGAATTATAGAGGTGCTGAATCTCTTCATGAGCTCTTTGTGGAATTGCAACTTGCAAACGTTGGCTGATATTTGAACAGCTATTTGATTGACCTATAGGAACTCGTAGACAAGAAAAAGAACTTGCTGTTATTAGCTAAAGGATTATTAGTTAGATTTGTGTATTGTAAATGAAAGGTGAAAATAATTCCGAAAAGTAGGTGAAAAAGAACTAGGAACCAAACGTGTGCTTCTGTGCCACAAAGATAACTGCTTGTAGAAGAAAGAATTTTCAAATTTACCATTCCAGCGATCAGACCTCTTCATAACCATCGACACACAGCAATAATTAAAGCCCGAATGCTAGCGATCTAACTTGAGTCTAGGAACCATTAGAGAAAGTTGAGTCTATTAAAGATTAAAATGCTCAGAGATACACACCTGCCATCCAAGCAATAGTTAGCAGTTAAATGTTATACGAGCCAATGTTAAAATCTGGATCTGTTCAAAAGAAATAATGCTGTCTAATAAACATCGAAACGAAAAGAAACGACACAACAAAAGGCCTTACTTGTAAAATGATCAGCTCATTATCAATCCATGGAAATAAGATTCATTGACGTATAGGATCCATCATTCGCAATCTCCTTAAGATGGGTATTCACTTGTGTAACAAATGGGAAAAGCCCAAATAAATAGCCAAAGTTCTGTCTTAAATCAAATACTTTCGGTAAGCTTACAGCAACCTCTTTAAGAGAGGTAAGCTTACAGCAACCTCTTTAAGAGAGGTAAGCTTACAGCAACCTCTGCAAATACTCAAAAGTAGGATTAATAGGATCCATCTTTTCAAAAGTGTGTAGCATCTTATGAGCTAAATTATCCATCGAGTCCACCAGGTATCCCAAATAAAGCCTTTACTGAAGCTCTAAATGTCGAGATAGAATAAGACTTCACTCACCTTAGCTAAAGGCTTGCAAGTAACACGGACAGTGGCCCTAAAACACTGTGTCCAGGACCATACAAGAAACGAGCTCCTCAAAAATGGCAAACGGATGCATTTGAACGTTTGGCCTCCCCACCAAGCCAAGAAGAACACAGAAAATAAAATTACCCACAGGGATTTGGGATAAACCGTTTTGCTATTGTTCAGTTTAAGGCTTAACCTTGCGGGGCCAGAACAAAACATAGGCCCAGGCAACACAAAAGGCTCAAATCCCGTCGACTTGCAAGCGAGATCGAGGATATCCCAAACGGCTTCCATTTAAGCAGTGGAAGGACCGTGCCAGGCAAGGTTCGGAAATGCATATCTGCAGTTCAAGAACTAGTACTTTGCAAATTGCACATGGGCGTGCCTTTTTGAGGAGCCAACGGAGAGCCACCATGTGTGGTTCTCCATGTTGAAACATACCCAAATCTATGCTTAGTGGGGTTCCACGGTGATTTAATTTGCCGCGACAACGGGGTGATAATTGGTTGCAAGGACACTTGTTAAGAAGAGTAAACATGAAAAGTGAAACTTGGAGCCCTTTAGACATGCTTGGTAACAAACAAATACAAATATTTCGCACAAGGAGAATCCTCTAGTGGGTGTTGTTTGTTCCAAGCTTATCTTCAGAAGGATGAAGTGGCCCTCAAGGATGATTTGAAGCTAAGTAATTCAGAAACCGTAAACAGGTTCTACAAAAAAAGGGGTCCAGCAAGCACAGAAAATGATGTGAAAATCAAAAAGGATCCCATTTGTTAGAACCCGTTTGGGCACGTCGTTTTCGAGGGAGCCCCCTTTAAAACAACCACAAACTAGGTACTCTCAAAAGAGACAACCCCATCCAACGGGTCATCCTGAGTAGATCTGCTTCCCAGGCGTGGCTTGACGCTCGAAATCTACCGTGTCTCGGGCGCGCACCGTGCGGGTACGCCGGCGGCCGGCTCCTCAAGTGGCCGAAAAGAACGGCGAGCTGATACGACTGTCGACATTGACATCAAGTTGGGCATATCTCCAAGGAGACTCCATTCATACTTGTTTGGGGTGCATCCATGTTGCCACAGCGTAAGACGTCTAGTCGTGTGTTGCTGCTTCACTTGGTCTATTGTGCCTCCAGGCTTGCCGCTGCAAACCTATCTGTGACCCACTGAGCCAAAACCCCTATAACTAAAAGTTAAACTTGGATTGGCCATAGCTTCCCGGAGTTCCTTCATATTCCTCCAAAGTTCAATGTTGTTTGGCTAGGATATGCTTGAAACCGCATTCCTTACAATTAATGACAGCCCGCATAAACTTCGGGAGTCCAAGGAAAGGAACTTCGCAGCGCCCGAGCTCCATTTGGCAGCTGTCAGAACCGCGTCCAGGCGTCCAGAGCTGAAATTCAACATGATCCTACCTGTACACATCCCACGGCCAAGAGGACCCCAACGCCAAGAATTTGAAGTTTTTACAGGCACGTTGGACCATTCAGCCTCTCTGCTTTCCCACCGCGCCTTTGAGCAGGCACGCCACCAACAGCCCAGGTCGCACATCGCGGTGCCTTAGCTGTTGTGACTTGTTTCCCTTGCAAATGAGTGGGCCTGGCACAAAATGAGCAAATCCACCTATTTGGGTTGATTTCAGGAAAATTAACATATTTGGAACCTTGGATACAGGAACTCGAAAAGAACAAACAAACGCGTTTATGACGAACAAACGTGTGGGCTCAAGCCACCATTAAATAGTGCCCAATTTGCCGTCCAACAACAATGATGCCTTGTTTCGTGTAGGGCTAAGTTGAAGAGCCAAATCAGGACAAAGGGGGGCCAGCGTTTTTCCCGGCCCTAAACAAGAGAATCCGCCGACCCTCTGCCTCCCGTCCTAACCTGAAGGCACACCCGAATGCACGAAAAGTGACGGTCCCAAGACCAGTCCCGGGACCTGGTCCTGGGACCGGTCCTGGGCGCTTTGGATGGTCCCAGGCAGTCCCAGGACTGGTCCCAGGACCGGTCCCAGGACCACCGCTGTTCGGAGCACCAGTCCCAGGACCAGCCAGCTCCGCATCGGATGCAACTTGACCCAAACACCAACTCGTCCGACAGGCTCAGGTCGTGAATGAGGCGCGCGCCGTTTGAAACCGCGATTAACGGACGGGCTCCCGAGTGTGTGACTTTTCCGTTAATGCTGCCCCAGAGCATGAGGCCCAGTTTCGGGAGGATGTTTCTGACTTTTCCTTTAATGCCGCCCGAGATCCGCCCGTGTCGGGTCCAGCGATTTGACGGCACGGTCCCAGGACCAGTCCAACAGGTCGAGGGCCAGTTTCGGGAGGATCCCTGGAAGGGGACTGGCGTCGGATGCAACTTGATGTGAGTCAGGTGCGCGCCGCCAAGCCGCGATTAACGGACGGGCTTGCAACTTTTCCGTTAATGCCGCCTGACAGCAATGAGGCCCAGTTTCGGAAGGGACCAGTCCCGGGACCAGCCCCAGGACCGGTCCCAGCCGCCATGCTTGAGCTCGTGGCTGCAGACAGCCCCGACCCACAGTTTGACTGCCGAGGGGGGGCGGCAGCAGGCGCCGCTAGGCAATCTCTGCATCACCAGCTCGGGCTTGCAGTTTTGCTTGCCTGTGGGAAACCCACGCAAAACATCGCATATATGCAGGGTTTAGGCCATGTGGCTGACATCGTCAGGGTCTGGGGTTGGGCCTGGGTGATGCTTCAGCGGGGCTTGGTCCGCATCATCAAGACTTCCTTCCAAAAAGCCTCTCAACCCATGAAGCACTGTTTCTTAGAAGGTATCGGAGGGATATAAGCGAGGCCACCCCAACCCCAGATGATGCCGGGGATGCCAGCTTTCTGGGCCCCAGCCGGGCCCCAACCCAGAAGGCTGACATGGGGTCGTGCGCGCACGCGCCAGAGGCCCCCAGAAACAGCAGCCCAAAAAGAACAGCCCGCAAGCCAGCCCGGAAACGCACATGCAACAAAACACCGTAAATAACAGCGTTTCGTGGCTGGGGTCGCGCTCGCCTTCTGGCGCGAAAACCAACGGGAAAAAAAAACGGGCCGCGCAGCACGCGAGCCAGCCACAGCAAAAGGAAAACGGACAGAACAACAGCCCAACGCTCAGCACAGCAGTTTTTGGCAGTATTTACAGCGTTTTGTAGAGCGAGGACGGCAGCGCTTGGCGCCAAAATGCCATATCATAGCACAGGATACGTTTCTCATACAAAAAACATGACACGACATGGTATAACTTCAAAGAGGCGTAGCCGGCTAGAGGCCGCAGGCCCAGAAATACAGAACGCCCAACAAACGGCTGGCTGAGAGACCCTGAAAGCAATGGCCCCATGGCCAAAATTTACCCAAAACAAATCTTTACAATGGATGTCTCAATGCATATTTGGGGTTGTTGACCATCTTAGCCAACCCAATGCAGACATGTCACTTGACCAAGTCACAATCGATGTGATCATGGGAAGCGTGTGCCGCCTAGGCCTCTATATTGCCCAAGACCATTGCAAGCCCCCAACTGATCAGCTCAAAATGACTACATTACCTAAATGTCCGGTTGTAGTTGATTTCAAAGAGCAATCCAAAGGGCACCAAGGAAGTCTGGGGAGATTAGAACTTTCTCCACAACAAAACGTCTCCAGAAGAGAAGGGGGCCCCCTATTTCCCGCTTAAACATCACCCAACCAAGAAGAAACCCGTCCAAATCTTGACAAATGGTGATGTCTTTAGCCAGAAACAAGAGAAAAACGTGACATTCTGAAGAACCCCGTCCAACAAACAGGAAACAACTCTCCATGCGGCTGGCACGACACTTGCGTGGCAGCACGCGTCAACCCAATATTCAAAATAAACACAGAAAAGCGCGAAACTGAGGAAGTCGCAAAGTTCCCCGCCAAACTTAAAATCAGTGAGGGCACCCCTACTCGATTTGAGTGAACCCTCTGAGCGCTCGGCGGCCTCGAGGTGGCCGAGCCCTCCACACCCTGACGCACGCGAGCCGAGCGAGCGGCGAAAGATCACAGAGAGGCCGTGCTAAGGCCCTGGCCCTGGCCTATCCTTTGGCTTGCTTTGGGAATGGTGCCTGTTTAAAAAAGGAACCCAGTGGGATGTTGTTGTGGTTAAAGAGGAGTCGAAACATCTCAGTCGTTCCTTTTACCACGGTGTTTGTGGGTTACCGTAAATGGACACCTGTGGAATCATCGTTTTCAGAAGCCTCCTGTTGATGGACCCCTTTTTAGGCTTCATGATTATTTGCAGGACAGTATCGCAGGTAAGCAGGGGAAGCGCCCTTCAAAACCAATTTGGCAAACGCTAACACCACTATTCAGCAAATTACCTTTTGCTTGCTTAAGGACCACAACTGGTTTGTTTGCTTAAACACATATTACATATTTCTTGAATCAGCAAAATGCCCTGTGTCGCCAAGACATCGAAACTGCACTAGGGCTACTAAGCAGCTAGTTCAAGGGTCCAAATAATTTGACGGGGGTGGGGACGATGAAAGCAAATTAGATCAGAATCGAGGGATAAATGATGTTTATAATTTTGCGGCCCCTGACAGATCCTTATAGTACGTGGTGCAAGGGGAAGCCGGATGGCTCGATTCAAACGCATGTAAACAAGCTAAAGGGCGACCGTGCCTGATGGTTGTGGCTATGACCTGGGTCCTAAACCACTTTGGCCAGCGCTCTTGTGGGGAGTCCAAAGAACGGTTCCTGACTGCAAACTGAGCTGCATGTTGTCGCCTCCAAACAGCTCTTTACCATGGACTGGCAAGCAAAATGCCCTTGCTCGGCAATCCGAGGCCTCCAGCGGATTTCCATAGGAAAAAAGTGCACACTGCTTTGGGTCACTAGTTGATGTTAAAGCTCATCTAAGAAACAAGGAGAGAAGGCCACCACTAGAAGATGTCTGGGGAACTCTTTGGAAGATGCCTTATCCGAAATGGATTGCACGACAGCCAATCTGATGCGAAAGCTAACACAATTGCCCAAGATCTATCATGCCCAGGTCAGTATGAATACTAAATGGGAGGAGCCTTTGTTGCACGTCACTTACATGGGAGTTTATGTCCACCAACATTTTGGAGTATGTTGCAACCAGTAAAACTCATGGCCGGCTTGCGCGACAAAAGCGAGCAGCGCCTTGCCGTGCTGCCCTGGATGGACAGTCAGCCTCAGCGAGTGATCTGTCCAGATACCTCAAGTAAGCCTCGAAGTGTAAGTTTCAGTTTGGCGTATGCAATCAAAGCGGCCATCAAACACCTTGGACCTTGGATCCACCATCTTGCTATTCGTGCTGTGAAAAACCTCCCAAGTTGCGTGCCATTCCAAGCCAACTGTCAGCCCATCCTTCCGCGTGGCTAATTACCCGCTTCGATTCCGGTGCTCAAGAAAACCAACATGAAGCGAGCTCGAGAAACATGTGAGCCATGGTCAATGATCAGCCAGTGTACACGCTTGACTTTGGATTTAGCGAGCAAACCTTGCATATACAAATGTGTCGAGTGCGCCCATGTCAACCAATTTGCCACAGAACATGAGGCTAAAATAAACCGTCGCTCTTGCGGCAAAATACACAAGGGGACATTTAGCAAGAGTGTTGCTCTAAGCTTCGCTCATTCTTAAATCTCAACAACACCTTCCAAAGGCTCCCGAATCAAGGAATCCCTCAGAAAGAAACACCCGATCGGCGAGCTTGCCGTGGTGTAGAACCATACGCAAAGGGACAACTTGGGCGAAGTGAGGGCTTGCCACCTCCGGCAAGCATTGGGATCTGTCCGACTTGACGCGACCTTTGGGGCCCTCCTTCTCTTCCTTGTGCGTGAGAAAGATGTGAAGAAGTCAAAGCTGAGCCCAGCAAGAAAACAGTCATCCAGAGGGTGGATAGCAGCAATGAGTTGGCGGGAGATGGCGTAGCAGCATTTACAGTATTCCATTTGTTCACTTGCCACTTAATTGAATTAACTATGGAAGTAGGGAAGCATCTCAAAGCAAGCAGTAGACTACCAGGAAGGTGAGTGACGCCTATGCGCTTGTACTCACAGCTTGCCCGAAAAGAAACACCCTGAAGCGCAGGTGAGTGCTGGGACTGCACGTCTGCCGCCGAGCGACAATGGCCTCTGCCTGGCAAGGTGCAAACGTCTTGTGCATGTCTTGACAACCTACTAATTACTAGTCCCTGGATTCGCAGGATCTGCAAAAGCATGCCGAACTGCCTCGAACAGTATCCACAAATCACTGAAACTCGCCGTGAGGAACTTCCATAAACGACAGCAAATGTGGAAAAACAGCTTCCCTAGCGAACACATATATGTTTGTTGGCCTCTCAAAAGGATGAAAACGGCTCGGTGTCAGTAAGTCAATATTCCCTAGCGTTGGACACATGGATTTTAGGAAAGCCACTTTGCTTGACTTTGGGATTTCAACATATTTCACATATTTTTTGGGCTCGCCCCCGTATCAGTTGCTGCACTCTCCCTGAAAATCTAGAACGAGACATCTCAGGCCTCCATCCATCTGGATGGGAGTGTGCGAAAAAGGCCCAGCTCTATGCACAGTTAGTGTCAACAAACCACACATCAACTAATGTTTACCAGTCATGACAATCTTCCCATCAAAAAGTAAAACTCACACAAACGCCAATTTAGCACTGGGCTGCCAAACGACAGTCAAAGCGCAGCTCCACCAAAACACCCACCGGGACACCACCAAAAGACCACCGTGACAACATCGAAACAGCAGCAGGGCATCGCCAAAAGCACAACCGGAACACCGCCAGAACACCACGAAAGCACAATCAGGACAGCACCAAAACACCACCGAAACAGACCGAACCACCACTGGGACACCGCCGGCACACCGGGACACCACCAGAGCACCGACGCCGGAAAAATGGATGTAGCCACACTTTCCAGGAAATAGAGCTTAGGACAAGTTCAAGAGCCCACAGCTGGACGCTATTGGGGAACAAACGACTTCTCAATTCCTGACTGGATTCGTCAGACAAGTCCAGACTTGTTGTTTGCCACCAAAAGCAAGTCCAAACCACTCAGAGTCGCAAGGTGTTCAGGTATTGAGATGTGGCTTTGTCTCAAAATAGGGAACCCCACAAAATGGTAGGTTCCTGGTTTCCCACCCTGCGGACGAAAACGCGGCCACACCTCGGCGCATTGGCGAGGGAAAGTTGGATGAGGCCATTGGAGGCCAACAGCATTGGATCAATGTGAAGCTGGCGTAAAGAGGCGGTTTTGTTTTTTTGAGTGTCCGTTCAGCGGGAACCCATGTCCCCCCCCGGCAATCTGTGAAACCGGATGTACTTGGGTATGTGTCAAAATAACGGATATGGACCCTACAAGTGGTGGTTTTCTTTTGCTTGACCATTAAAGCAGGCGATAAGGGTAACCTCAAAGACACACACACACACACACCCACTTCAGATGGCCTCTCTTTTCCAAAGCAGTGCTGTCTAGCAATGTGCCCACCGGGCACAAAAAAGTAGCTCACGTGTTGCGAACTGACAAGGTGGTTTGGGAATAGTTTTGGCAGACAGCATCTTAGAGGAGTCTTACATCCAATGATCTCAAGTTCTTTGTGGCACTAAGCCGCGCTCCCGACATCATTAAATTGAGTCCTCAACATAACAATGCCGTCGGGAATAACTTCATTGCGCGTCAACCGATCTGTGAGCGCGCTCTAACCTTTGCAAATTACTTCAATGCTCAAACAGTGAAATGATGTGCCGTGGTGTCTACGAACCTGAACTGCAGCGGCAGCAAATAAATCAATGAATCATGGGATGCCAAAGCAAGAATCAGGCTTGGTTGCAGAAAACTCGACCAACAAAGGGGACGGACAAGCCAACATGCTGAGATTGACAGTGCCGCCTTTCGAATGTCTGGCATGAGCCGTGGTCAATATTCAATTCAGCAGGTATCCCCTGCTTGACATGCTGGTGAGTGTCCATGTCTATTGTTAAATGGTGGTTTCTGTATGAAGCAGGACCTGCAATCACAACTCATGGTTGTTCAATGACGGTACACAAAGGAAATCCCTCGGGGGTTCGCCACTTTTGTGTGGGGAAGCCACCAAAAAAAGGAAAACGGGCGCTGAACAACTAGGACAAAACTCATGATAAGAATTGAAAGCAAAGGACGGACATGCGCACCTACTTTATGGCAGGGGACTGTGTCCCCTAGCCTTGGTTTGCCTGCGTTTGGTTTGGGCTCACTTTTGAGGCAATGAGCTTGGGCGGCTTGCGCTCCGATTTTGCCCGGCAAACACGTCGCTCGGGGATCTCCAAACCTCGTTGTGCGCAAACTCGCGCCAGACTTGGGACCTCTGAAGACCTAATTTTAGTTAGATACTCTGACTGTGCACTACCGAACCAGGAAATGGGGCTCGGTACTTTGATATGTGGCCACTTGGCGAAGAATCAAAAATCCTGTCAAAGAGCTCTTACAGGCATATAAAAGCTACGGTTGTCAACCACGTACTAACCTGGTGAATATTACGCTAGAACGCAAAAAAACAAGATCAATCTGCAGTGCACAAAACGGCTGTTTCGCGAAGTTGAAGACAGAAACTACCAGGGACGCAAGCATTGGGAGGCCTCCTAAGTTCAGGAACTTGGTTCAAGGAAGGCTCCAAAAGCGCATGCAGTGCTAAATAGGGGTGTGGAACAAAACCCTATTGCCGCCCTGCGGCTGGCCACGCATTCACGTGTCTAGCCCAGCCCTGGCCCAGCCCCTTGCTGTTGGACACGAGGCTTCAATTGGATATGCAGGGGAATCCATTGGTGTAGCCATTGTTGGCCTGAGCTCCCCACAAAAACAAGGGTTTGAGACAGTGTCAGAAAATAGACGGACACCCCCAACGTGTAGAGCCCTCTTTCGGGGCGCTTTTGTTTTAATGCCCAACAAGAAGGCGCCCGAAAAGGCGCACAGCACAAACCCTGTTCAGATGGATGCGGTCAGATCCAACTAGGGTTGGGTAAGGTTTGTTTGAACGGTTGGTGTCACGTCTGTCCCTTCTTTAAGGTAAAACAAACAGGTGGCCTCGCGTTTATTGACCAACTGTGGTTCAAACATGCGGGAATGTGTCAAATTGGAGGTCCCTCGAATCTGCGGTTTCTTTACGCTTGTTTTCCTTAACAAGTGCAGCCTCGAAAAGCACACACACACACACGTGAAACAAGGGGTTGAATCGCGCAACAGCGACGACCCCTGAGTGCCGGGCAGCAACGAGTTGCTCAAGCCTGGCAGCTCGAGAATTCTGAAGCTCGGGGTCTGAACCGAGCCCCCGCCTCCAACCCTACGGCCAAGTCTAAGGGGGCTCAACCAAATGAGGCTCAGTGAGGGCTCAAGTAGGTTTGGTGGCAATAAATCCACTTCACACCACTTAGGATAAATGACACCCTTCAAATATTGAGATAAAACACGTACCAGCTTGTGCAGGATATTGTCTGTGGTATTGCCAGGCAAATTAATGTTACACCCGCTTTAATGAAAGTCGCCCCTATTGTGTATTTTTTTCGTAATTCAGGATCCTGTGACTGTTTTAAGGATCCGCTATTGTGGCATGTTTTTTCCCCTCCTCAAAAAATCCTAAAACAAGTACAGGCTTGCTTGTTTTAAACTCTCTGGCCTGGGCAGGGTCAGGTCGGACTCAGGCTAGACTAAGCCTTAGCTGCTGTTGAGCTGGAGGCTGGTTCTGAGCTAGCCTGAGGTCTAGGAAATCCATTTTGCAAGTTGTGCACAAACCATCAAATTTCTGATAACTTCTTTACAAAAAAACAAGGTGAATCAATCACACAAAGGGGGTTGCCCACAACCAACCCTGATCCTCTTTAGTGTGATTGTTTCGGGGTCCTCTTTAGTGTTCAACTCGTTTTGGGAGCAAATCTCAAAAGGAGGCTGTACCAATCCTAAATCAATTTGAAACTCAGTTCCAAATCTCAAAAGGAAGCTCCAGCAATACTAAATCAAATGGAAACTCAGTTCCAAATCTCAAAAGGAGGCTCCAGCAATACTAAATCAAATGGAAACTCAGTTCCAAATCTCAAAAGGAAGCTCCAGCAATACTAAATCAAATGGAAACTTAAGTCTACGAATGCTAAAGCAATTTGAAAGTCCCACCCAGACCTCCAGGGCTTCCCTAAAGAGGGTCCCGCTGACTGGTTCCATTGTTCAGGGGGGGGTAGCATTAAAGCAGGTCCAACATTACTCTAATTAGACTCTAATTCACCGGCCGGGAACCAGAAATCCCCAAGAAAATAACCATCCCTCGATGCCCGGGCATTTCGTGAGACATGATGGGCAGCCACCACGGCACTCCGTCACGTTTTAGCAAGCCGCGGTCAATGAAAAGTTCCAGTCACAGGGGAACAACCCCTGGTTATGGCTGCCCGCCCTAAGAAATTGAGTTCCGCAGCGACAGCGGCAACCTCTACATGGGCGAACCTTCCCTTGAAGACGCCCAAGTGCGGCGGGTATACATCCCACCCCGTGAGCGCCTTCAACCCGACATGACATCGGGCTGGAAGCCCTGCCTGAGAAAACACAGCAATGCCAACTCCATCATGGTGAGACGGGTACGAGGATTTGCCTGCCACTCAAGATTGTCAAAGAAGTCCTGAACGCACCCACCTGGCGGCGGGGAGTTGTAGCGGAGGGCATAAGGCGACGGCAAAACCACAACAGCAGCCGGCGGCTCAGGTACCTCAAAAATGGCAAGGGCATCACGGCCCGCCGGGGACGGGCAAGTCCCACGTCTTGAAGTACTTGAGAGAGCTCTTCGAGGCGCAACTTGGCTACATCCAAAGTGCGGACTACGAGGCGGCCGCCTTTCAAGCTGTCAACGCGGTGGCTCCTCAGGCTGATCCTGCTCCGCTTCAAGAAGGTTTTGGGCTGGGAGCACATGCTGGCGAGCTGCGATAAAAGGCAATGTCAAGCTCTTTGGTTTCAGTTTGGACAGCCGAGAGCAGCCCGTTTAGCTGACTGATCTGCACTGTCATTGAGAGAGTATCTCTATCTTGGTGCTCATGCAGGTCCTGGCGGGCCCGGATCCAACGCAACTCGAGCGAACGCTGCTCGGACTGAAAGGCAGCGGAGATGGCCTGCCACAAATCCGCAGCCGGTGAACGGGCATTGCGCCGTTGTTGGCGCGCCTGCCAGGCCTTGACGGCACTAAGGGGATCAGTGGCAACACGCAAGGTGGGACCTTGGGTAGCTGCGATGGCGACGCAGATGGCCCACACTTTGGCCTGGTAAATATCGGCAAATGGGTTGGCACCTGTCCGGCAGCAAGTGCTGCACCTTCGTGCGTAACGACCGCAAAACCCCCCAGCCCAAGTAGGGCAACCGAGCCGTCCGTCCACACCTCTTCACAAGAGAGCCGGAATGCAAATTCAGGGACGACAGCAGCATGGGGTTTGTCACGGATCAACCCAGCTGGTTGGTGCTCCTCAGGGAGTGTTAGTTGCTCCCATCAAGCCGTGGCAGGCTTCTGGACCGCAGGCTGGTACTTCGTCCAAGGGTCGGAGAAAGCCCAAGGATCTGGCTGCTCACTTGCGAGTCCCGGCGTAATCAGATCAACATCCTCATCCTCAATGACCCCAGCGGTCAAGCCCAAGCCACCTCCCCGCAAAGAACATGCGGATCCTAATGAGACAGCAGACAGCCCGCAAAATCCTCGACAGAAGCATCAAGGTGGAGGGCAAGGGCCATGGTACAGCCAGTCCAGCCAATACCTGCTCCCATCCCATGAAGCCCCCAGAGAAAAGGTGCGTGACAGCAAAGGGCAAAGCGCAGGCACATCCAAATGAGCTGGTCCGGCTGAATGGCGGCTGTTCGCTGACCTCCCAACAATAAGAGTTGCACGTTGTGCGCGCCAAAAAAAGCTCCAGGTGTAGACAGAAGCGACGCAAATTCAGGTGCGAAGCGCAACACAAAGCTGCAGACCAGGTGGGCCCGTCGCTGTTCGCCGAAAAGCTGAGGCAGGCCAGGATCAATCAGTCGGCACCTAGCCTCATGATCAGTGTGCGAGACCACATCGAAGTAGATGAGGTGCGCTCCAAACCAGGTCGCATCCGGAGCGTGGGTGAAGGCCTGAGCCTCCAGACACGCTCTGCGGATGGACTCCTTGGCCTCATCCGTGAGGTGACGGAGCACCTCGCGTGCCGAGATTAGCAAGACCAATCACGCAGCCCCGCGGAGCCACCACCGCTTGGTAGACGCCAGACGCCTCTTGCGGAGAGGTCGCCTGGCCCCGGCTGGGCAAGCCAGAGGTGAGTCGCTGTGAGCCGAAACACCTAGTAAGGAACCATCATCATGGGTGAGCTCGTTTTTTTTGGCAGGTAAGCCGTTGTAATATGCCCAGAAATTCAGAATCTAGTCCATGCTTGGGGAAATATAAAAGGTAATACAACAACTAAACAAAAACCAAGGGGTGGGCATGGTTCGCCAGTTCTATGCTCCCAGTTCAAGCAGAAAAATGCCAAACATCTCCACGAAATCCAGTTCTTAAGAAAGTAAGATTCAGGATCCTGGTTCCTGAACTGAACAGGAATTCTCGAGAAGACCCCCCCATCCCAATTCCCTGCGCCAACCACTCGTCAGGCGCAAGCTACAAGCGCGCTGGCGGCACCCAAGGGCATCTCCCGCCAGGGGCGCCCGTTTGCGCTGTTCCTGCGCAATGCCTTCTCAAGCTCGCTCCGTCCCCAAGAAATACAGCAGAGGTCCCAATATTTGCCCTTAAGCATCATTGGACAAGTAAGGGCTTTCTTTTGGATGGCATTCAAATGGGTGTGGCTCTTTTTTGAGTCGACCCTGTTTGGGGTTGGGTGTTAACAGAATGAATACCAGCCGCCCATAGGTGTCATAAGATGTAATATCCAATTTGGAGACAAACAAACAAAACAAACATGACAAACAAAAAAAACACAAGAGAGCTTCGAGCATCCTCTGGGTAGGTCTCAGGATATCCACGTTTTGGGATGTGAACGAAATCCTGCGTCATCAAAAAGCCACCCGTGAAAGACAAGCCAGCCGGAGGGGGTAACACACAGCAAAAGAGCCAACGAGAGAAGCGCATGCAAAGCTGGGATTCACGAAACAGGCTCCTTCACGCAGGAAGTATTAAGTAGTCCAGTACCATGAACAATACTCCCACGACAGGGCTCACCATGTTTCTGGAATATCATTTTGTGTGATACCAAAGTGGGATTCCTATCCCCATGACCATTAGAATGTCAAGGGATTTGTCATATCACAAAGGCTGGCTCCGAAACCAAATATTTGAAAACCATGGGCACACCGAAACAACGCGCAACCCTTGGTCAGCCTGTCCTGGGCGCACGGCGGAAGCCCGGAACCTCAAGGTGCAAAAGATCTGATAAGAAAGCAAAAAGGCCCCTGTAGGTTCCAAGGAAGCTTCTTGAAGCAACCCTTGAGAAAGATTACCTACAATAGGAAGCAAAAGTCCCCCCACCCCTGAGTCGGGAGCCAAGGATAATTCCTTAAAACTCAAGCGGAACTGGCTGGTTCCCTACTGTTTGAAAGCAAATCGAAGGGATATGCTTTCTGGAGGAACAAGACCAACTGCTTCCGTAGAGGAAACTCAAAGGACAGGGCCAGGGTAAACTGCCCAGCCGGCCGGCAGTAGAGCCCCATACCTTGAACCCATGTTCACTTGTCGGGTGCGCACCTGAACAAAAAAACATGGTGGTAACAAGTCGAGCCGTGACAAAGGTGGGCAACTCAAGGTACCTACATGCGGAAGCTGTAAGTATCATAAACAAACGCAATGGGTGACTTTACATCAATCCGAGCTAGTGCAAAGGGCCTTCACGCATGATGTCGTATTTGTTTAGAATGTTGCCCACCCGCAATCAGTGTGCCAGCAAATAGCTGTCCGATGCCTTATGAACAGCTAGTCTTCAACGAGCAAGCGCGAGCTTGAAGTTTTAACAGAAGCAAAGAGACATCTGCAAATATACGATAAATCCAAAGCCTGAACCCTGAAAGAACGCAGCCCCAAGTAAAAGGCCTTCATCATGGCGAGCTTGTTTTACCCCAGAACTGGTGAGCTCGCCAAAGAAATGCCCCATGCGTTGGAGCATTCCAACACTATCACAGATGCATTGCAATCACGGCCAAGACCCTGATCCTTGCCTCATAAAGTGCAACATGTTCCCAAGCTACCAATCCGTTGCCAGTTGCTCCTTCAATCTTGCAGCTGGTTTAATGGTTGCGTAAACTCTTCGACCTCCTGGCGTGCTCCTTATATGGACGGTGCAAAAGTGCACAAAATGGGCGATGTGCAAGCAAGCCTCTTCTTGAAATGAACGAGCCTCCGTTTTCTCCTGGCAAAGAGAAACTTCTCTGTTGCGGTTGTTCAAATCGACCTAAGCCAAGATTCAAGAAGCGTTTCAAACATTCATCTGTGCCATGGTAAACAGGCATCCTGACTCATGTTTTGTTCATTTGGTTGAGTGTGTGTTGGTATGTGCAGCGTGTGCGCGTGCGTAAGAAGCATGGGTGGTTTGTGTGCGTGTGCGCGAGTGTTCGATCACGGAGTGATCACCCTGCTTGATTATGTTTACATTTGAGAAGCAGGAAGCCCCAAGAACGGTAGTCTGTTGCGGTCACAGCGCAATCCAATTTGGGATGGGCAATGGGCACACGTTTCCTGTAGATGAGGAGCATGTTCCCTTCAATCCACAATTCACACTGGCAAGCTGAGCCCGTGCCCCTGGCAACTGGCTGTCCCTCGTGCAATACCATCATTGATGTCTCTCTGTAGGAAGTAGATGCATTTTGAACCCCTCGAAGAGTTGCGCGTGCACCGCCTAACCTCAATGACTCAAACCTGAAAGTCCTTTATTAAAACAACAACTGCAGGAGTCCGAGCATCTGTCCGGTCAGCCCCCGGGCCTTCTTTTGTTCTGCCTGGCCATGCGCATTGCCACAAATACCCAGTCGTGCGGCGAACAGCCTGGCCTGAGCCTCGCGGCCCACAACTTACTCTGAACTTTGGAGGACACAGGTGGATCCGCTTTCAATTTGTCGGAATCAGTTTGCTTCTCCAAACTCGATATTTTGGCTCCATGGGCCTGGTGGTGAAACCTTTGATAAGCAGTGCAACCTCAGACTGCAAATTCCCTGCGATCGCGTCCTTTGCGAATGCCTAACGTTCATTCTCATATTGGAGGGATGGAAACCACTGAGCTCCGCCTGTGTTGGGCCGCGTAGTGCTGCGTTCACAGCATCCGTGCTGTGAGCAATGATCATCGACGTGCGACAAACTCCAACAAGGAAGCTTGGAAATCGGCGTGCCTTCGGGCAGAATGCTGTTCTCTGCTGCATGGGAACATCTGAAGGCAAGAAACCCTTTGCAAATGGCCTTGGCTACAAACTTGACGTGTCGAACATGTCTCAGCTGATCCGCACTGGACATAAGGGGATTACCTGCTGGGTTGCCAAGATGACAGCGGTTGTCAGACCTGGAAAGCAAAAGATCAAACACTTGTCGCAAAAGTGCGGGGGGCTCCCTGACGCTGCTTAAGGGTCGCTGAATTGACGCCAGGTTGCTCTCTTTCGAGGGAACTACGTGCACCTGGGATAGGTGCACTATGTATAGTATGTAGGCGAGCGCAGACACAGCCCCAGATATCCAGTTCAGTACCCTCAGCCAAGGGAAACTATGCTTGGGGCACGGAAACTCTCCCCGACCAAGAATGGTTATCCTTCATTCCCCGGGGAGTGCCTCCAGAAGCACCTCTGAAGCAGAAAGTTTTGACCGCTATCAATTCCGCCTCTCGCATCATCTGGGCAACTTCCTCCTGCAGTCTTCGCTCAACCTGCGGCCAAGTTCGCTGAACCCAATGCAGCAGCTGGATTCCTTTGCTTTTGGCTTGCCGCCACGAATTAGGACGGGTTTTGGCTCCGAGGAATCAAACTGCTCCTGGGAACCTTAGCAAAAGGCAGGTTGTAAAGCGCCAGGATTTAGCTGGTGAATCAATGTTGCTGGTCATGCCTTTCTGTTCTCAGGTCCCCGTATGGATGGTATCACGGGAAACCCAAGGCTGACCAAGAGAAAGAAAAAGGAACACTAAAAGGACACAGAACCATTGGCTCCTATTCTCGTTTGCGAACACACCCATATCAAGCCAGCACTTGCTATTGCAACCCAACAAGAGCGCCTGGACCCATCCCACACCTGCGCAAAAGAAGCACCACGGCTAATGAGCCTTGTGGCCGTGTAGTTGGACAGTCTACCCAAAACCAGGTCAAAACAATCAAGGCGGCCGTACCTAGTTTCGGTTGTCATCCCGTTACACTTCCACTCAGTTTTTGAATGTGGTTGCCCTGCTCCAACTCAGTAGCATTCGAGTATACTAGGTCATATAGGTCTAGGGACAATAAATGGCTGATTCCCTCTCGACCTCGAACCTGCAAGTGCAAGATCCATTCAGGGAAGATACCCAGAAAACACCAAGACCATGGACCGAAACTTGAAGGGACACCATGCTGAGACAAGAGTTCTGTTTTGTTTACGCAGCAGGCAGGCATGGCAGAATTTGTTAGCTTGGGAACACATGTCAAATGGTCAATCAGCCTCATTGCCGGGGTCTGTACATTTCCATCCTGCCAGCATCACCCTATGAAACATCTTCGCTTTCAGTTGACCCTTTCATGAGAAGGCGTTTCACACCACCCCTAAGTTGCAGTTCTTTCAGCCAGGTCGTTATCTTCTCCTCATTGAGCGAACCTTGGCGGACACG
Source organism: Effrenium voratum (assembly GCA_963377175.1). Taxonomy (NCBI): domain Eukaryota; class Dinophyceae; order Suessiales; family Symbiodiniaceae; genus Effrenium; species Effrenium voratum. The sequence continues at coordinate 336,993 of CAUJNA010000030.1, read as the reverse complement.
TGCCCCAAGGTAATTCCAGTCAACAGTTAACCGTGTTAATTACACCTGGCGAACACAGATTTTTGTTTGGAGACAACACCACGTGCAGAGTAAAGAAGCGGCTCTGATAACCAGAGCTAAACATAAAAACACTGGGCCAAGCAGTCTGGTCTTACCAGTTGCCTTCCCACACCTGGAAATCAAAGCTGAACTGTTGGGGTTGCCTAAGCTGACAACCGGCAAAGGGTCAGACCCAGTCGATTTGTGTGGAATAAGGTCGGTGCAGCTTGCTGACTTTCCCAAATGCACTGGAAATGCAAGGGGGGGGAACCGTTTGGGTTGACAAAAAGTACCAGACTCAAAGACCCTTCAACATGGGGCGCTGTGCCCAGTTTGGCTCTAAAGGGTCGTGAAAACAAATCTGGGTAGGCCCAAAACTGGCATATCCCCAACAGCCGAGGAACCCGCTGCAATCCTGCAGAAACCTACCTGAAATCTGCTCCAAACCACGGCAGAACCTATCTGGGATGAGACCCGATAGCTTTCAGCTGACGGTGACAAGCAAAAACATCACCACTGGGTGTCTGGGGCCGCGAGTGACATAGTGACCCGCGCCTCCCATGGCGGGAAGTGCCCGAACTCCCGAAGCACTCCTCAGGCGTTTGGTTGGCGCCGTCTTGACCAAAGCACGACTTTGGGCACCGCACTTAGGAAGCGAGTCGCAGGAGTGAGCTACAATTCGGGTTACCACGCGAATACTAAGTCGCCTGCCACTTCAAGAAGTTGGAGTATGTGTCAATCATTTGCTTGAAGCCTTTATCGACAATATGTCTCGCAGCCCAGCAGAAAGCTCAAGAAGAAGACTGCCAAAGTTGCACTGACAACGTGGCGTGTCTCTCTTCGCCCGGACAATACTGAGTCAAGTAGAAGCGATTTTGCTTGCTCAACCGGGGTGCCTCTTGTTCTTAGGCTTCAAAGGTGGCCGGCAATGTCAGTGAATGCAACCTGGCGGATTTCTGGTGGTTTTCTCCCAACAAATAAAGTATCCCCTTTAGTCAACAACTCAAAATGCATCACCCTTCGCAAAAAAATCAACCGGGTGGTTGTACTTGAAACCATTTGTGGGGAGAAGACCACAGAAACCTAATGTATCAGGAAAAGTTCGCAAGGAAGCGGTCTGATCGAAGCGTTCAGAGATCCCTTTTAGGTAGTAGGGGATGGACATGTCAACTTGTTTAAAATCGGCAGGTCGTTGTTGGTGAATTGAGTCAATTGGAACTTGTGGCGCTTCTCAAAATTGGGGAACCCCTCAAATCAACTGGCTGCAGCGCGGTTTAGCCTCAACGAGCATCCCAAATTCAAAAATGGGGTCCCTGAAAGCAAAGGAACACTCAATGGCGGGGGGAATCTCGAACATATAAATAACCAAAACCCCAACTGCGCAAAGACAAGCCTGACCACGGTGCGCGACAAGGACTTTCAGTGAAAGGATAGAAAAACCCAAAAGTGATGTCCCAGAAGGTGATGTTTTGATCATTCAACAATAGCATACAGAACCCTCCGAAATTCAAAATGGCCCTAGTTTCGACACGTAGCCACATCAAGGAATCCTTGTTCGAGAAGTTCCGCACAAGCCCAAATTCTCTTTCAACAAGCCTTTCTCACGGATTGCCTAGGTCATCTGCCCCAAAACAATTTTCCAAAGATGCAGGGTAAAACAACATGCGAGCAGGTTTAAGTCAATCTGCCGCAAGGTCAGCCATTTTTCCTTTGGGCGTGTCTCAAAATAAGGACCCCCTTTCTGGAATTGTTTCAGAGACAAACCCATAGGACACCGCCAGTTTGTTGCGGCAAGTATGAGACAAACCCATTTTCGCGTGTGATTGAATTTTTGTTTGGGATGGTCTTCAAGGGCAATCCTTGAAATCCACCGGAAGCCGCCCATCGGGGGGCCCCAAATCCAACTTTTAAATAAACCTATGTCTCCAAGTGGAGACATCCAGGTCAGGACTTTTCGCAATTCAAAAGGGGTTTGGGTTGGGGATGGTCTCGTTTCGCAGGGATATTACTTCCTTTTCTCAATGAGCTCTCCCCAAACTGGATGCTTAGCTTCTAAGGATGCGCGGGAGCTTGCAGAATCCACCCCAAATACTTGCTGAATGTGGAATTTCGGTCAACCGTTCACCATGTGATGAGGGTCGGGGTCGCTCATCTTTGAACAGCCAAAGAGTAAGCCTGCTGGATTTCCCCTTCAAGAGTGCCAAAAGAGTGCTGACCGAGCTTGTCAAGTGAATCGACAGGGGCATCAACCCCTCATGTGCCTGTATGCTCCCCTTTCAAACCGAAAAGGGTTCGAACGAAAAGGCGACCTCACTTGGCAGCACAGACCTGAAATACGAGATTCCCTACGGTAAATGGGGAGGGAGTGGGCGGATCCCCCCTTTCGTTCTTCTAGTCTACCCAACGGGAATTGAGACAATATTCAATAATTTAGATTTCCAGCGGATGGCCTTACTGCCCAGAAAACACACATCTTCCCAAAAAGCTCAAGCTCAAAAGATCCAACCAACTAGCTAGTCAACTGCCGCCTCTGAGCCCCCTGCCCGCCAGAGGTAGCAGCACACTGCCCACTGAAGCCTGGCGCTTTCTGAAAACCACGCCGAGGCCGAGGGCTCAAGAACCTGAAAGTCCCATACCTCCAGTCGATGTCCAGCAAACGCATCATGATTGCTGCTGGTGGATTTTGAAGGCACGACCAACCCAAGAAGGGAACAAAAGGGCACCACGGAAGGTTCAGGAAGTGGGAATCCTTGAGCTTCCGTTGAAAAGAAAAGCGGGTCACCTGGTGGACTCATGGTGGGTCTGACGACGAATTTGGTCAGGGCATCAGTGAGGGAAGTCTTTAAATAGAGGCTCCATCTGATGACTAGGTGTCTGAACAGGGAGGGGGGGTTTGGCTCAATATGTCAACCAGAAGGGAACAAGGGGGAATCACCAAAACAGCCAAAGTGTAAAGCAAAATATATCAGGATCAGGTTTGTATAAAAGTGCATACTTGGTATCAAAATTTCAGAATAACACATATTTGTTTCCATTAAGTTCACCGTCAAGTTCAATGTTCCGTCACCTAAATTCAACAGCAATCTGAGGCGCATCTCATATGCGACGCGAAGCATCAAACGCAACTCGTGCCAAACTGGGTGACTATCTTTCTCACACCCCAAGTGGTAGGCATAAGCTATCAGTATCTTTCCCGCTGTTTCTCAGTCTACTGGATGAGTTGTTCATTGCCCATTCTTTTCTTGCAGTGCCCTTTTGTGACACCAAACGCTTCCCCTTTGCTTTGATGGCCCCGCGGAAAGATTTAGATCATGAGGTTCCTGGGCGGAAGTTGCCAAAATAAGCCTAGAAGAGGTCATCCCCCAAACAACATGGTTGGAGTATTATTGTTGTATTTTTTGCCAAATGCTTCGCAACATGCGGGGGAATGTTGCGCAACATGTCTTGAGGTTGTGTAGTGGGGAGTGGGGCCACCAGTGGCTGTGATTAGTTTGTGAGTGGAGGCAACATGCGGTTCCTATCTGAACAGGTAGGTTTTGGTACCCACATATTATACATATATATATATACTACACGTCTTTTTGGGGACGATGTAGAAGGATAAGACGCATGAACCGCCCGGACGCTTGAGGCGCCTCCAGCTTGACAACCTCTGGCATCAAAGGCACATTTTCCTCGTGGAACTGAAGACACCTGGCCGCTGACAGAGGCTTTTCCGTTGCACCCAAGGCATCCCTTGGTTGGAGACCTCAGTGGCCTTTAGGTTCTACCTGAGGCCCAGTTTCATCCACACTCAGTTGGACTGACCTATTGAGTTTACTGGCCACAAGGAATGCCGAGTCGGCGATGTGAATCATGTACTTTGGTAGGAAACCAGAATCAATCTGCCCTTGGCTGCCTAAGCGTCACAATTGAAGTCCGGCAGAGATGTAAGATGTCGCTAAACGTTGACCCGAGTGAGTTGAATGGCCAAAAAAGGTGACTCGTCGTAGATGGATGGGAATCAGCCACCTTGGCAATGCGAAGCCAAACGAAATCAACCACTGTTTGATTCATAGGAGAAACTCCCATCTTAGAGGGTAGCCGGATCACCTTTGGGTGCAACAACCATCGAAATATGCCAGGTTTATTCATCCACACGTGGTTGGGCGTTAACAGGTTGTCCAAACAAACACTTTGCTAAATAGTTGGAAACCTAGGCTTTTCACATGCGAAGCTCAGCAGAAACAAAACAAACAAACACGGACTGTCAAGCATGCCTACCCCCAAAGTATGTTTAAGCGGCATATGCGCTCCACACCGCCAGAATCCATCGCTGGAAATGCCTTTGCAAAAAGGGGTCCTTCTTCCCCGACTTCGGAGAAAGTCGGGACCCGGCTCCTTCCAATCCAATTGGCAAGGGAACCGGATTGGGCTTTTCTGCCACAAAGGAGGGCGTGGGTTGCTGCACCCCAGTCAAACTGCGCCTTGGCACCCACCCTTTCAGTGCTCTGAACAATTCTCTGAGGGCTTTGATTCAACAAGTCCCAGCGGGCCTTCTCAAACACCCGCCCTTGGCTTTCTTCTTGTTGGCTGAATCTGCACAGCACGTGTTGTGCCACTCAAATGGCCTACAACATGTCGAGTCCTGGAATTCGGGGAGAGAGGACTTGAAAACCTGCGCGCCTGGTCTCTTCGCCCTCCTGGACCAGAAATCGGATGCGGCTGGCATAATGCAGCTTCCAGCGCCTGCCAGTGGCTTGGCCCAGAACCCCGAAAACGCCCTTCCATATCTGGCGTACACCGAAACAAAAGTGTTCTAGATGTTTTCATATTTGGTCCAACTAGCCTAGCCAAGAATACAGCGTAATTTGTGAGGAGACTCCAGACTTCATGAGTGGATTGGCCCCAACGAGTCCAAACCATCAAAATTGCCGAAACTAGGGAAGTGAGCCAAAACACTGAGCAACCTGGGCGAAAACGAGCCACCTGAACAACTTGAGCAACGCCAACTTGAAAAACAACCTGAACAGTCTGAAACCAAACCGCCTTAAAAGCCCACTATACTGAAACTACTTGTTGTTGCAAACAAGCGCGACCTAAACAGCTGGACACCGGCAAACAACAAAACCACCAAATCAAAAACAACACAGGGGTTCTAACATCACCCCATCAAAAGAGACTCCAGTAACATTAGCCAGAAAAGTGATGGCTGAACCCCCCTGCAACAAGTCATGAGGCACTCAGCACCACCACGACCAATAAAGGAAAATGGACAAATAACGTAAAATAAAACAAAACTTAAGCCAAACTGCTACCCAAAGACGGCTTGGCCATGTAAATTGAGAGACCAAAGCAGCAACCCACCAAACACCCTGATCCCAGACTTGCAGGGGATTCTCGCGGGAGAAACAGGGGCACCTGGAAACGGCTCCAAAAAACAAGAAGACAGGGCACCACTGCGTTTGAAGGAGAAACCTTTCCAACAAAAGCTGAAAAATGATGGACAAAACAAAAACCTATTCCAGTTTACACACATCTTTCCCATGTTCTGCTTTTAGCCAGGCTCAGCGAGATACCCGAAGTAGGCTATTTGGAGTAGGGCCCCCGCGCGCACCGAGTCAGTGCCCCTTTTTCTGCAAAGCGCAGGCATCAACTGCCGAGGCGGGCTGCGGGCTCCGGGCCAGGTGCCACCTGCGCGCACGACACCGGGTGGTAGCCGCCCAACTTGGGGGGGAAGCGGGGATTTGGGATCAATCAACATCTGGGATGAAAATGGAATACATTTCCCCAACCCTGCTATTCTCAAGATTCCTTGAACAATTTGTCAGAACGCGAATCTGGCAGTGACATCCACCGACAAAAACAACAAGATCAAATCATCAGTTGCCTCTGGCTGGAAGTGTCCCCCAAGCTGCAATCAGGTAAAAGGTTCATTTCTGTTGTCACCGACACAAACGAAACGCATACTTTGATAATGGCTGAAATAACAAAAAAGAGGTGTGGGAATAAGCCCAGGCGATATCCGGAAGCCCCTGGAAGCCTGCAGAACCCAACCATGAAGGTTTCTCCGAACCGCCGGAGCGCACATTTTGGCAGAGACCGCGAAGCTTTCAGGTGTTGGGAAAGGCAAGAAGCTCCAGAAGTATTCCCAACCGCATGTCCAACAACATCGCCCAAAGTTCAAGCCCCAGGAAACTCGGAACCCGCAGGGACTCAAACTCAGCCAGGGGAAAAATTATGCCAACAGCAAGCAACGTATGCGGTTCCCGGAATGGACTTGGACAATTAGGGTTCGCCCGCCTGTCTTTCCGGGGGGAAAGTTTAATGAGTCCCCTGCATCCCTCAAACTGATAGCAGACTATTGGATACTTTGGTTGCACCTCAAATAATCTTTGGCGAGGTTCTTCTAGTCCCAGCAACAGGAGGATGAGTCTTGCATCGCGCAATGCGTCAGCCTCTCATCGCACAGTGACTGACTTGCAAACTGCTCGCAAAACAGGGTCCTTATGTGTCCCATGCTGGGTGATTCAAACAGCAGTCGTTGGGCCGAGTTCAATCGAAAGTTCCTTTTGGTGGGGCATGTTCGAAGTTGAGTAATTTTATCAACGCTCTTTTGCTCAAGCAGCTGCAATATCAGAATCAAGTTCGGTCATTCGAACCAAGCCAACCAAATCATGCAGAATGAACCAAACAACACAACGCTTCCGAATCCTGAAGCATAAAGCAAGCTACGCAAAACAATAGGGTCGAACCCTTCGCGCAGTCATGGATCAAGGCATGTTGGTAAAACACAAAAAACACCTTCCAGAGGCAACTCCACAGAAAGATGAATGTGCTGCTCAAATGCGTATCTGGTGGCCTCCAATTTAGCCTCAGGCAGGGCAAGTGACAATTTCCGTGCTGCCAAAATGGGATTCCCATTTGCATGTCTGTTTTTCATGTTAGACTCACTTTTCCACAACCGACGAAGGCAAAATCCTCCGGAAGCCCAAAATTTTGGGACCAAACAGGTGATCTCTCTAGCTGCGCAACCGTTTTGGAAATCAGACACCCTCTGGAGTGCTCCACCTGACCCTTTTTGCGCAACCCTGCAAACCACCTCCCGACGAGCCCGCTCCCAAAAGTTGAGGCCTGATTTGGTTTTGGTGACCGAATTACCACGAATCATCGACCCTCACACGTTCGGGGGAATCCTTGTGGTGTTGATTGGGTCTTTGCAAGCACACACAACCCAAACCTCTCAAAGTGGCGGTGCTCACCCCGAACCCCCGGCCTCAGGCGGCTCCAAGCACGCTGCCACGCTGAACCTGGAGTCTGGGAGCCCTTGGCTACGAAACCAATTCCCCTTGCGCTCGCGAAACTGCAAAAGTAATGGAAGTCCATGGCAGCTCTCGGTTGAGGTCATATTGTTCGGGCGGTTGGCGTGGTACACCCGCTGCGTCTCCGTCTCACGGACTGTGCCTGTAGAATCTTGCACCCCCTGTTGAAAGTCGTAAAGTAGCCCATCGAGCTGTATTCCACCAGACGAGTGGCATTGAACACAAACAAAATCTGGCGAGGCAATCAATGGCTTCCCAACGCTGACCACCTCGCACCGGCATTCTCGATGCAATCGCATTGGCATAAAGCGTCCCACGGTCCGTGGTGCTGTCCAATGGCGGCCACGAGACAACGTTCGCCGAACCCAACTTCGGCGGTTCGGAACTCCACGTGGGGGATCGATCGGCTAATTGCTTGTCCTAAGGATCCAAGTGCTACCTGCGTAACTCTTTGCTATGCAAGTGGGTTAGAACCGGGGATTACTCGTGGTTTCCTTGTGGCAACTGTAGAACAACTTCAGGTGCAGGTAGGTGCCCTAGTTCTTTTCCGCCCTTGGAGCCGCTGCCAGGCCGGCTAAGTTTAAAAAGTCCCTCACTACCTGGGAGGACTTCAATGGCCTCCTGACAAATTCTGGGAGCTGGCATCAGAATCTGGCTGAAGGGCCCTAACACCAAGTTTCCACATGGATTGCTCTCATTTGCATCCAAAGGAGTTGAAAGCCACGGGCTCTCCGTGCACTTGGCACCTGGGTCAAGTAGATAGACCCATTGGAACCAGGACTCAAAGTAAGCCGGCAACTCACAGGGTGCGATCTGGTCGATCCGCTGCAAGTGAGTAATTCAAAGTGGGCAGCCCTAACATTGCATGTAAAGGTAATTTACGATTGGCAGGAGAGTCATGCCCTCATTCCCAACCGGTCAAGTTGTGAAACATGGACCTGACCACCCTTTCTGGGAGTGAAAGTACATCTATTGCTACCTTAGATGGCGCTCACAGCCATCTGATGACGGGTTGCACCTAAACATTGGGGGGGCGGGGCGGGGGGTTATGGAGGCTCCAGGCATTTTATTTTGAACTGTTGACCTCCCTCCTTACCCCAAGACAAAGATCATAGCAACTCGCTCGCTCAGTGGCCGTGAGCAACAAGACACTCTTGTGTGTTGTTGGCTAGTTGAAGTGGAAAACCCTCTTCAACAAACACCAGCAACGAGTGCCATTGGACGATGGGGACAACTCAATGAAGGTCAAGGGGAAGAGAGCTGGACCCGGAAAGTGGGACCCACCTGGTGGTGTTGCCTTAACAAAGCAACACACTATGAATTTCGAGAGAAGAGGCCCTGAATAGTGGTTTTAGATATCAATCCTTACCCAAATGCTGGCCACCTTGGCGTCCCTAGATCAATTCAAATCCTAGGGTTTGGGGTCAGGGCGGCCTTCTGGGTCCAAGATCAATTAGCCCTAAGGAAGCACTGGAGTCCGACCTCTCCCAACTCTCAACCCCTGGAATGCTACTTACTAATTATGTCCAGTCACCACTATAGTAAGTAGCAGTATGGTTGCCTCTAGGTCTTACCAAGCGTCCCTTGGTTACCTGCTTAAACGCAACTGGATCCACTGGGCTAGCAACTGGCTGGTTCTTTGCAGGCCCTGGGAAACTGAACAAGGCCGACAAGCAACGAAAAACATACCGTGTCTCCTCCACGTCCAACTGGTTGAAATAGTTGTCGGGAGTTTTGGGCCTTGTAGACTAGTCCCTGGGATTGCCCAAACAGTTAAACTGAGTAGATTTGGAAGAGGCAGGGAATGTATTGCTTTTGTTGTTGCTGTAAAACTGCTTATTTCAATCAGTTGGGTGTGGAGGAAGCTCCTTGGGCCAGTTGGCAAATTATTTTTTGCAAGCTGATTTCAAGGAACCCCCCCTTGTAAATCATGTGGCTTTTGGATGTATCCTTCTACTCAACTGAGCCTATACCGGAACGCTGAAGTACCTCTTTCCCTGGCCTCGAGGACTTCAGGAGTCCTTCTGCAGCACGTCGGCCTCGCCCGCACGGCGAGCCAAGACGAACCCCGACGCCAGTAGGGGGGCTTCTCAAAGTGAATCTACAAGGCCACACAATTTTATGGTCTGCTATGAAAACCCCCCACTTGGCCTCCTCTGGTGGAGTATTGGGATGAAACTCCGAAACCGACCAAACAAAGCAAAGCAAGTCGTACCGCACGAATCTGGAGAGGAGGTAGCCAGTCGATGCAGGCAAGCCCAGTAGATGACACAGTTCAAGCAACTGGGTCGCCAGGGTCCTCTTGCAAGCCTTTTCTAGCCAGGGTACATTACCCAGAAACTGGAGTGAGTTGAACAAGGGGGTTGCAAGTGGAACTGCCAAATCAACGACTGACTTCGCGCTAAGAGAAACTCACCTCATGGGCAAAAATGTGATGATTCATGGTGAAATTAAAGCAAACCCTGGACCTCCCCCATGCCAAACCTGTCTTTCGCTGTCGGGTAGGAATCACAAGGTGTTGGGAATGGACCCAATGATCCCCAGCAAACGACACCACAAGAGATGGTTCATAGTACTTAAATATCACTGGACATGGGGTCTTTGCCTCTTTCACTGCCCGATGCTTGAGCCTCATCTCAGCTGAGAAGTGCCAAGAGCTGTGGTGTTGGGTTGAAACTCTCCTTTCTGGCTGGTTGCTCTCAAAGGGAACCGGGTTGGTAGGTGTCCTTATTCCCTTCAAAAGCAACCAAAAGGGAGCAAGCCCCCAATATGGAACCACACCCAAACTATGCCAAACAAGCTGAAACCTAAGCTGACTGGACAACAGGAAGCAGAATTTGCAAATTTGGCCAAAAACTCATTAGGGCTTGTCCCATCAAGTTCGTCCTCCCATGCCCGCGCATGCACCAAGGGGTATTGGCTGTCGCAACAAGCCGCAAGCACGCGCCGAATCATAAATCCGAGTGGCTCTTGGTTTGTCGGGCTCGTCCGACTCGGCCATCAACTCAGCCACGCAGCCACGCAGCCACGCGGTGCCCACAACCCACATGGAACAATTGCGGGTTGGTCAGCCTCTTCTTGCGAAAACAAAATGATTTTTTGTTTTAAAAAGAAAAAAAACAAGCTGAGAAATCCTCTGGTTTTCGTCCTTGATGTTTGGTGAGTTCCCTTCTCATCCCGACCCCCAAATTGGTTATGCAGGCTGTGCTCCCATATGGCATCCAACAGACCCAGGGCCTCAAATCCCCAAACGACCAATCCAAACCTCAAATTAGTGTTCCCTCATCTACAGGTTACATGAACCAATGGTGTGGTTGAGGCAGTCTGTTCGCCAGAGAGCCTTACGGACCAGCAATGTTGTCGGTGAAGGAAATGCTCTGAAATGAACAGACTCCGTCCCATTCAACATGATCGTAACAAGTTGTAAGAAACTTGACAACACTGGTATAGGGCAACCAAAGAAAGCCAAGCAATTATCTACCCTTTTGACTTGATCAATATTTTTCTTGGCCCGCATCGGGGCTACGCTGAAAAAATGTGTTCAGGTTGTGCTTCATATTTTGTCTACCCTAGCATATCAAATAGTTTTGGAGGAGACTCCAGACTGGGATACCCATCTCAGATGGCGGTTCCCCTCTGGTTTCCTTTCGAAACAAGAGCAAAATATATATTTACCAACTGCAAAGAACACAGCTGAACTGCACGCAAATCCTGGTATTCGAGCGGTCTATACAAAATTCCTGGGAAATAATCCGAACGATATCCGCAAGTTTGACAGTCCCTAATCTTCATCTACCCTAAATGGTGTTGATTGTACGTCATCTGAAAAAGGTTGCACTATTGATCATTGTTGGTGCTTTAGTTATTGTCCTATTGTTGCCAAAATTGAACAAAGGTAAACAAAGGGACAATCAACAGACAAACATTCCCGCTTCACAATGTTCAGGTCGAAGGGCTTGGAAGGCCCTAGAAACAGTCCGAATCATGAGCTCAACTATTGGCCTGCCTTATGTATGCCCGAAAACTGAAACAGCTGGTTGTGGGCCCCACAGAAATAGTGGTGGTGTCTTTTCCAAACAAGCCGGAAAGGGTATCAAGCAAACGATCCCCCGAAACAACACGAACTGAATAAAACGAGCTGTTCCACGCTAAGCCAAGACGTCCACCTCAAGGCCATTGTCGTCGGATGCCAAAAGTGTCTGCAAGCTGGCAGCTGCTGCCTGGATAAGGCCGGACGAAAAGGGGAGCATAGCACCAGCTTGTTGCTGTCCCGCGAAGAATTCCACTGGCCTCCTCTCGCCGCATCATCGATGAGCCTCTCCTTTCCCGAAGCTTGCGTAATCACGCATCGCGGGATCAGGCGAAAAGGCTGGCCCCCGGCGAAGCGCTGAAGTTCACGCGGCCCTCCGCATAGCCTGATTTGCTGCGTTGTTGTGCAGGGAATTGCCTCTTTGTCTCCTCGGATGCATAGCCTTGATCACCAGAGAGCCCTGGCTGCGCCAGCTCGTCAGGTGGGGGAGTTTGGCACAGATGTACCGTGGTCAACACTTTCACTTGCTTGGGGTAGGGATTGTCATCAACCCTTTCAGAATATTTTAGCGGGGTACTCCGGGTACATCCGAACTGGAGTTGTTGACATTAAGCAGGCTTGACCATGGCATGTGTGACCCCTGGGCGCATGGACAACATGTGGTTTTCCTGAAAGGATGTAAACAAATTGGGTTGTCCCCCCAGTTGCTCCCTAAACAAACAGTAGACAATACCATTGTCTGCGAGTTCAATCACAATTCAAACACCTAGAATAAGGGATCCGCCGGTAAAGCACCTTCATCATGGTAAGCTTGTTTTACCGCCGAATCGGTGATCCCGGCAAAAAATACGCAAACAATATCGGCAGTTTGTTGGGTGACCAAAATGGGTTCTTATCAACGGGTTCCAGGACGCTCCACGCATGATTGTCCTTTGGTGCACGCGATCGTAAGGAACCCTTTAATTAGACCCCGTTCAACGGGTGCCCTGCATCAAGTACCAAGTGATAAGACTGACAGTTCCTCGTGAAGCGCGTCAAAACTGGGAACGGACCACTTGTCCCCCAAACCCACGTTAAGTGTCGCGCCATCTGCAGCGCCCGCCGCGCTGCCAAACGCCGCTCCTGGCAACTCAACTGGACTCGAGGCCGAGTTCTGGCGCGGCCGACCGGACACAAGAGAGGGACACAAACTCGCCTCGGCCCCCAGGGCCGGGAAGCGGTCAGACCCCTTCAGAACCTCTTCAGGATCTTCTTCACCACTCCCAAATTCCTGTTAAAACTGGTCAAATGCCAATTAACCCCCTAAAAACCGTAGAGGCCTGCCAAACTCGCTTCTAGAAACCTGTCAAAACCGGTCTCCCGTCAAATCCCCCTAGAAACCGTCAAAATCCCCAAAAACAAGCCGTCCAATACCCTAGAAATTTGGACCCGCACTTGGCCCACCATCCTGTAGCTCTCTGCGGCTCTCGGTCTGGCCCTTGAAGCCAGGTGGCATCGTGCGGACATGCGCCCACCCGCTAGCTTGGAAACCAGCTCACGCATTTCGGCGCCGACTCACTCACTTTAAGAACATCACTTCAAGGCAAACTGAAGCACAGTATATACCTCAAAGCCAGCCAAAAGCGGACTGGCCGAGGCGGGCAACGCGAAGCGTTTACAATTATGTTCTCGGCTTAGTCAAAGGGCGAAGACGTAAGAAAGGACCCTGCACCTGCAAGGAGCGCATTGTTCATCTTTACTCTTTTGGGAAGCGCGTAGCGGGTAAAAACGTCAGAGTCTGAACAGGTGCGAGGGGTCTCCCGAATCAGCAATGGCCCTGGGAGTAAGAATGAACAAAGCGCATTGTTCATCTTTACTCTTTTGGGAAGCGCGTAGCGGGTAAAAACGTCAGAGTCTGAACAGGTGCGAGAAGTCTCTCGAATCAACAATGGCCCTGGAAATGAGAATGAACAAAGCGCATTGTTCATCTTTACTCTTTTGGGAAGCGCGTAGCGGGTAAAAACGTCAGAGTCTGAACAGGTGCGAGTGGTCTCTCGAATCAGCAATGGCCCTGGGAGTAAGAATGAACAAAGCGCATTGTTCATCTTTACTCTTTTGGGAAGCGCGTAGCGGGTAAACACGTCAGAGTCTGAACAGGTGCGAGGGGTCTCTAGAAAAAGCAATGGCCCTGGGAGTAAGTTTCTGAACCTTCCAAGTGTTGGCTCTAAAGCGTAACCACAAGGAATGCCCTCATCCCAACCCTCCAAGGGGGCGGGCATTTGAACATGCCCCAATTCAGCACATAGAAGTGTCTCGTGTTCCGGCTCAAAAAACCCTTTCGGGCACCCTTCGCAAGGGTGCGTCTGCTCGTAACATCACCACGGAAACTCACCTCATGTAAGACAACCACAAAGGGACCCTGTGAATGCACTCCCAAACCACCCACGCGGAAATACGGAACAAAGCAGATGTATAACAAATACATCATATCTTCTTGAGGAGAGGTTTGGGGGAGGGCAACCCCTCTTAGACTTTCATCTTACTTGCCCAAAGAACCCTGTTTACCAAATTCTGAAACTGGAAACCTTGACTAAACTGGGTTACTCACAAGACTATGGCACAAGGGTGGAACATAGGCCTCCGAAGGCAAACTAGAGAAAAGGTCTCGGAGCAAACCTGCCAAGACACATAGGGAAACCACAAAGTCTGATCTGGTCGAGCAGCTTTGGGCTGGAAAACACACATTTTCCCAACAAGTGAAAGGCCAAACATCCACCCAACTAGCGGCAAGTCTACATGATCAAATCAACATGTGTCAGGGCCTCGGGGTCTCAACCCGGCAATCTTCTTCAAGCACCAGAAGGCTGGCCTTTTTCCAAAAGGCGATCTTCATAGGGCATCGAATGTAATAGCATTTAGTGAGTTAGTGAACAACACAACCATGACGAATGGATAATATGCAGCAGGCTCCGGATAGTGCACGGTTTATGTGGTGTATGTTGTTCTCTGTGTGGGTACCGCAATGGGTTGGGCAAAACAAGCCTGAACATATTTGGTTTGCCACTAAACTTGTCGCGCGCAAAACTGCACAAAGTCCGCAACCTCCAAAAGTCAGCATGAGTTTATCATTCTCAAAGCCAGCCCCAAGTAGGCTATGGGAAACAAACCTATTGGCTTCCGCCCGTCGGAACCCGCCTCCATGGCCAGCGCGTCCCGCATGATCCGCAGACGCTGGCGATGGCAGGTGGAACGCAGCATCGCCTGGACCTCAGATCGGCGCGTGGCGTGGAAGCCGAATGCCCACCCTCTATCTGGGGGCAACCCAAGCCCTGAGCAAAAGGTTGTTGGACGTTTTCAGGTTTAATGGAGAAGCCACTGGCCTTCCAAATGGAAAGCCCGTGGTCGTTTCCCGTGGCTATAAACATGCATTTAGAACCAATCTCTGAAATTGTTGGTCCACACAAATCCATGTAAACGTCCAAAAGGTCAAACACAAGAAAGGCACTTGTCCAATGGAGCCATGAACAAACGGTCAAACACAAAAAAGGCACTTGTCCAATGGAGCCATGAACAAACTGCCAGGGGATATTCGCTTCAGAAAATAGCAAAGCCAGAGGTGAACAGAATGCGCTATTTAAAGACCGTGTTACCAGCTTATAATTTGTGTGTGATGCATTTTTTTCTGTAGCTATGACGTATATGATGTTTTTGTACCCATTCCCCAAGGCTGAATACCCGTTTTGCCTTGAGGAAATCGAGTTGCACGGCAGATTTGGCTCTATGTCGAGAAATACGGAACGCTATGGTCTTGACACCCAACCCCCTTGCTTTCCACCTTCGTTCCCGCTTCGCATGTTGTCAAGCACTGCCAAAGGTAGAAAGGCGATTGGCTCCGGGGGGGGGCTCAAAGCTGACTATGGGCCCGTTAGAAGGGAAGACCGGAGGATGGTTCAACAGCTGGTCTTTAAACAGAAAGCCCTTGATGCATTTGGGTCGGTTCGCAGCCGTTGTTTAGCGTTCCCCTTTGGTTGCGGTAGAGGTGTCAAACTTGTTTCAATGGTGTCAGATGACATGCAAAGCTCCCATTTGAACTCGCCCCAAAACTGGCTGGGCCAAAGCCCCTGAAAATGGAAGTTCAGCTTGTTCTTTGCCTTGAGTTTCGTATTTCCCAAAAGTTGAACAGTTTGTTTTTGGCCCAAGCAGAACAATGAACAGGCCAAATGCAGCAAGCTAAGCCTCCCACGAACTCCATGAGGTCGCCATGCAGCACTGCTGCCTGGCAATCGATGGATCGATCGGATTCGCTGAAGAACGGAAGCGATGACCTGCGGCCGAAATGTCCAGTATCTTTCGGCATCCAAAAGGGATTGAAGGCCAAGGGCCATGTATTGTTGCAGGAAAACGGTGTGTGCAGCCTCTTTCCGTGTGTAGACGTTGATAACGTGTGGCAGCCCCCAAGCGAACTGCACACGAAAGTGGGCCAGCCGAAGCCAACCCACCCTCCCAAGCAAGGGCACTCAAGCCTCAAGTCATGGGGTCCCCGCCATGAGTCCCCAAAATGGGTCCCCCAAAAGTAATGTGCTCTTTGCTCAAATGCTACCTAAAAAGCGCTATTTAAACTCTTTTTGCCACATAAATCGACATTGCTCAAATAGTGACTAAAAAGCTAGATTTGCTACATTTTTTCCTCTGGGCACATGAACCTTGATGCTGCCACTTCATGTTCAAGGTCAGCAGAATCTGGGGCAATGGACAATTGGCATGATGACCCAAATGCTACTCAAATACTCCAAAACACATCCTAATTTGAAGATTTTGGTCGAATCTGCTCAAATGCTGCTCAAATGCTACTCAAATGCTACTCAAATGCTCCTCAAATGCTGCTCAAATACTCCAAAACACATCCTAATTTGAAGGTGTTGGTCGAATCTGCTCAAATGCTACTCAAATGCTACTCAAATGCCACTCAAATGCTACTCAAATACTCCAAAACACATCCTAATTTGAAGATTTTGGTCGAATCTGCTCAAATGCCACTCAAATGCTACTCAAATGCTACTCAAATACTCCAAAACACATCCTAATTTGAAGGTGTTGGTCGAATCTGCTCAAATGCTACTCAAATGCTACTCAAATGCCACTCAAATGCTACTCAAATACTCCAAAACACATCCTAATTTGAAGATTTTGGTCGAATCTGCTCAAATGCTGCTCAAATGCTACTCAAATGCTACTCAAATGCTCCTCAAATGCTGCTCAAATACTCCAAAACACATCCTAATTTGAAGGTGTTGGTCGAATCTGCTCAAATGCTACTCAAATGCTACTCAAATGCCACTCAAATGCTACTCAAATACTCCAAAACACATCCTAATTTGAAGATTTTGGTCGAATCTGCTCAAATGCTACTCAAATGCTACTCAAATGCTACTCAAATACTCCAAAACACATCCTAATTTGAAGGTGTTGCCCAAATTCAACGAAAAAGCTTTAAATTAGGTGTCCCAGGCGGGAAAAAAAAAAGAACACTCAATCATAGGATCCAGTCATGGGTTCCCAATGCTTACCCCCCCCACTCAATGTGTGCTTTTAAGCGCTTAACTGTTGGGGGACCCCTTTTGGGGACTCATGGCGGGGACCCCATGATCAAGCAAGACATCGAGATTGCCCACCAACCACCAAGCAAGGGGGGAAGAAATACATAAGTGGAAATCACATAAGTGGATGATCTGAGGGTTTCGGAAGACTACAGTCCTGTTGAAAACGGCCAGTAGACTATCTCATTTTGCGGACCCCTTTCTGGATAGTGTTCAAAAGGATGCAAAAAAGAAATCGGAAACAAACAATTACCATTCAATGCAGATCCACAACTCGCTTAGAGGCTTAATAATGCCCCAGGAAACTAGAACCCGGCAAAACCCACTCTATATACACTCAGTGGTTGCCCTTTTCAAAGTCACATGATGATCCGTTCTGCCAATTCAGGATGAACATGGGAGACTCAATACAGCGGACCCTATTTTCCATCTCTGAACCTGTTTATTGACTCTCATTGTACCTTTGGGTGTGTGGAACAGGTGAGAGTTAAACAAAAAAACAGGGCCCCCCAAAAGTTTCCCGCATCAACCTGGGGAGTCTGTGCCCAAGTGAGATCCTCCCTCACCAGTTGACCTACCCTCAATCAGCCAGGAGGAGTAGGAATAACAAGCGGTTTCCACTTGAGTAAGCACCTCTTTCCCAACATTTTCATGAAGGCGTGTTTACATTTTTTGAGCTGGGGAGCAGGAGCGCAACAATCATAAACACGCTGCTGTTTAAGCATCCTTGTGATGGCTAGGTTGTTTAGACCACCCTGCCAGGTCCGTGCTCCGGGGCTCCAGTGGGCTCCCTATTGCAACACCTTCCCACAAAATCAAGTCCAGGAAGTCATCGAGTAAGACCCGCGGGTGACCCTCTCCCCCCAACTTCCTCCATGCATTATATATGGGATGAACCTACCTGGCAGAACAAGTCACTTGGGGTGTTGCTATTTAGGGCCATACCGTTTTGCAAGCCTGTTTAAAAGGAACACAACATGGCGCCCAACCATTTTGAGGGTCCTATTTCGTATTTGGAGAAACAGTGGGGGTGCGCCAGCTTGTTGTTATAGCTCTTGCTACAACCCACATGAAATCAGGTAGGAACTGAACGGAATGGCCACCGGAAGCTTTGAGCTCTGCTCACTTAAACGGCCTAAAAGACAACCCCACTTGAGCAGTGCCCAAACACCATTAAATGTTGGTTCTACCAACACACTTATAATGGTTGATATGGGCTTTACCCACAATCCTAAAATTGCCCTTGTCGAATCTGCTTGGGGCGCCGCTCACTTAAAGCTTCTCAACATGGTGGACCCTCTTTTGGTTGGCCTTTCGGGCGAAGTGAAAAGGAAACCTACCATGTCAGGGGACCACGATGCAAACCCCAATATTGAACCCTTTTGTTTCCCTTTGGCCTTCCTTTAATCCGACCAAAAGGGGTGCCCTTGAAACATTATATTCTTCACCCACGCTTAGCACTGCTTTGAGCCAACAAACAACAGCAACACTTGCTTGGCATCGGCCATCGCCTCCTCTTCGAACTGCTCTTGCAACCTACGCGGCCCACAAATGCGATCCTCATGGGAGGGTATAGGATGGCTTCAAAAGCGATCCTCATGGGAGGGCTGGGGCTCCAGATTGTACCACTGCACCCTAATGAGGGACGCTGGAACTCTCAATTTGAAAAGGGGTGGTTCCCACTATAGTTGGGAATTTCCTGAAGGGTCCTGTGTCAGGCCAGTTGCCTTACTGGTGTTTGTCAGTGCAGAAGGCAGGGATCATTTCCCTCAAAGAAGCCGCCGTGACCCCGCGTAAATTAGGGGTTACAGGCATGTGGCCATTTCTATGATCTCCCCTACGACTACTCAGAAACTAATAATAGTGTGTGCCATCATTGGTTTCCGTTAACGCGGCCTTTGCCTCAAACATTAGGCTGCGAGTAAAACATCAGCTTGATTTACCAACCAACACAAAGCAAAAATCAAAGTGGGGGGCCTTAAGCTTGACGCTGTTCCCTATTCAAATTATGGAATGGGGGATTCAAACACGCTTCCAGGCAACTAGCCAGCTGTGAACAACAGACATGAGCCTCAAGGTATCAATGCCCAGGCGGGAATTCAGCTCTGGAGCAAGTCTCCAACCGGCTGCTAGTGTGGGAATCGCCCTTGTCTTGACGGTTCTTCTCAGGTACCTCGGCTTTGGCTTTGGACTAGCCGCTGCCTTCTCGCTTGGATCGCTCGTAATGGAAGCAATAGTGTGTTTGAGGTTGCTTTAAAGGGCAAGCGAAAGGCAAAACACCATTTCTGGGTGTCGCCGAATTTCAACATGCACAATGGTCGCGAGTCGCGTTGTTTTATCAATCATATAGGTTTCTTTGTAAAGAATTCACTGCAAATTCCCAGTAGGTGGGTGTGTTCTTACGAAGGTCCATGGACATGATGTCGTCCAAAGCAGGCTTAGTCTCATTTGTGTTTCACTTAGATAATGTCCATTATATCTTCATTCATGCAGAAACAAATACGTTGCGTAGACAAACTTGATCATATTGTCAAACAGGGGCCCTGAAAGTAGTGCAAGTAGAGCTTCAAGGAGGCTCAACCACCATGGGTGGTGCACCGTTGAAAAGGCCGAGTGGTAAACAATCCCTGTCACATGGCAATTAATCTATGACAAGAGAGGGAAATGGATAACTCCCTCAAAATCTGCAAGTTAGGGAACAAGTCGATCACCTACACAATTGCCCGTGCTCTTGTAATTACTGACCTTTCAGATGTTCACGAAATCCAATGTACTGCGCGGATTTCTTCTTCTCCCACCAAGGGCCTCGCCTGGGGATCCCTTAATAAGGCCGCCCTGAGTACGAGATTGAACAGACTCTCTGAAGGCCGTACTGAGACCTTGCCCAGCAATGACTGACCCACTCAACAACACAAACCCAAAAGGAGACTCCTCCACACATCGAAGTTTGGGGCTTCCTTCCGTTGAACTCCATGGGAGAACGCCAGAGCACGGTACTCAGTAAATGCTTTGTAGCCATCGTCAACATCCTTCCACTTACGGTTGTAAGTCCCCGTTCAGTCGGATACAAAGGTTTCAAACAAACTACGAAGCGCCCCGTCCCGCGGCTGCGCCTGAAGAGCTCGGAGCGGGCCTTGGCGGGCAGCTCGGCGAGGTCCACCTCCTGAGCCCCAAGCAATGCAGTTTGCACACATCCGGAGATTTCTCAGAAAACGGATGGGCCACACTTGGGGATTCATGTGCAAACTGGTTGTTACTCACCAGAATACTAAGTTTCAGAGTACCCAAATTTTAGGGTGGGGGTCCGAAGAAGGGGCACCACGTGTTTATCAGTCATGGACTTGGTGAATAATGTATTGTCAGTGGCTCGACTCATCTATCTGCAAGTCCTATTCAAACAAAAAACAAGAAACGGAACGTGAGATACATCATAGTGAGCTCATGTTAACTCCAGGCGAGCTCGCCATACAAATAGGCTTTTGGACCCCAAGCGTGTGGTGTTCCATTGGAATCCCGTTGAACCAAAAGGAAAAACAGTGCAGTCAAGAGAACACACGCACACCTGGGACCTGGCGAGGCGGGTCTTTGGCTATCAATGCCTGTAACCTATTAAACCCTTAGTGAGCAACGGTCTACATGGAGCTGCTTCCGATCCTGAATCCCACGTATGCCTGCAAAAGAAGAGCTTCTACACAACGTAAACAAGCAAGCGAGCCCTTCCTTAAGTTTCCATCTCTTTCCTCGATATATGCTGTGTGGGTCAGATCCTGTCCTCGTAGTCGTCATCGCCATCATCCTCGTAACTCGTGGAGTAGCCTGCCCAAAACATGCTGGCAACATCATTTCGGGACGGGGCATCCTCAATTTCACTCCAGTTTGAACTGGACACCGGGCAAGCTGCAGTGCATCCAGGCTCGCACCTGACGAAGGTGAAAGCCCTCCAAAACCATGTATATGTATATATATATAAATTATCACCAATCCGCCGACCCCATGCCTGGTCCAGAATGGACCAGGCTTTCGGCATGGGGGCGGTGTGTTCTGTGTTGCTTTGCTGAGATGTTTTCTATAGGTTTAATGTGAATATAATTATGTATATATATATATATACCTAGAGATTCGTTGCGGCAGAAATTTCTGCCGCAAATCAAAAAAGGCGCCTTTTTGGATTTGCGGCATTTCTTCCTGATTTGCGGTGTTTTCTTAAAATTGCGGCAGAAATTATTTTCAGGTTTTTTTCACCCCCGATTTGCGGCGGAAATCGGCGGGAATGCGGCGGAAATTCCCGGAAAACAAACGGTGTTGCGGCGTTTTTGTTTTGGTTGCGGTGTTTTTTGGGGTTTGCGGCTGATTTTCTGGAATGCGGCGGGAATTTCCGCCGCAATGCGTTGCGGCAGAAATTTCCGCCGCAGGAACTTCTAGGTATATTTATATATCCCTTAGGGCCGGAAAATTCGTCGGCTGGATTTCTGGATTTCTGGATCTCTGGATGTCTGGATCTCCCCCCCGTAAAAGAAGGAGGTGGCAAAATAGATCCTAAGTCCCTCCCTCCCTCCCTCCCTCCCTCCCTCCCTCCCTCCCTCCCTCCCTCCCTCATCTGCGTCTCTTCGTGTCTGCGAAGACCCCCCCCCCCTCCCTGCGTGTCTGTCTGTGTCTCTTTGCGTCTGTCTGTGTCTGTCTGTCTACATATCTGCGTCTGTCTGTGTCTGTCTACGTCTCTGCGTCTGTCTGTGTCTGTCTACGTATCTGCGTCTGTCTTCGTGTCCGCGAAGACCCTCCCCCCCCCTGCGTGTCCGTCTGTCTCTCTTTCTGTCTGTCTGTGTCTGTCTACGTATCCGCGAAGACCCTCCCCCCACCCCCTGCGTGTCTGTCTGTCTGTCTCTCTCTGTGTCTGTCTACGTATCTGTGTCTGTCTTCGTGTCCGCGAACGGGTCTGTGCACGCGTGCTTTCTCTCGCCCCGGGCCGAAATTCTAGGGTGTATGGGGGGCGGCGGAACCATGCCCCAGGCCAATAAATATCACCTACATTCCACAGCTGCGAGGACCCCTCCCCGCATCAATCTCAACCAAACATGATAACTATTTTGAGGCCGGGCGCAAGCACACATCAATGATGCAGGTTCGACTTCTCCCTAGGTCGACTTGGTTCTGTAAACCTTCCTGCAAGCAGTGAGCTGACCAAACCCGCATGCTCTTTAACCCAACCAAAAGGGTGATGGGTAAGACTCTCTCATTGCCCTCATGCCTCCGAAAAATGGGTGCTTCAGTGTCAGCTTCAAGCAGCAAACCCAGATTAATATGAACCCCGCTTTGCTGCACGGTTTTGCTCAAAGAGATGGCCGCGCAAAAACGCAGCGACTCCACACCACGCCTCACCACACCCTCACCGCCTCTGCTGAAACAACCTTTGGCACCCTCCCGCAGTTTCTCAGTTGGTGTCAACCCAACTTGCCCGTAAAACGGGGGAAAACTATAATACAATGCCCCAACAACTTCAGGATGTCCCAAGTTGTTCTATTTTCCAGTCACGGAAGTGGACAGGGAGGCCTCTTCAAGTGGACTGGTAGTCTTCAAAACCCAATGATTGTGGGAAGGAGGCTACGGCGCGGTTTTGGGAAAACAAAAGCCCCTGCAGTCCCCATTTTTGCTTGGGAGACACCCATTTCTGACAAACAAGGACCTGTTGGAGTCTCAATGGAACGACCAGAAGTATCCAAAAGATGCAATGTGTTTTTGTTTGTTTCAGGCAGCCAGCAAAGCCCAGCCAAAGAGCCATCTGCCTGGCATGGAGTACCACCTGCCCAAAAAACACCAACACCTGAAAAGGGTTAACAAGAACCAAAGGCTAAATCACGTGCTCAAACGGTGACCGTGTGTTTGGGGTCCCCGTGAACCGAAGCTCTGACTTCCCATTTCTCGCCACTGTCCCCGCCTCTTTGCTCATTCCCCTCCTCGGGTGACGGTATGGGTGGGAAACCTGGGAACTTGCAACATTTCCTTTTTTGGGGGATACTTTGGGTTTGTCTCAAGGGATATGATCCGAAAAATGAGTGGTTGGCTTCCTTTTGGGTTTCCTATCAAAACCAACCAACAGTGGGAACCCTCAAAACTGGACAACCTACTTCTTTCCAGGAAAATATGAACACACTAGCGAAACCAAAAAATAAAAAGAGCAATAAACTACTTTGAGTAAGGATGGGAAAGGCCGGGGTCCCCGCAGAAGATTTGGGCTGCGGCCATCCCCAAGGAACCCTTCCTGGGCAAAGCACGTAATCTCGCCAAATAAAACTTTGGAATCCCCGAGTAAGGGACCTTCATCATGCCCAGATTTGCTTGCTTGCCTCTGGTTGCTGATTTAAATAAGCAAATTGCATACATTTAGCCGCTGTTTTTTCTCATTGTCCGCCAGAACCAGAAAAGCAATCTCGGTGCCTCGTAAGTCATCAACCTGAAAATCAAGCGAATCCATCATCCTGGCCGCAAATCGGCTGCCAACCAAAAAAAACAAACTATCCTTGCAAGGCCACAAGTTCATTCTCCCAGAAAGGTGATTACGAATGTTGGGCCAACACCTTGTTTCAACATGTCTAAACACCCAACCCTGATCAGCTTATACCCTCTTGGTCGAGGCGCGGCAGCGGCCATGAAGTTTCGAAACTCCTCCTCCTCGTCCTCGCCATCCTCCGCAACGAGAGTCAAAACTGCGAAGGTTTCCCCAAGGTCTGGGAAACTCCGGGCACGTCCCCTGGCTGCTGGGGAAAAATGTAGACTTTGTCCATGTCCATGTCCCTGCCAAATGGACCAAAGACACCTGGAAAGTTTGAATGAGAACAAACCCCATCCCTTGGCTGGCAAAAACGATCTGCGATCTCACTCACTCCAGCCAGACAAGCGGTTCCATGCCCCATGAAGGTGTTTTGGGGACTCCTAATTTGGATGGCACCATTTCCCCACTTGGGTTTGATCACTCCCTCATGTACATAGCTCCTGTACATACAGTTCATAGCTCCCAAAGGGCTCAATTGCCCTTTGAGAATAGTTAGTGAGTCCTCATGGTTGTGGACGATGGGCCCCCTTCTGTGAGAGCATTGCGCGCTGTGCTGCATGCCCTCGTTTGTTCAACAACGCCATAGGCCATAATTGCGGTCCGATCCTACGAGTCCACTGGGTTGATTTATCCAGGGTCAGTACCGGTCACCTGTCAGACCTGCCCAAACTTAGAGACAGCCAGCCAGCTTCTACTATTGTGAGGGTGAAAAGAGACATGCAATCTTGGCCTGGGACCCACAACAAAACATATTCTGTGGGCGGCCGGCAGGCGCCTTTTGGAATCATTTTGTGAGCCACAATCAAGCAGCGTGAAGGTTGGAAGGAAGAGTTGTGCTCTTTGAGTAGACACCTTTGATACCAGGTTGTGATTGTGGCTCATCTGGATGTTCCCGGCTGAAAAGCGGCTGAATGAATCGATACGCGCCACCCCGAAGAATATTCCCACACACACACAGGGGTATTTCGAGGTTCCAGTATGATTCTAGAGAATCCTGCCTATCCACCGCTTGATGCCATCTGTGCGAGCTTGCATTTGAGACGCTGGCTGGTGGCAGTGGGAAGTATGCCTCTTGAATGGGTCACCCCTTGATGACAATCAACCAGGAGGGTCCTCAATCCTGGATTCCGAATAGCGGAAACACAGCGAGCCCAGTGACCTCACTTTGAGACTTAGGTTTGGATTTTCCCGCACCATTGGACCCATGCGGGTTTGTCTCAAAATTGTGGAACCCACAAAATGGTTGGCTTCTCTTTGGCGTCCCCTCAAACAAACCCAAAAGGTGTTGGACTCAAAAAGACACACTGGTTTCAGGTTCGGGCAAATAGCCGCGTTATTCACGTGTCATAGAGACTCCAGGGCTAATATGGCGTCCAAGGAAGGCCCGCGCCTCCAAGCCGTACTTGTAGTAGACCTAACAAATGGATGACCCAAACCCTGGCACGTGAGCAACACACTAAATGAACAGAACCATAAACCACAAACCAATTCAATAAAAAGCCAACATGCCCTGAGTTCAAACAACGTGAAACCTGACTGAAGGTCCTAGAAGACCGCTTTCCTCTCCAAAGGATCTTTGGGTGGCTTGAATAGCACAAGCATAGGGTCGAGCAAAGGTGCGAACACGCGTGACGTGACTGAAAGCAGCAGCAGGAACCTGACTCTCCGCAACTTTCCTGAAGCCAGCCGAAGCAGGACTACTCTGCGGCTTGAGCCACTTACATCTCTCTAGCCGCCGCTCATGTTGACCTGGGACCGATAAAGCGGCAGATCAAATGGCGAGTTTTGGCCCAACAAAGCGGAGGGCTCCCGCTTAAGTGGGACATTATCAAGCAGGTGACTAGCCTGGGTTATCATGAGCAGCAACAGGATGGTATCTTAGTCTTAAAAGGCCAGATTTGCTTTGTGGGTGTGAGTTCTGAGCGCTGGCTAGCTTGCCTTCTGAGTGCTTGCAGAATCCTGCAGAAGAAACATGCTGCTCTTGACAGTGACAGGGATCCTAAAGAGCTACACAATTACATGCCTACAATCAAACGACGTAATGTTGCATGTTCCTTACCCCGGTTGGGAACATTCGCCTTTCAGCTTTCAGCTGAGCACCCATCACAACTCCGATCAGTGAAGCAGGTTCAAAACTCAGTCCACTCCGACTGGGTCGCCCCCTTTCCGGATATCAACCAATGTGTAAGGTCACATTCAGGAATTATGTTGGCAAACGGCAAATGACTATAACTTCAAGGTTAGAAATCATGACTCCCGAACAGTATCAGGAACCCTCAACGAAGGGGTTTTGGTTCACGGGAGGATCTCGAGGCTTCTCTACGCCATCTTATGGCTGAACGAACCCGAGGAACCTTCATACCCAACCCTATCTGAGAACCCCCAGGGAATTCACACCCGGTGAACTTGCGCCAAGGGATGATAGGTCTCATTTGGATGCTTGACATGCTTGACAACAGGCTCCTACAGATTGCAGTGATTCAGACTCCAAAAGACCACCATGTTCAAAGGACGTATCTTTTGGGCACCACCCTGAGCCAAACCTCCCAGTCTGCTGCACTTCAACACACCATTCTCACCTCAAACTGAAATCTTTGGAATCGGCATTTGGTACAATATCAGTTTGGACATGCTGTGGTTTTAGTCTCATGCAGCTGTTGGTCTGCCACAAGCACGTGGCTGCTTGCGCAAAGCGGCTGGCCTGCTCAATGTCAAGGTCGAGTGTTTGCTCCTTCTCGGAAGTCAGGTACTCGTAGTACCTGCAACGCTTCGAACCTTACCCTCTCTCTTCAGAATTCTTCTCCAGAAAAGGTCAAATGCAGGAAGCAAATGGGGAATCAACCCCGACAACTCCGCTTCCACTGGCTTCAACCCTCAGACCGCCCATACCAACTTCAAAGTCATAAAACCCGGGAAAAAAGGCTAGGTTTCTGAACAAGTGAGTCAAAGAACTCTGCGCCTTGTGATTCTCCTGACCCAGCTTCTTCGACATCAAATCAAAATGGAACACCACAACACATGCTTGGGGTCCAAATCCCTATATTGCAAAATATCCATAAGGCCCCAGAGAACCTTCCTTATTTCAAAGCTATTCCGACAAGGGTGATATTTGAAACCAAAATAAGGGGGCATGTGGGGACTAACCAAGTGCTTAATAAAGGTAAACAAAATTATGGCTTGCCTTCAAGCACTGGGTCAAACAGATACCAGGCGCTATTCCATGCGGCCGTGTCTTCAACATAGGGGGAACCTCAGACGGTCGCTTTCCTTGAGTTTCCCCGTTAGCAGCCACCCCAAGACGGGCACCCTCCGAAAAAGACACGCCCAGCTCCCCTTCGCTCACTCCGCCAGGACGTCCGCCAAGGTCCAAAGCCCCCCGTTCTCCGACACTGAGGCGTTGGCGTAGTCCTCGCGTCCGCCCGACCCCGGCAGCCTGCCCGCCCCCTCCGAATTCCCTTTGCTGGTAGTGGATTGGTTCCTTGAGACAAACTTGTAAGTGGCAGGGCCGTCAGGTGAGTGGCTCGAAACCTTGCCTATAACCCACTGAACGTGGATTTGCAGCATAACGTGTCCCCTTAAGTGCTACCTGCCCCCTGGCACAAATACCCACAAGTTTTTGTTTGGCGCCGGGGGGGGATATATTGAAAAACCTGAATTGGACTGTGGATATGCGTTTGCTAGTCAGGGGATGCCTCGGGTTGGGGCTGGCGCCATGAAAGTTGGTGTTTGGAGTGGGGGGTGGCCAGTGGCAGGCTCCTAGTTGGTGGTTGGGTTTTCCTGGAATTTGCAGCAACATCTCAGCATTGCCGCGGGTACACATGTGGCACGGTCACAACTCCTTCTATCTTAACAAACTCTCCACCCCTTACCTCTCAACAGCCCCTCCCTTTGCCCCTCAGCTCGAAAATGGCATCTTTGTAGCACAAGTCTAGTACGCGGAGTCTTTCTTCCACAGCTCCAGCTCGAACATCGCAACTTTGTAGTACAAGTCTAGTAAGCGAAGTTCGCTTCCGCAGCTCCAGCTCGAAAACCGCAACTTTGTAGTGCAAGTCTAGTACGCAAAGTACACTTCCGCAGCTCCAGCTCGAAAATCGCAACTTCAGGGCTATCGGTTTCGGGGGGATTCTTATCGTTCTACAGGGTGTTGTGCGGTTCGGACATGCAATTCAACCGCTCTTGATACAGTCGTCTTCGTAGGTGTTGGCCGTGGCTCATATTTGTAAACATATATATATATATATATACATATATATATATATATACGTAATATGCTCGCAAACGCGTAGAGTGTGCGTGTGTGTGTCTATGTATATAATATACATTAGTGTATGTACTGCATACTTACAACTATACATATACCATATAAAACCTTGCGATGATTGTCTATGTACTAATGTAAGCATAATGTCTCTCATGGTTCCAAGCCCTCTGATTCCTTTCTGTGCAGTCTGTAACTGTTCCCTCCCCGCCCCCGCTGTCCGAGATGTGGCTTTCGAAGTGCGGCCCACCAATCTCCTCGCCAGCGCCGAAAGACACTGAGGAAAGTCTCAGGGAAAGATTCAGATCCGTAGAAAGTATGGGGAAAATACCCCTAGAAGCTTGCCCAACTGGTGGCTTTGGGACCTGACAAAACTAACACTCAGTGCGGCCTTGAAATGGGGGGGGATCAATTGCCGGCTCAAATCGCTGTGCTTTCAAAGGAGCTAGCTTAACAAAGGCCCATGCAGGATTCATGCAACTGTCAATGTCCCAAAACAGCATGACTCAAAGGCATCAATCAGCTCGCAAGAAACAGCCTTTTTGAGCACCGATAGCATATTCCTGCCAGCACCATCCCAATGTCTCAACGCTAATTTTCTGCACCTGCTCAAGGTTCAAGGTTCTTGTCACTTTCGTGTTGAGTTTTGGTTTAGGCAAGTCCCTACTCTTCTGCAAACCCGTTAATGAGCATGGAAACCGCAGGCAGCCACTAGCGGAATCTCCGTTTCGGAAAGCCCTTCTTGAGGTTCCAAGTTGATAGCTTTGTCTTTTGGGGAAGGTGGGTTCCATCTGCGAGTCAGGCAGGGGTCACTTTCATTCTCCAAAGGTATATCATGTGCTAGCTCTGTGTGTTGTGCGAGTTGGATCTATGCATGGCTGCTACCTTACAACAAACCCTCTATCTTTCGAACGGTTTCCTCTTGTTCCCCACAAACGGGTGGCTAACGATCGACCCAGGATAACTGCCATGACTGCATCTTAATCAAAGGAAAGTACATGTACCAGGCGTCCGATGATCATGGCGGAGTTCGCCTTTATCATACCCCCCCAAACACCATTCTAACTACGTAGGCCCTGATAGTACCCTACATGTCACTAAACATGAAACCCACCAGAAGGTCGGTTTGTCGTCACCATGGCCCTTAAGTCACAATGAGCACCTGGAAAACTACCAAACACGACCATGAAAAGAAACAGAAAGGCAGCCGCACCGAGTTCTGGCTGGGGCTGTCCCTTCCTATCCGGGTTTTGCTTGTGGCTCCCTTTCTCAGTGGATTCCACCCTCCAAATCCCTTTTGTTGCGTGCGCTCCCCACTTCAAAGGTGAACGACAGAAGGGGATTCCCTTTGTCTATCATTGGTTGGCCGTCTTTCGGGTCTTTGGCGGCTGAGGTTGGGCAAGCCTCCTGGCGGCGGGCGACCCTCCGCAGAAGCTCCATGACCTCCTCCTGGCGAAGAGGACTGAACAAAGAGGCTCCGCTTGCAGAGGTTGCTTGAGGAGTCGTTTCAGGTTGTTAGGGGTTATCAAGGTTTATTGGGGATCATGAGTGGTCCGTGCTTGAGCCGCGATTGCTTGAACCAAGCTCAGTTGAGCTTCCCGTCAATTGGTTCCTGGCCACTGGTGGTGTCTAGCAATCCTGCCACCCGCCAACCTCACTTGTACGAAAACCGATAAAGCAGTCCATCTGCACCCATGATTCAAATTTGACAACCTACATTAAGGACCCCCACACAATCAGCA
>CAUJNA010000030.1:202500-300000 GCA_963377175.1 Effrenium voratum | reverse complement strand
CAGAAATACATGGGGTAGCACGTAGAATTACAAGGTGGGATTCCCCTTACAGGGGTTTATAAGTCCCAGAGGTTTGTAACCCCGGTGAACGTGGAAGATAGATTTCTGATGGCTTTACGATGGTTGTCCCACATGTCCAACCCCCGCCGAACAAGCTTAATTGGGAGGGGGCGGAGGAGGGGGCAAGGTGTTGCAATCCTACTATGGGGGTTGGCCAAGTACCTGATGCAGTTAAAACCCATTCTAGGGCCACAGCTCTTATCAGCATTGGCTGGAGAAAGGGGCCATTACTTGTCCGAGGGGGGGGGGACACAACATTTGCCCGGATCATATAAGCAACAGTGAAAAATGACTTGTCTCTCCCAAGATTAAACGGAACAATATATACATTCCCAAGTGATTATTTTGCGAGAAATTACCTCCGTGCCCGGGAGGTAACTTTACTCCAGGTGCGGTTACTCACGCATTTTTAGGCACATTACGCTGGCTTAAGTCTTAAGTGGTTCATCCCTGCAGGAAGTCACGCAATCGCTGAGAGGCACTGCCAGATAGGCAATATAGAAAAAAAAACAGCCTGGGAAAGTTCTCCCCGAACCTCATAAGGGGGTGTCCCAAAGCAGCTTTCCTAACGAGTTCATACAATTGCTGTGATCGTTTCAATTCGGAGGATTTGAAGTGGTCGGTATTTGAGATATGTTACAACCTTCTAGCAAATGCGTTGCTTCTTTCAATAGACCCTTCCAAAAGCCGCTTAGAGGCTAAACAAATTAAGACAAACCATGTGGGGAGAAAACCAAAGACCTTCCGACAGGTTTGGTTGATTACTTGTTTTTTAAAGGATGACGCATTCCACAAAACTAAGGCAAACCAGGCGCCACTGGGCAAGTGGGCCAGTAGAGGTTCTGAAGGAACCTTTTTAGGTGCTTTTTAAAAGGATCTCATCGTACCTTTCTAAGGGTATGGAAAGGGGGCCTTATGTCTCTCCGAATTTTGGGAAGTCTGCTCAAAAATCAACGGAAATGATGTCTCCACCCTTCCACCCCATCCTTACCTCTCTTCCCGGGTGCCTCTCGGGCCCGCCACCCAAATTCATTCACATCCATCCCTCCACTTGGTCAACGATCAACAGCAAAGCCCAGGATTCAACTCTCTTCCGGCATCATGTTTTTCGTCCAGAGCAAAGATATGAGATGGTACCTCCCACGCGTTGTCCCGTCCTGGGCTCGAAGATGCTGAGCTCCGGCTGTGCGTGGGGGAAGTAGGCCCCCGACATCGGGAACAGCGGCAGCACGCTCCTGGCCGACGCAAGCGTCCACGCACGCGTCGAGCGACCGGTGCGGGTTCACAAGGGGTCATCCGGGAAGGGGAAGCATATACGGCTGCGTATTTACGGCAGCACCCCTGACCCAAAAAACGGCTGCGTGTTTACCAGGAAAGCCAGGCTTTTTCCAATTATACCCGTGGAAAGTATTTGGAGCAGGATGGACCAATGTCATACTATGTTTCAAATGTCGTCAACCTTGAAATGTAAAAGGATGTCGGAGACCCCAGGAGGGTACCAGGAGTCTCCATGACCCTGCAAGCATTGGGGAAAGCGTACCCTTTTCAAAGGTGCAAATGCTTAAATCAATCCCCAATCTGGGGCAGGATGGGCTTCCAAAAAAACAACTCATCCAAACACTAGGATGCTACCCCTCCTTTTCTCTACCAGAGTTTGTGAATCCTTCGGTCCCATTCTGCGGGATTTCAATTGAAAAGATGGTCCTTTCCTGGTCCAAAGGTTGTTCAAGCTGGCTTTCCTCAAGGGTCCGAGTGCCTGAGAAGGCCTTGTACCCCCCGAACCCTCTGGGCTTGGCTACGAGGCTCCAACCAGTCGGAACGTCTTCGCGGCTCCTGTCACCGGTCGGCTCGGCAGCTTCCGTCTGCGACGATCTGTCCAGCTTGATCCAGCTAATGCCTGGCTCAAACGAGCGTCGTCGGTCCACTCAAAACACGGCCTAATGTCGACCCAGAGAAGATAGGACAACACATAGTCTTACCTACCCCATCTACCGATGAGATGACCAGGCACTTTTGAGTTGAGAAGCCCGCACTGACCCTCTACAATTGAGATCATGGAATGCAAGTGAATCGGGATGAATAGACTTAATATGAGGATTGACAGGGGGTGGCCCATTTGACAGGGATCCGGAACACTTTTTGGCAAACAAAAAAAACACAATATTTATCCACCAGGCTAACTAATTAAGGGGGTGCCGTTTGCAAAGTACGCCGTACGCCCTACACTTATGTTTTGCCATGATCGTTGGTAGACCATGAGTGTAAGGGTACATGTTGACAAAGTGCCGCCAAGTTTCCTCAAATTAGGCGAGCCCGGTGGGTGTCCTTTTGGCCGGATGGTCCCAACCCAAACCATATGCGGGGAAGCTGTTACTATGCTTCTTGGTTGTGGTTGGAAACAATCATCCTTATCAAGGGGAGGTCGATAAGGAAACACCCCACAACATGGCTGTAGAAAATGGCTATTCTTCTGTGACCAACATGGTTGATTCCCATCCCTGCGACTGTTTTGCTGCGGTTGAGGCTTTAAGTGGTCGCTTCCTTTAGCAATGGCAACCCCAAAGCAGGTTATTAGCAACCAGCAGGCAGTGCCAAACTCTTTTTTTGGTTGTTGGAGTTCCATACCTCCATGACGCATCTTACGCATTTAACCGACCTGGAGAAACAGGGTCGGAGGAACCCCCATCCCAAAAAGCAAGCTGCGAAAAACACGACAACTGGAATCAACTAGACGACTAGGCATTGAATTTTACGACTTCACTTCTCTTATCGCTCTTGCAAAGCCCCAAACCACACCAAACGCCCAAACACCTGGGAACCACAATCTCTCTAGAACAAATTGAACAAAACCGCGGCGGGAACCAACTCTGCTGCTTGGGTGTTCGGCCAGCTAAGTCACCCGCAAAGGGCTTCCCCTGTCATTGGTGAGTGCTTCCCACTAACTTGGTCGAACAACACCCCTCCATCCAACAAAAACAAAAGACAACAAACAAAAACAACAAAAACAACAAACAACAACAGCCAACAACAGCCAACAACGAGAACAAAATAAAGGGCGGACCACCGACCACCCCACCTCCCCACCCCCCCAACCCCGAGGCCCCGCCTGGCTGCTCCTCTGCTGCCCGCCGCGCCAAACGCGCCAGCCGCGGCCCTCGGCTCTCGCTTCGGACGCCGCGGAATCCACGGCTGCCGCGGAAGCCGAAGCCACGGCGGTTGGCCGCGAAGGGGGCCAGGAAGTTGAAGGTGCCTCGGATTGGCAAACCTAAGAGTTTAAGGTTTGGGGGGCAATGAACCAATCCCAGGTTTAAGTCTACCATGGAAGATTCCTATTCCATTGTCTTCACCCATCCTTTTCCTGGGAAAATACGTTTGTTCAGTTTGGCCTATTGTTTGAAGAGAAGGGTTGCTGAAAGAATGGGGAAGGCACTGCTAGAGTTAAGGCTGACTGTGCTAGATGGTTTTCATGCTTCAAAAAGGTTAAAGTAGTTGAAGCAAATAACTTGAATGTGTACCTCTTTAAATGGAACTTGAATGCTCAGAGAGAGATCCCCAGAAAACCAGTTAATCTTCAGGAAATCAGTCCCAAACAAAGGGTGCACACACCATTTGAGAATGGCTGGGAGTCAAAGGAGGTATAGCAGAATATAGTTGTGTCGGTATTTTTTGCCCAAGCGAAACCATTTGGGAGATCCTCCTATTTTGCTTGGACACGCATTCAGAGAAACACCCTGTATACAAGATACGGCCAAGATCTGTTTGAGGGTAGCCTTGTTGGGCTTGGTTAAGAAATCTGAAGGGGGAAACAAAGTTGGGCATCCCCCCAATCAAGGGTTGTTGCTTAGGAAGCCAAGCAAACACCACCTGTGTTGGACACCTATTCAAAGAAACCAGCTCCAAATATACAGCACATGGGTTAATTTCTTTAAGCTTACCCCATTCAGGTGGCGGGGGGGGGGGGGGTGAGGCCCACTGCCCCAGGTGCCTATCCCCGAAGAGAACTGGTACCCTGTGGTAGTAGAGGTCGTTTTGTTGGTCCCTGGATCTATTCCGGAGAGAATCCAATATGCCAATGTGGATGATTGGAGGATGGATTGTCCCTGGTGGATTGTCTTGTGGATAATCCTGGAAGCGGCCTGCTAAGGTTCTTTTGCTTCACGCGATCATGAATGATGCAATGATATACAAAAGGGGCCTTGAGCCAAATGTTGCGGGAGATCAACTGGTCTGAGAACCAAACACAAAACAGACACAAATTTCTTTTGATCTCCAGCACGAAGTATGAAATACTATTGGCTTCATGGCCTTTGGCCGTAGCCTTGATGTATGCCGTAGCCATGCTGTATGCCGTAGCCATGCGTATTAAAAATGCCGGATTCATCCTCTTTTCTGCTCGGATGAAATGTCTTGGCTTTCGAAATGGAAAACACTATGTACTGCTTCTTTTTGAGATACCTAGGTGTATCAAAGGGTGATGTGCAACGCTATGTACACGCTGGACGATTGTGAAAGTCTTGTAGACGGCGAGGATCAATCATCTGAATTGAGTTCGTGGCGCTGAACGTATGAGTCTTCATGGTCAATCGGATCGACGATACCATCGGCGGCTGCTGTCGGATTGACTGCCATAGTCTCCATAATCATTCCAGGTCGAGTTGCTATAGTCCTTCCACTGCTTCTGATGTCCCCACTGCTTATTGTAGTCCTTGTACTCCTGCGGGGTCCAGGCTTGTTTCTTCTTGATGTACTCCTGGTATCTCTCAGAGCTGCGTTGCTTGGTTGCAGATTTGCTGCGGATGTAAACCATATGTTACAAACCACCGATCATGCATTGGATGTGAGAACAGGTCGCATGACTGGTCGCCTTGGAAGTGCAGGTCGATCACCAGGATGATCGTCGGATTCCGTCTCTTCATCCAGGATGTTCTTTGGTGCTGGCTTGACCTTGGAGACAAGCCTCAATGCTGGTGGCGGTGACTTTGGAACAAGTTTCGGATGCGGCATCGCCTTTGACGTAGGCCTTCCTGCGGGAGGACGCCCTTCTTCATCTGAATCATCGTCGTCGGAATCTGGATCATAATCAACCTGCTCCATGTTGACATTCTCGGGTTGCTGAGAGGCGGATGGATTCTCATCGGCGACTTGCTCCATAGGGCAGTCTGATGTCTCATCTTCCTCATCACGAGCAGGGGATTCCTTCAACGGTGATGCCCGTCTCTTGATCATTGGCTTTGGCACAGGTGCCGCGGCACTGGATCGTCCGAAGATCATATTGAGAATGGGCATGTCTTCGAAGTGATCGAGCATACAAGATTGCAAAGGTCGGATTGGTTGTAAACCGAAAGTGGCTGCGGATGCAGACACATATTTCTTGAGATTCAAAATGGGTCAAGTGCAAACACGCGCATCACGGAATTGAGGAATTGAATCGAAAATATGCAAAACGGAAAAACTCATGCATCTGAATTCGTGGACATGCGGATCATGCCCAGGTTCCCCACTAAGCAAACATGGATTCTGCTATACCGACTCCTGCAAAGGCAATGATGTCGGGTCCGTGCTTCGTGTTGTGTGCTAGCCACTCAACCAAAAATGCCTTGTTCTGCAACATGGTACGGAAGGGTGGATGTGCATCTACATTCAAGAGATTGCCGGTGAGGACGGCCTTGATGAGCTCGTCTGCTTTAGCTGAATGCTTGGTCAGCGAATCTGCCAGACAATCTTCACTCCGTACATGTGCAAGGTCGTGCATCTGTCCACTGTTGCCTTCCTTTCTCAACATCTGGACCAAATGCATTGTTTCTTTCTGTTCCGGTTGATGTGTTGTGGATGCTGTGGTGACAAGATTGTTCGCATCAGTGCGGATGTGTACATCTGCAATTTCGCCCGTTATGTCTGACCAGAGGCCGCGAAGAAATAATGCTGAACCGTAACAACGCATTAGTCCGTGCAACTCTGCAACAGTAGTGGACATGGTTGTGGCGGTGATCTTGTGCGTCTCATAGTCGACCAGTGAGCCTCTCGAGTTTGATGAGCCCTGGCGAAGACCTCTTTGTTCTGCAAGAAAGATAACATGCGCACGTTGATGACTTATCCTCGTTGTTGCGATAAGATGCATCTGGATAGCCAACTATGCGTGTCTTGCCACGAAGGGGCCAGAATCTCATGCTAAGCGGGATGCGTTTGATGGTTCTGACGGTCTTATTAATGGCGCGAACGTCCTCAATGGTCGGTGATGATGCCTTGGATGCACACCTGGAGAATTGATAACCAATGTGGAACTGCGTTTGCGACTGTAACCAGTTGATCTGACCTAGGACACTTCTGTATGCAGTATGCATTTGTGGAGTAAGACGAGTGTCGTCCTTCAGGTGTTTGTCAAAAGTGATCTCCTGCAGTTCGTCAACATTCTGATGAACATTGATGTACCAACCGTGCTTGTCATCTTGCTTCCATTGGATGCGCTGTCCTACGAAGAGGCAATCATTTTTGTCCTCGGAACCAACCTGAAAATCTTTCCGAAGTCGCCCCATGATTTCCTTCTCGAACACGTCATCCCCCGTCATAAGAAGATCATCTACATGAAGAGACAGTGCTCCATGAACTTGTCGATTCTTGGCATTGTTACCAGAAACAGGATCCATGAGGTAATCAACTGCTCCTTCGAGATCGAAAGTTGTGGATGACTTCTTTTCACTCACCAATGCGGGCTTCGGAAGCTGCTTGCCGTAGTATACGTATGTACAACGGTCTGCCCGGGTTGGCACCAGTCCGTAGGAACGAAGTGCCGAGTCAAGGATGTTCCACCATCTGCGGGGTGCGTCATTCAGTTCGTAGGCAGGCTTCTTCATGCGCGCTCCAATGTGTGGTGGATATCCCCTTTCAGGAGGTATCTGACAAATGATGTCACGAGACTGATCGTATGCTTCGCCTTGGAGAAATGCTGTCTTCAAATCCATGTGGAATATATTCCAGCCTTTATTTGAGGCTGCTTGGATTGCAAGGCGGAAACCACTCCTGGATGCAGCAGGACTGTCTGTCTGCTGATCATTCTTCTGCTTGTCTTGGAAGCCTCGGAGGACCCAGCGAGCCTTGGTCTTCAGGAAGTTACCATCCTTGTCTCGCTTCAGGGTTAGAACCCAGCGACCGGTGACCTTTCCCTCCCTTAGAAAGGGAGTACCGTCCCCCCGAGGAGTGCCCGGTACCCCCGAGTCGACGCAACGAAAGTCAAGGCCCCCCCCGGTGTTGGGGTCCCGGCCAGCATCGCAAGGGGTAAGTCACAAGCCGAGGAAACAAGAAAGCCAACGGAAACAGCCCAAAAACCAAAAGGGGGCAGAACAAAAGGCACCTCGGACCAGTCACTTACCCGAAGCGGGGATCCCCCGGAAAAAACCCTTGGCAGGCAGTGCATCATGGCCCACGCGGCCGGACACAAGAGTGCCACATGAAAGGGTTATCACGAAGGAAATGCGTAGCATTGCAAGTTGCCCGGAGGGTCAGAAAGATGCCGTACGGCAGGCATTCCAACCGCCAGCGACCGGTGACCCAGTTCCTGACCTGAATCTTGCGTGTATCGACTAAGTCGAACACTTCCTTGTCAAGCCATGATTTGCACTCAAGCTGCTTGGCTTCTAGGAATTGCTTCTGATAAGCTCTTATTTCCGTGGCTGTAGCTTCCTTCCGCTTCTTGCCAATGAGTGCGGATGTGGAGGAAGCCTTCAAGGATTCTTGCTTGGATGAATACAGAACTATGTTCTTGCATAACTGGTAAACATGATTCTGATCTGTGTATTTCTGATGAGAGAATCCGCATCGGGGCGAAGGTCCCTTTCACACGTCCAAGAAGGACAGGGTTGCCTTCGATATCTCTCGGAACCGTAAAGGATCCGGTGTTCGCACAGATCTTCTGTTCGGCTGTCATGAGTGACCAATGCGCTTCATCTAGAACGAGATCAGCTTGGTGATCATCGTAGGATCTGGTCCTCTGAGAGTCTTCTGAATCTCCATCTTCCTGGTCAGTGTATCTCATGGTTCTTTCTGAACTTCCAGTGCCGGATGAGGTTGGAACATGAGGAATCAGCTCTTCCTCACTTTCATATTGGACCGGCAAATTCGCTGGATTGTTCGGATTATAATTGGATGAAGATGCAGGATCATGTCTGGGAGAATGCCCAGGTGACTCATCATTGTCATCTGGCTTCTTCTTCTTCTTCCCAGTCTTCTGCTTCTTTGATGGACTGCCGGTTGTTTCTTCTTGCGCAAGTGTTGGCAGTTCAAGATCTTCATCTTCTGCTTCGGGATTTGTAAGAATCGCAGGTGGTGAAGGTACCACGACAGTCGGAAGAATTGGCTGAGATGATTGCGACTGTGACGGCAAAGAGACATCACCCCCCAGTCGATTGAGTCCACTTGAGGATGAAATGGACTGTTTTTGCCGTTTAAGCGCTGCATCTCCTCCGCCAGGCTTGTCGTGTGGCGGTAGTGGAGGATCCACTGGACTGTCTGGTGACACACTGCGTGGTGCTGGCGGCATGGGATGATCAGGCTGATGTGGAGGATCCGGAGGAGGATCTGACATGTTCTCGTCCGGTGGCGTTGGAGGTCTTGGATCAGGCATGGGATGGTCCGGTTGATCAGGTGGCTGCTGCGTGTCAGGTTGTTGAGGTGCATCCGTTGGATCCATGGATCCGTCTCGATGGGCATCGGCCTGATAGCCGGCGCATCGGTGAACGACTGATGAACGGATGAAAACATCACAGCATGCCAAGTCTTCGGATCATACTTCTCCCAATTGCATTTTGATGCAGGCAAGACCCAAATTCTATTCAGCTGATCAGGCTGCCAGAAGGATATGATTGCATCGTCCGGAGGTGACGTAATAGGCATATTGATGCCAATGGTGTGGACGTATGCGGTGCATGCATCATACTGAGTGGATGAGATGCACAATTGTCTCAACTTCTTACAGCCATTCCACATGTTCTGACATCGCCAGTCATTAGGATCTTGCTTGAAGATATCGATTTCAGTCCCAGGTGGGTACTGCTTCATCGTCTTCTGGAACTTCTGAACTAGCGGATCCTGGATGACTAATGGTTGAACGTCCTTGTTGAACGGCAGGTCTTGGATTCTGACTGCAAGACTGCTGCTGGTCATGTTGAACTCCTTGTCAATGGCTTCCATCTCCTTTCTCAGGATATCAACCTGCTTGATGGTGAATGGTTCAAAAAGGTCCTCCAAGAGGTACACCTCATTGTCAAGCGGTTTCACCTGCAAGTGTCGTAGGAGGATGTGCGCGAGATCCTGACAGAACTGGTAAGGATAAACCTGTGCCAGTTTGGTCCTGCTTCCGAAGGTACCAGCGTTCCCTCTACAGGTTGGTGTTCATGCTTGACTGAGCTGGAAATTTTTTTACACCTTCTGAAGATCGGTCTCATAACCTCGGGAGGTAAACAGTGCATCAAGCTCGTGGGCTTGAGACTTCTGAGCCCGGATTCAGGATCTTTAAGTCCGTATGCACAGACATGGAAATCTCCCCAATTCACGGATGGACCTGAAAACAATTGTTGCACGCATTTCAGATACCATATCCTGGATGTCTGAGGATTTTCGATGATGAAGTATCTTCTGTGCTTCAACTGATATCGCGCAATGGATGCCACAAATTCAACCATGGGAGGGTAGCGTCTCCGCTTTTTCCCAACCTTTTGTTGGTCTTGTTGGATGTTCTGCATATTTGACCATGGTCCACAGACCGGTGCCATAAGGATGACATCAGATGCTTGTTCCCTGATGATCTCCATGACCATGTGTCGTCCCTTGAATGTCATTACATCGAATCCTGTGCGGATGTCTACGGGAGTCCCAACCTTAAGACCTGATAGTGCACAGCATTGACTGAATCTGGCACTTCCTGCAAAGATCTCGAGAACGTGGATCTTTCCCTTACGTACACAATTCCAATGCGCTTGTTCAGGAATGGATGTGAGGTCCTCGACGAACATGTTCTCTGCTGGATGAGGTACTGCAGGTTTTGGAGTTGTTTTTCCCGCGATACGTAATGGCACTGAGGATCTTGGCTTAGGAGCTGGTGCGGATGATTCCTTTCTCTTGGTGTCTGCAGAGGAGCCTGGTTGCTCCTTCTGCAAGGATTCTCGCTTCTGGTAATAGAAGATCAATTCCGGGTTTCCCCCCAAAAAAATGGTCTCATCCTTCCTGAGCTTCGTCATGTTAACCTTGATGAGTCGAGTCCCAAGATCAAGTCCTACCATCGCTCCTTCAATGGAAATGACCTTTCCTTTTAGCCATATTCCTCCCTTGCTTCCATCGGAACGGATCTTGGATTTGTCTTCCTGCCAGTAGAATACCTTGTCCTTCACCTGAAGAGGCTTTGAACTCATTCGGAGATTTTGAGCAAGGTCTCGTCGGATGTCTTCGGATTGACGTGCTTCTTGGAAAGCTTGCTTTGACAGCTGCTTGATCTGGATGGCTGTCAGCTCTTCTTCATTCCTGTCAATCGTCAACTGAGTTGGTGTTGCGACATCGAGTTGGATGAGATCTGCTGGTCGTCTTCCGAATGCGAGCTCCAATGGTGTTACACCCCCGTAGCTGCCTGTATGTCACTTTCTTCAGTGTCGCAGGTGCTGTACCTGCTTTGGTGGAACTTAGCATGATCTTGAGTTGTGCCTTCAGGAGTCGAACTGCTGCTTCAGCTCGATTTGGCCATGGTGTATTCGGTCCCAAGGATATCGGTGTGATGTCAAGGGACTGATAGAATTGTTCCCATGTATCTGTCATGAAGGCTTGATCTGCGACAACTGATTTGGGCTGTAAGTGGTACTGGTCAAAATGGTTCCTGAGGACAGTGATGTTCTCGACTTCTTGCGTAGTTGTCACTGCCTCTGCAGTGAGCAATGTTGTTGCTCCATCCAGGATGACAAAAACAATGATGTGTTCTCCTGTTCCAAGAGGAACGTGACAGTGATCAATGAATGTCATGTCACCAAAGGTGTCCGCTCGAAGTCCACTTGTTTTGCTTAGTGATGGTGCATGTTTTGCCGCTTGGCAAACTTCACACTCACTCCGGATCTTGTCAAATAGATCGAAGGTTGATTTCGGCAAATGAAGTGCTCGGGTTCTAAATCGAAATTGATCTGTTGTCATGCGATGATGCTGCAGGTGGAGTTTCTTCAACTCCTCGGGAATTCACAATCGCTTGTGTATTCTGCCTAGGGCAAGCGAAAGCGATGTTGGTTCTTCTGAGGATGGTGCGAAAGGATCTGGCTCAATAGTCGACCGGCCCCTCTTGTCGATGATCCTGTCTGCTGCCGATCCTGAACCTGCTTCTTCGTCCTTGAGCGAATTGTCCGCGAAGGTGAAAATGGTCTTACCTGTCCACAGGTTAATCATCGGTTTATTTGCCTGGGATGTAAGTCTCCAATTGTCTTCTAGACTGTCTGGATCTCCACCTGCGGATGCATCAATGATTTCCGTAGCACGTTCTCGGCTAACGTGATCAGGATTGATTGGACATTCCTTGGCTCCATTTGGTGTGAACAGCGCCTTTCGGGGCGTGATGTGCACACGGATGGGCTGCTTGTTCTTCTTGTCAAGGATCCAATGGTCCTGCTTTTGAGACCCAATGATCTTAGGAGTTGCTAGGTCCTCCTTTGCTCGGATGATTTTGCTGCACAAACAGTTTCGCTCTTGGTGAGATCCCCGAAAAGAAGCTTGATGCTGTTATCATCGTCATAGACATAGTTGATGAGGCCCTTGTGAGCAATTTCTCCATGCGCCTTCACTCTTGCAACTCCAGCGAGATCGACGAGTGCATGTCCTGTACGGATACTGGAACTGCTTGACGGTTCATGCCAAAGGCCTTGCATGTGATCTTGTCACATTGAGGTGTGTGCTCATGGTCAGTAGAGGTTCCGCATCTGGCTGATGCTGAGAAGGATCGGTACAGTTCCTTGTTCAAGGACGTCGATGTTGGTACTGCATGGATATCGAAGATGCAGGGTCCAATTTACCCTGGCGGTCTCTCCGTTTGCAAAAGTGAACTTGGTCTCGGCCGGGATGTACTCATAGGAGATGATGTCCTTCATTGGTTCGATGGCCTGAGTAAAAAGCTGGATTGCATGCCAGCTGCCCATAGATCTGGTACATCCATTGTCCAGAATCGCATAGGTCGGGTTGTGCTGTTTTTTTGACAGGCGCCATCAGCTTTGTTGTCAGAAGGGTGTGATTTGTTGTGACGGACAGATTGTGTTCTGAAACTGTATCTGATTGGATCAGCTTCTCGTGGATGGCCTTTTTCCCAGGATGCTCATATGCATCATGGAATGCCATTAACGCTTGTCCTGTGCTGGATGTCTCATGGGATGAGTACCAGACATGTTCGTTCCATGTCCATGATTGATCCCAGTCTTGGTCTGTCCAACCGGCATAGGTGGGCTCCATGGATGGTGCAGTCTGCTGGATGGCGGGCTGCTCCTCCGTCTTCTCTGCGGTGGCTGCGAACGTCTTGGATTTTCCTTTCTCCTGTCCGCTCTTTCCTTTGCCACTCTCATAGGATGGATAACCTTTGTTTCCATCATAGGGATATTGGAATTTTGATTTTCCTTTCTTTCCCTTCTTTCCTTTGCCTTTTCCCCAATATGCCTGGTCGTAGGGATCATAGTTTTCGTTGGCCATATTGGCCTTTCCGCCAGAACCGCTTTTTCTGAAGGGTTTAAAGCCACCTCGTTGGTGACTGCCCTTTTTGTTTCCTGATTTTCCTTTTCCTTTTCTCTTCTTGAACTTGAAGTTCCGCCCCGACACTTCTCTTGCTATGAACGCATCGTTCTCCTCGAGGACCCAGAACGTCTCTTCATCGTTGATTGACATGAATCCTTCAAGTCCTTCATCCTCAACCCAGAAGCCTTCTTCTCCTTCGTATTCACCTTGTTCGATGATGAAGAATGTGTTGCTTCGGTTGCCTCCTTGAGGTCGGATGGATGGATCTTGGATCGATGTCCTCGTCGTGATGAAGAGTTCATGGTAGTGCGTCTTCAGCATCTCATAGGAGTAGTTCTCTAATGAGATGTTTCTCAATGACATTGCACTTGTTAGTCTTTCTCTTTGCTGATCTGACAGCTCACTTTGAATAATGAAAAACTGTGCAATGAGATTATCCCCGAAGGGAAATGCGTCCCGCTGTCTGTCCTGCATTCCTTGGATATACTGTCTGAGGACTGTCGGATCGTCCTCATTGAGCAGGGCTGGAGGCGGTGCTCCAACACCGGCTGCTTGCTCATGTCGAGCAATTGTTCTTGCATTTGCGTCCTGTACGGACTGTCGAGATGATGGGGACTGTGCCGTGAAAACGGGCATCAAGTCCATCCATGCTGCCTTCAATCTCATAA
Source organism: Effrenium voratum (assembly GCA_963377175.1). NCBI lineage: Eukaryota > Dinophyceae > Suessiales > Symbiodiniaceae > Effrenium > Effrenium voratum. The sequence goes on along the minus strand of CAUJNA010000030.1, from coordinate 286,537 downwards.
GAAGGATTTCGAATTTCGAGGTAAAACTGAGGAACTCTTGGTTCTGCCTTCGATGGTTGAAGAAACTGAGGAGCCTGTACAGATACACGTTGGTCGCACCTTTCAAAAAGTACTTCTTCAGCGTGTTCTTGAAATAGTTGACTCCTTCATCAGGATCTTGCAAAAGGTCGTGTTGGAGGACCGCCTTGTACAATGCATCTCCGGTCAATCTGCTTTTGAGCAGAGGTCCTCTCTTGGGTGCTTCCACCGTCGTGATGGTCACCCAGTCGTCCACGAGTTCTTCATACCTGAACCAGCTGACTTTTCCGTCGCACGATGGCGGCTGCTTGGCGGTCATCGATAAATTTAGTGTTTTGTCCGTATAGCCTGGATTTTTGGCCATACTTGAATAGGCTTCCATGAAGCCTTCTCCATCGGATGACATCTTCCCTTGGATCTCTGCCGCTCCGCTACCACCGACTGCCCCAGGTGCCTATCCCCGAAGGGAACTGGTACCGTGTGGTAGTAGAGGTCTTTTTGTTGGTCCCTGGATCTATTCCGGAGAGAATCCAATATGCCAATGTGGATGATTGGAGGATGGATTGTCCCTGGTGGATTGTCTTGTGGATAATCCTGGAAGCGGCCTGCTAAGGTTCTTTTGCTTCACGCGATCATGAATGATGCAATGATGTACAAAAGGGGCCTTGAGCCAAATGTTGCGGGAGATCAACTGGTCTGAGAACCAAACACAGGGGGGGGGGGGCGGCGGGAGGGAATCCCAGATGGATGGCTTCCCTTTTACAGAAGGTTGTAATGAGGGCATGCACATGGCGCGTCTTTGTTTTGCCGGGACCCATTTTTGGTTGTTTGAAGAAAGCCACAAGAACCGTTGCCATCGACTTGTACAATTGCACGTTTATACACATACAGTAACATGGGTGAATCGGCAAAAGATTGTACCCTGGTAATAGAGTCCGCTGCTCATGCTGTCCATAAAACCAATCTCTAAAAAGCTTCAGGTTTATTCACTGAGACTTAGCCAAAACCTTGTATTTTGCTTGGTAGTTTGCCGTTTTCCCTGTCGGAGTTGGGAATGTGAATCGGGCCAACCAAGGCAGGGTACTTAGCGCTACTTGGGGAGACTTACAAAGGTAAGGCGAGGGGGGGGGGGAACAATAGCTGTACCCCACCCTTAGGAAGTCTCAGCATGCTATATAGCCATTAAAGCCGCAGTCATGGCATTTATGTGTCATTTGTAAATGGCGGTTTCATGTTGGGCTCAGTACGTTCACTCCCGAATCTCCAGATGGCCAGATGTGGCAAAGCTCTGTTGCGCCCCCGTGCCCAAATGCCGGGGATGTCCTTGTGCAGATTGCAAAGGGCAGCTAGAGCTGAGGTAAGCGGTGTTCACAGAACATGTTCGGTTCAAAACTGTTCCACAGTTCCTTTGCCTTTGTTTCAAGGTTTCGCAAAGATTCGGGCACCAAAACACAGAATGTGCAAATCAAGCTTTCAAATAGGAAACCCTGAGGCAAAGGTACAAAGAACCGGTCACACTGAACGTAAGGAACATTATAGTCTGTGGTTGTTGCGTTAGATTTGCAACAGTGCCAAAGCCCCCTTGGATAATTTAGAGGCCAGGCAGGGCGGGGATGCGGTTTTGTTTCTCGACTCTGAAACCGCAAGATTCTGGCGCCCACTTAGGGCTAGAATTAGAAAGCAGGCTTGAAATTATGCGCACTTGACTTGGAAGGCTTGGTGACCCCGATTCACTGATTCCGGGAACAACAATCCAAACCCAAAGGCATACTAACATTTTTTGGGCACCAACCTCTTTGACGCATACCCATGGCTTTGTTTGCATAGCGCATGCCACTTCCGCATCGAAATGGGCGAAACTTCGACCAGGCCGCCGACTTTGGACACCAGTGCCACGGCAACCAGCACAACGCAGATCCGGTACGCCGTCATGGCGGTCGAGAAACGACCGTCCGGCCGTCTAAAGGGGAACCAAGTCTTGGTGAGAGATGTAATTTAATGGCTGTTTCCCCTGCCCCCAAAAAACACTTCTTGCAGTTTAGTTGGACTGGCACTCAAGGCAAACATTACAACCAAGTCGGTAGAACATGTGGCAAAAGGTGTCAATGGGTGTTGGAAATTCTCAGATGGTGTCACATGATAAAGATGAGCCATCCATTGGAACAGCACAACTGCGCCACAAGCCAGCCCCCCGGTGTCCTTGCCATTTGGATTGTTGTGTGGTTATTTAAGTAACTAGCTGGCATGGCATGCAGCCCAGGAAGCGCAACAAGTGCAAGTTAATTATCTTGATCAATCTTTTTGTTGTGCATCCTTGTTTGCTCCACTGGCTTTTCCAGCGAGGCATTTTCAGGGGTTGGCTCAGTTGCAAAGGCCCTGGTTTTGCTCTTTTACACATTTTGGGACAGTGACAAAACATAAGAAAACCGCTGGTCACAAGACCGGCTTACAATACCCAAGCCATCTCTGGGTTTGCACATGATTTTGTTGTTTTTGTTTTTGTGGAACATTTGTGACCCAATGGGAACCCTGCCACTCAAACACTGAACAAGCCCTTCTCAGGGCTGGAGCCAAGCTGCCGAGCCAAACCGACGGGTTGCGGTGCTTTCACGCGCGTGAACCCAACGCACCGGATTCGTCATGGATGCTCTGCCCACTTAGCGGCTTATAAAAAGGGTTGCAGTTGGGGCTAGTTGCCTCACAGCCGTGGTTAATTACTCATTACTCATGACCCACTGAGGCAGAACATCCAAGAACCCGGCTCCCCACGGAGCATCCCTGTTGGCCTGTCAGGCTTGCCCGAAATAACCCTATTCAAAGCTCCCAATAAGACATGTTGAATGTTTGCGATGTAAACATGTGCATGCCAAAAAATGTATGCCTGTCATTTCTCTACTCGAAGCCCCTGGTGGCAGCTATGCGTTTAGCTTGGGAACAGCGCCCGGTTGAAACAGAAACGGCGCTTGAAGGATCCACAAGGGAAGTTCCCAGCCTTTCCAGCCTGCTTTGGGGTCCGTTTACAGGCCTTGAAGCAAGCGTTGCAGCTCTGTGGCAGGCACTTTGCACCTGTGGCCTTCTGTCCCCGCCTCTCCCATATCTCTGTAATGTCCGCCGGAGTCATGGCCTGCCACACATGGAGCTCCGGTCAAATGAGCGCGTGCCACTGAACCCCCCCGAAACACGTGGATCTTCGAACCTCCAGTACTCCAGTAGGTACAGAGCTATCTGCTTTTGCTGAAATGAAACTGGATCCAACAAAACAAACACTGATAAAGCACAGAAACGTAAACCTTTGCGACCATGTTCAAAAACCCAGGAAACGTCGAAAAAGCTGTCTGAAGTTGATAGGTTTACCACGCATGAGCCATGCAAGGAGGTCTGCCCATCAGAATCGAAAGGCCAGATATGTGCCCCATTCCGGGGACCGGACCAGCACATGACCAGTGGTGCAATTCCCTGCCGACTGTCAGCTTCAACCTTCAACTGTCTTGACTGAGTATGTCTTCCCCAGCCCCAGCCTGAATTCCTCTCCTTAAACGATTGTTCTTTTTCTTGCTGACTACTACCCTTGCCAAATAAGTTGTTAACTTGTTGCAGGCGAGTGGCAAATTGCAAATTTGTTCATCCTCCCAAACAGTTAAAGGTCAAAGATCCAACCCAGCATTCAACGCATAAATCTCAAAACCTTTTCAGCAACCCCTGACTTCCTTTCAAAGACAACCCCAGCCTGTTTGTTTGAACAAATTTTGCCCAGTATTTGAGACGCCCAGCTCGCCTTCTCGAGGCACATTTCCAAGACCTGGCCGTTGATGTCGAAGAGCGCCTGGTTCCGACGCGCAACATATCAAATAACGCAGCATCCTGCTTACTGCTCTCCTGAATCTGGCAAACGCAGCCTAGCAATTCGGCTTTGCAGGATCTTTTTTTGGGATCCGACATCTTTTTAGGGGTCCATCTTGATTCGTTGAAGATTGGCTTCCAAATTGTTGGTACGTGGGCCAAACGCCACGCAGTTCTTCTTCGTACCATGCAAGGGGTGCTCAAGGGCTTTATGTCGGGCTTCCCCAAAGCCGCCATCCAAACGTTCGGTTGACGTTGTAGCGCCCAGAAAAGAATCAGTTGGGGCACGTCAACAGAGGAATCCCTGGACACGTGGCCCTGGAGCTTTTTGACAAGTTGTGGGCACCGCTTTTATTGGGTTTGAAATATCTAGTTCGTTAAACTTGTTTAAAAATAGACAGCCTCCTTTAGGCTTCCCTTTCGCTTGGCCCAAGCTTTGGATACTTGAAAAACAAGCTCAGATTCTGGACCAAATTTATCCAACGTTAAAATCAAACATACAGCAAGACTCCAGTCAAAGGGAACAGCATCGGGCCTGGGTGTTACAACACATTTTGAATCCATCCCTAGCATACCCACCCCTACAGCAGACTCAGCACAAACGCATCTGCGTTTGTTGCGATGTTTCCGGAACACGAAGGGGGTACTGAGCCTCACGATGCCAAAGCCCAGAAAACATCCGCAAACAATCCCCACTTGGCCTCCTCGGCTTGGTTGCAGCTGGAGTGATTAACCCAGTAAATCCCAATAACTTGGTTTTAACAACGCACAAACCACGTCTTGAGCAACCAAAAGCGGCCAAGCGGTCCTCCGTTCGAAATTCGAACGCGTTGAGCTGGCCAGGCCTTTGGCCCCAGCCACTCACTCTCAACCGCCTCCGGTTCCGGCACCTCGCCTCAAGGCGAAGTGAGCAAGTGTGCGTATCTGCGTTTGTGTGTGTGTGTTGCCGTGTGAGAGCTATTGGTTTCCTAGTGTAGGAAGTCGGTCTCTTACCTCTAGGTTTCACGTTGTTGTTCCGCCGGGTCTCCCATTATAATGGAACGCCGACATTTGTTTTATTGCTGGTTGCTGTTCTATGCGTGAAGTTGGTATCGCAAATGTTTGTTTTTCTCCGTTTTACTTGTTCCTGATTGTCTTGTCAGCAGCCCCTGTTTCCACTGGACTTGGCCTGAGACACCCGCTCGCCCTGTCAGCTCATGTTTCGCAGCCCGGCTAGAATGTCTCAATATTCAAGTACGAGAGTAGCGCGCACAGCACACGCTTGTAGATCCAGAGCAGACACAGTAATTGTTCAGCACCGAAGTGCATCAATCTATTTTTCTCGGCGACAGCTCCAAAGTCGCAACTGTTCAGCACAAGCGTAGTGGTACGCTTGTGAAGCACGCGAAATGCACTTCCGCGGCGCGAAAGAAGAAAAGTCGACCCTTTTCGTTACAGGCGTGGTGGACAAAACGCACTTTCAAGCCCCAGCTCGAAAGCCACGCCTTCTCAGTACAAGCGCAACTCGCAGAATGATGCACTTTCGCAGCCACAACTCAAAAGTCACACTTTCTCGCTTGAAAGTCAAAAGCTGTCAGCAAGTCTCAAGGGTATCGCTTCGGGTGTCACTCCAGCGGCTGGTTTTTCCAACACAACCGAAATCCTGTTTAGACAATGTGCCCCAGGCTACCACTAGCAAGTTTTCCCTAAGGCGGCAGACTTCTCAAAACTAAAAAACCATAGGGTTAAGAGAGTCCTGGCGCGACGTAGCCGAAGACTTTAGAAAACCTGGCTCAAGTTGCTTGATGGATTGAACAGACCACTTGAACAAAGCAAACTTACAATTGGAAAGCTGCTTAAGACAAGAACTTGTCATTACATTCTTAAAAGCAGTTCTTGAGCATGATTTAAGTAGTTCTACAATATGATTTCGCCAGTTCTTCAGCTTTTCTTCTTAAAGGTGGTTTTCTGTTTCGCGGAATTGTTTTCCAGCTTTTAGGTGTATTTTTTCCAGTTTCTTTTTCTAGACACTTGCACTGCAGATCTTCTCCGCCTTCTTCTGGATCACCCCAGGTCACAACAGCCCCAGATTCAAGAATGGCAGCAAAAGCACCGCCGCTTGATTGGATGTGCTTGACGCTTTTCAGCTGCGCCCAGACTACGGGAACTCCTTACTTCGTTGCGTTTCAATTTCTTCACGGGTGGGTCGGGGGGGAGGGGGTGTTCTCGTTTTGTCTCACACTTGGCTTCCGCGCAATGTTTTGGCTCAAGGGCCCTCTTGTACTATTCATTCATTGTAGGATACATTAGAGTTCTTGCGAGCCGCTTTCACAGTGCAACCAATCACAAGAGGAAAAAGGCATCCGCTGAATGTTGATGCAGAATAGATCCAGGGACCACACATTGATCCTCGTACCACAGTACTGGTTCCCTTCTAGGGATAAGGTCACCCCAGCTGTGGGATACAGAGGGGTTGTGCGCTACTGCTTGTTTTCTCACAAGGGTCATCCACACGCAACGCAGATTTTGTATTGACTTGGGCATCCTCTTTATTCATTTTCTGGGTCTGAAGGAAACGCTGAGCTTGCAAGGACTTTAGAGGGAACGGACATGCGCCCAGTCTGCCGCCAGCCTACACTACTAGTAAAACCTGCAAAACCGGAGCCTAAACCCATTGTTGAGCAATCGAACGCATGAGTTGCCGTAGCTGGAGCTGGCCGTTCGGCACAGCTCAGAGATGACGAGAAGTGGGAGGCTTTCGGTGCAGCATGACTGGCCATTGCGGCGCAGCCCGAGCTGATCGCTGGCCGTTCGGCACAGCGAAGCCTGCCACTGCCCGATTCGCGACCCGTGACCGCGCCGTAGGTCAGCTCGTTGTTGGCCCTTCGGCGAGGCCATGGTTGGAAGACTACCTCCTTACAGCCGCAGTCAGAACTGATTGCTGGCCATTCGGCGCAGCGACGTACGTTGGACTTGCCCGCCTGGACACAGCTTTGAGAAACTTCGGGAGCACGTTGGGAGTATCTTGAGCAATGGCTGCGGAAAAAAAGGGAAGACGTTTATTTAAAGCGCAATTCTTCGCGTATGTAGCACCATTTGTGTTCGAAGAAATAATAAGGACAGGCCACGCGTATGAAGCATGGCTTTCGTGACCGTGCGTGAAGAAACAGTGTGACGTCAGCTCTGGTCATGTCCACCTGCTCTACTCTCCGCACATTCCTACCAAGCGCAGCCCTCGCAACGCCAAGCGACACAAAAAAAGTTTGCTTGCATGCTTGCTTGCTTGCTTGCTTGCTTGCTGGCTTGCTTCCTTGTTTGCTTGCTTGCTTGCATGCTTGCTTGCTTAAAACAAAAATTGTTTGCTTGCATGCTTGCTTGCTTGCATGCTTGCTTGCTTTGCTTGCTTGCTTGCTTGCTTGCCTGTTTGCATGCTTGCTTGCTGGCTGGCTTGCTTCTGCGGTTGCTTGCTTGCTTGCTTGCTTGCTTGCTTGCTTGCTTGCTTGCTTGCTTGCTTGCTTGCTTGCTTGCTTGCTTGCTTGCGTGCTTAGTTGCCAACTTGCTCCAAATGCTTGCTTGCTGGCTTGCTGGCTTGCTTGCTTGCTTGCTTCCTTGCTTTGCCTACTTGCTTGCTTGCTCGCTAGCAAGCCCTCGGTTACGGCTAACCCCTTGCTTGCTTCCTTGCTGGTCTAACTAGAAAAAATACGCCGGAACACCGGAAAACATTCCCCAGCAAATAGGGGACCCAACCAAAAATAAGCAAATCCTTCGCTTCTTAAGTTTCACAAACCTGCAGCGTTCGGGTTCTGCAAAGGCTGCGCCCGTACAGTCATTGAGCCAGAATGGGCACCTTATCCACAGTTCTGACTTTGGCGCTTGATCGAAGACTTGTGTGTAGCTTACGCTTTTGCGCGACGAGTGCTGTGACTTGGCGTTGGGCTGCAAAAGAACTGCCCGACTCTTTGTTTTGTGACGACAGAGGCCTCTTGGGCGTCTGCTCCTGGGAGCCGCTGTCATGTCGCAGGCTCCTTGAAGAAACACGCCGCTTCGCGGCAGCTACAACCGCCTGTGCGCAACGATGAGGCAGCACTGCGCCCAGGTTGCGGGCGGCGACTCAAACGCAGGTGGGCCTGTGCAACCGCATCAGCACAGCCAGGGCCTGCCCTTCTTCTGACATTTGACCACTTTCCGTCTGCAAAAGCGGACGGAACCTCCGAACTTGCAGATGGGGCCCGATCGCGGACTCTTCCAGGACCCTCAAGACAAGGCCAGCAAATCCAGCAGCGCGCCTTCTTTCAAAACTATCGCCAAACTCCGTCTGCGCGGGCTTGGTTGGCTCTGCTGCGATGCACTCCTCCGATTCCGAGCTTTCAGCTGCGAACTCCTGAGCTATTGTGCTCGCCACACCCTTCCAACGCTTGGATCTGCAACTCCCTCCACCTCCATCCGCAGAAGAATCGCATGACGTGCGCAGCCAAACTTCTTGACTTTCGCCGTCGTGCGCTTCTGGCACACAGACCACGGGCCACTCGTACTAAAACGAATCAGTTGCTGCACCTTAGGCTCCTTCCACCTTCCGCGCCGATTGCAGGGTAGCTATTCTGTCGGTTGTCAGCCACCTGAGCCAGAAGGATTGTGAGTCAGACAACTTGAAAATCGCAAGCTCGCACGCCACATCGCCAAGACCACAAGTAAAGCTGCCATTGCGCAAGATATTCGCGAGAAACAACGATATTCTGCAGGTTGTCAGCCATCCGAAACAGCAGGTTTGCGGGCACGGCAAGAGACACCACTTGAAAGAAACGTGGCACACTCAAGAACGTGGTCATCACACACTAATGTCCACCTGGGATTAGTAAACGGGGGTCTTCCCGTTCTCAACGATGGGGGCACCTGGAATACCATCTTGAGATCTTGAGATCCAGTTCTAGTGAGTTTCCATTTGAGTTAGTATTGGTAGACTTGAGTTTCCACTTGATTTAGTATTGCTGGAGGTTCTTTATCAGATTTCGAACTGAGTTTCAAATTGGTTTAGTACGTATTGCTGGAGGTTCCTTTTGAAATTTGGAGTTGAGTTTCAAATTGATTTAGTATTGCTGGAGGTTCCTGTTGAAATTTGGAATTGCTGGAAGTTCGTTTTGAAAATGGGAATTGAATTTCCAATTCATTTAGTATTGCTGCAGCTTGACTTTATTCCAGCGGCCCCTGAAATAATGTCGAATTTGCGGCCTTGGAGTACTACCCCCTTTGTGGGTTTGATTGTGGGCAGGTGTTGAACAAGATTCATGTAAGAAAACATGTGCTTGGGAAAGCTGACCATTTTGAATTCGAGGAGCAGGCCCAAATCTAACAGTAAGGCCTGAATCATCGCCAGCATCACCCGTGCGGGTGATGCTGTCTAATCTTAACTAGTTTTCAGAGGCAATTACACTGGGCAGGTTGTACATTTTCGGGGGGCCAGGCAAGAAGACTTTATTTCAAACCCCCTTGCGGGTTTGATTGCGGACTGTTTTTAAACAAGAAACATATAAGAAAACATGGGTTTGGGAAAGCTGGACATTTTGGGTTTTGGGAAACTGAAGAACAAGGCTCTAAAGATCCAAGGGCCAGGTGTTGGCTTGGCTGCCTCTCCTCTTCTTTCGCCTGAATTTAAACTTGTCCAATGTTTCATTTTGTTCAACATCATGGACGGGGGCGGCAGGTGTTGTTCTTTATTCCAGGTGCATTTACTAATCTTTTTGGGCCACCCGATTGTCTTTATTCCGGGTGCATTTATTAATCCTAGGTGGACATTACTTCACCAGGCAGCAATTTTGAGTAAACAAGGCAAAACAATGTTAAAGTGTACATGTTTACACAGTATGCTCTAAAGGTTGTCAGCCACAAGATTTGAGATAACCCCTACTAACTCTAGACACACCACTTAAACATGACGCACAATATTCTAGAGGCTGTCAGCCACCTAAATCACGATTTGTTGCCGAAGTGTTGCACATTCAAGATATTTGATCTGGGCAGAACATAACATATCTGGACGACAGGAGAATCAATATAAATATGATAAATATGCGTATGCCTAGGGTCTTCCCTGGTCAAAGGTTCTTGTACTTTTCCGTTTCAAGCCAAAAAGGATCAATTGGAAATTGTTCTGGTGTATGTCCGCCAATCTCTCTCATGTCCCGCCGATGTCTGCTTCCGGGAGACAATGTTCTAACATCCCAAACCAAGGCTGTTCCTCTCATTCAATTTTTGCGCTCACAATCTGAAACGAGCAAACAAAAATGCTCAGAGCCCCAAAAAGTGACCAAATGGACGACCTAGGTGTATCATATATATATATATATATATGTATTTGATTTCTATCTTGATCTTTCACAAACACAAACACAAAACAATACCTAACCAACAGGTCCAAGAGCTGTACCTTTAAAAGCCGCCGGCAGCGTTCAAGCACACCTCGAATCTCCTTTTCGAGGGAGACTTTCTTGAGCGGATTCCATGTCTTTTTTGGGACCCTGTTTCCCCTGGAGGGTCCAAGCACCTTCTAGGGCTGTACTTCAACCCCTTTAACCCCCACAACAACCAACTTGGGACCCTCTCGCTTTTTGGCGCTTCCTACCCACCCAAGCCGGGAAGCTGCTCTCTCGAATCGACTCGACTCGACTCGGTGGCTCAGGCTGGCACTTAGGCCGATGAACTCCGCCTACAGCGTTGCGCGTCGGCTTTGACTTCGATTCAAAAGAACCCAAAGAGTGGCACCCGCAACACGAAGACTTGCCCGTCTCTGTTGGGTTCCTCATCAAGACCATGATAGCATCTTAAACGATCTTAAACCACACACACAACAAAACACACACACAGACAACAAAACACACACAGACACAGACACACACAACAAAATACACACACACAGACAACAAAACACACACACACACACACACACACACACACACACACACACACACACACACACACACACACACACACACACACACACACACACACACACACACACACACACACACACACACACACACACACAAACACACAACAAAACACACACACACACACAACAAAACACACACACACAACAAAACACACACACACACACAACAAAACACACACACACACAACAAAACACACACACACACATAACAAAACACACACACACAAACATGAACGTAATAACACTATCACACAAACATATGCACAACATGTGTCCCGTGGAAGAACAGTGAACAGGAAACAAACATTCCCTTTTTAAATGGGTGAGGTTGTTTTGACCCCTTGACTCATCCACTAAAAGACACACACACACAACACACAAATCACCCAGCTGCACAAGTGTACTTGTTGAAAATGCTTTCCGAAAGAAAGGTATCGTTTTTGGGTTTGGCTAGTGTTACCAAGCAACCAGCCGTGCATCTGGCGAAGTGCTTTGATCAAGCACTCAAGTTGCGGGTGTCGCCCGTGGTTATCCTTTTTGGGGCTCACTATTTGTTCATGTCTCGTGGTTTGGAGCCAATCCAGCACACGAAAGCGAGATGCACTTTTCATCACGGGAGCGTGTGCAAGTTGTTGACATGCCAACGGCTGCACTGCGAAACACCGCAAAGATGTTGAATTGATCAGTGCCAAAAGCCGCTAGCTTTCACTCAGTCCGCACTTGTGGGACCGTGAAAAAGTAGCCTTCACGTTCCCAAGCAACACGTGTTGGGATTTGAAGTAAGACCGGGGATTCTGAATGTGGCTCCCTTGCTGGTTTACCAGTACAACTGACTAGAGCAAGTCGGGCGAATGGCAGGCCCAGGCACGTCTGCGACTGCAGCTGACACACTGAGTCGATGATCCGGCGAGAAAAAGGTGTTAGCCGTCTTAGACAATTGCCAACAAACTGTTCAGTTAACAAATTGCCAACTCAAAAGGTGACCGATTCTGAGGGGCTAAGGACAGTTCCTGGTGAGCTTGCCTTTCCACACTGGCACACGTCCCCACCCCTTGTAGGAGAACGACGAGGACACTTGTGTTTACAAAAGCATGGTCTTGATAAGCCGTAATATCAGCGGTGCTGACCGCCAAAAGCATAGAACCCGAAGCCCAGATCTTAGCAAAGGATTTCGGAAAGAAACATCAAACAAGGTGCAGGAGCCCTCTTTGAGGGACTTGTTGAGCTATTGGAAAGACAAACGACAAGCAGTATGGAAGAGACCTGAACAGGAGCAAAGGCCAAATCAGCGGAAGTTCCTTTTATTAGCGCCGCACAACGAATCCCTCGATTTCCGGTTAATACGATTCCTGCCTTCGCCTGGCTCTTCAGCTCCGGCTTCCGCACCTGCCCCAAACGACGCGCAAGGAGCGGCTGGCTTGCGCCCGAGGACCTGATAGCTCCATTTGAGGTCGGTTAAAACATCACCTGGGCTCCTGGCATACACATAAGAATGAGGAGAAATCAGCAAGAGCCACGTTGGGGATGGTTTGCGCTTGCTTGTTCTTGGTGCGGAATCACTCAAGCTTTTGGGAATGAACCTAGGCATCCTCTGAAAGGAAACTACAAGGGATGGTTCATAGGGGTCATTGGGTCATTGGGTCATTCCCTCATTCCCTACTGAGAACCAGCAAGCAAAAGAAAAGCCACAACCGGGTTGCCCTTCCCCCCTAAGCAAAAGGTTTAATTGAGAGGCAATTTAGTCTAAAAGGTTTAAGGGGCTAAGCTTCCACCAGAGAACTTCGAGACAAACCCAACGGACACCCCAGCCCCGCCAATCATTCTGCCACTTGACAGGCTGGAGGCCTTTTTGAGATAGGGAAGGCAAAAGCAACCCGACCATTCTCAGCCGTTTCTTTCTCAAGAAATATATTGTAGGTGGATATGGGTAACAAATGGTGGAGTAGTTAAACAACAAGTCCCAACAAGTTGATGGCTGGGCAGCGCCATACTCCAGGCTCTGAAATCCCTGGTGACGATTCAACGCGTCTCCCTGGATGCTAAATAGGATGTCTGGAAAGCAAAACAAATACCCATCCCCGTTCGTTGCCCTTTGGGCAAATCGCAGTGATGGGCTAGTCAGCATCCAATTCCCAAAGCTGGGGTACACAACGCATAGTACGTGTCAATGTATTTTCATATTCACTCTACGCTCAAATTACAAAATGGAGGTTGAGCTGACCCTAGGTTTGGGGGTTGCTCCAAACTTGTAAACCCGATTTGAGTCTTTTCAGAGTAGACTTGATTGAACCCAGCGGTAGTTGCTTGTCCAATGGGGATTCGTGGAGCACAAGGCTCACCCCTCAAATCCCAGCCAAGTGCCAATGTAGACTAGACAACCCTAAAATGAGGAATCCTCAAGCAAAGAAACTTCATCATGGGTGAACTCGTGCAGCCCCAAAGGGATCTCAGTTATACATCTAATCGCACTTCCCCCGCTTCTTTGCAGGGAAATGAATTGTCAAAAACTCTGCGAATTCTCGTGGTTTGGGGGAAAGGAATGGGGCATCAACCTCAAGAACCGAGAAGCTGGCTTTATCGCGGCTTCGGTGAGCTCGCCTTCGGGTCGCAGTTGAGTCGTAATCAAAACCTGATATGGCAAGGTCGACCCAAAACCATGCAGAGAACGGCAAGAGCGGGTTCTTCTGCACCTACTAACCTTGGTGGCTATCGACCTTGCCCAAAAAGGTTATGTTTGGGAAAACTATCGACTTCCCACAAAGCCAAGGTGAAGGATCCAACCCAGTAGTATTCAAGAACTGGTCCACACTGCCGCGAGGAAGGGTACCACGCTGCCGCCAGGAAGGTATGGCATGGGCCTGGGAGACCCCAATAACATTAATCTACCCGGGCTTTGAGTTGCAGGCTAGGGGCTTGCCAATCGCAGCCTTGTCAACAGCTGCAAACATATGGTCTTTGAAAACAAGACACACAATTGTACAAACAAACCCAACAAACCCTGTTGCAGTCAGCAGCCGAGTTTCTATCGTGGGTATGTCTCAATTGCTGGTGCTCAGTTTGGAATGTAGGAATAAACCCTGGGGTCCCCTTAAAGGACACCACCAGTTGGATGGGTTCTTCTATGGTTCATGCCATTTCTCATTCCCATCTCTCGGTTTCGATGGCTCAGGCCGGCGCCTGCGGCTTCAGTCCGTGGGCCTTGAGGCCCCGCAGCGCGCTCTTCGCAGCCTTCCGCACCTCGCGGGCTTGCGAGCGGGCTGCTTCCCAGCGCGTGGGCCTTTGGGCTTGGGGTGGCGGCACACCAAACAGGTGTCAATATAGGGACGCTTCACCGTGCAAACGCAAAGATCTTGGCTTATTAGCAACAACTATCCCTTTTGAGCTTCTTTGAGGAGACTGCCGTTTCATTCTCAACTATGTAGCACCGGGCGTAACCTCTGGTCCTGCCCCTTTAGTTTCAGACTCGGATAAATTATTGGTTGTAGAAAATGACAGGGATTCCCATCGTGACTTTGTGAAATATTGAAGGACATTCCCTTGGCCACTCACAGAAAACGTCAACCCCAAACCTAATTAGACGCCCAGCTTTCCACATGGGTGTGAGTTTTAATTGGGGACACTTTGGTGACATAATTTAGGTGGGGATTTGGGTCCACCAACCACTTTGGAGGTGGTTCCCCGCTCAAATTCATGGCTACATGGATCCAGCCGTATGATTGGCAGTGTCCAGCCTCGTAGTCCTCATCGCTCTCTGAGACCTGCACGAGCTGTTGGAGGTATGGCCTCGGAACGGGCTCCAAGGGTTCAGGAGTCATTTTCTCACTCAGACTTAGTGCCTACTATCCCCTGCCCCATTGCTTTGACTGGTTGCAGCTTCGTCGGCAAGCAATCAACCAGTCCCAAAAAGCTACAGGTCGAAGATCCAACCAAGCAGCATTAAACACAAATGGTCGACTTGGATTTCTGATTGAACCACCTCTTACCGGGTCGTGCATTGATGATCCGCTGAAAGGGGATGATGAATGACTCCATGGAATCCCCGGGCCGAGGCATGCAAATTCTCAAATGTCCCACCCACGTGCAGGGTCCAATGAAGTCAGTTAATCCCACCCTCAAAAGGTAAATTCCAAGGAGCATAGGTATGCCTTCAAAAAGCGGAGCCCTCAGCTGCTGGATGTTTGATTATTCTCCCAAGTGAACGGGGGCGCTTGGGTGCAGCCCGTGATAAGACGACACACACACACACACAAACAGGGAAGGCTGGGTTGCCCTTCCCCGTCAGTTTTGGCGGGGTGTTTGGTTCCGCCCGTTGCGTCCTTCCTAGCATGAACCTGTGGTATGATGCTCTACTTTCTCCAACAATCATGGCTGCAGGAGGGTCCTAGTGGTCCAGTTCCATAATTGCTCGGCAAGGGGCAATGCTCACAGTTTTGCTCGCAGACAGAAGCTCTGGCTTCAAAATCGCCGAGCATGCTGTTCAGAGCACTGATCTGAAGTTGCTAAACCAACTGACTTGATGATGGCCCGTGCCCCCTGTCCAATGCAAACACTCTAACCTTTTGCGCGGGTTGGTCAGGAAAAGCTCATTTTGTCCAAAAGTTGAAGGCTAAAATGTGGTGACAGACCCAACCCGGCACGCAAGCTGAGGTTGGCGCGCAGCAGCGGCGCCCAGCTGCTGCAAGACGCGGCAGCCCTCTCGGCGCTCAGTAAAGGCCTCGGCGTGCGTGTCTCGCGATCGAGTCGGGGATGGGTGTTATAAACCCCTTTAAAGGGGTTTACTGGGTGTACCAATTTTCAACCCAACCGCGGCCAAGCAGATGTGTCAAGGACTAGATCGTGAAAAGCTTGGACCGGTTAAAGAAATAGGAAGGCGACCAGTGACCCGAACGGAAGCACAAAGACTCTAAGCTGGGATTCAAGTGGGTGTGTATTTAGAGATAGAAAAGGGAACCTTCCTTGGCGAACCCAAACAAGACGGGAATTCAAAGGGTGCCACTGAAGAACTGCAGGATCTGCATGGAGTCCCCATGACGCTTGAATCAAAAATGGGGCAAGGCACCTATGTATCTGGTGCTTCGCTTTTAGACAGAGATGGACTCCAAGCTATATCACCCCCGCACATAGAAGTTATTAAACTAGGGGACGACCCCCTCCCTTTGTTCTTCTGCTGGGTTTTCTTTGCAACCAAGCGTGAGTAAAGGGTATCATCTCAAACTTGCGGAGGCCTTGGATGGTTGGCTCTAGCGCCGGGGATCCTCAACTGATTGGGTTGAATAGGCTAAAGCCCAGGAGAAACTACGAACTTGACGGGCCCCCAACTTTGGGAGCATTTTGACCATCGCATCACGGGCGGGCTTCCCCCCCCCGCCCCCGGGCCCCTTTGTTTGCCCAAGCAACTGGGGTTGTCTCCAAATTAGGATATAGAACCAAGATGGAGTGGGTTTCCCATGGATGCCCCGAAAAAAGCACCTCTCAAAACGAGACCGCTTTGACTAAAGAAGGCACCGAGTGGTGTGGTTTGAACTTTCTCGGGTTTTGACTGTGACTCAACTGCTCAAAAGGCCTCGCTGGACAGCTGCGCCGCAGCCGCTTTGGCTTCACGCAGTTCCTCCTAGCAGAAATTGTGGAGGCGTCCCGGTGGAACCCCCAATAGGGTGTACAGGAATAGAAATTGGGCCCCTGGTAGAGGGAAACCGACAGAGACACATTTTTTCTTGGATTGGTCTTTGTTTCAAGGTTCGGACGGAGTTCCCTAAAAATCCCTTGCATCACCCCAATGGGTTTTCCAACCAGGTAGCCTTCAGGGTTGCTCCAATTCGATCTGGCACAAGGGTAGACAAGTGGTGCCAAGGAAGCGAGTGCCCCAATAGCAGCCAATACCATCCGTGCTGGTTGGTCATTGTTGTGAGGATCCTGAGATACAAACCCAAAAGGAGCTATGAAGCGCGAAAGATACTCCACAAACGCCCCACCGAACATCCACCCTGAAGCCAGCCGCTGTCCTGGACCAACCCTGCATCAATCCTACACCATTGCATCATCCCAGAAACAACGCTGAACCAATCTCAACCCACTCCAAGTGCGGGGAGACCATGTGGGGCAGAAGGGGTCGGGGGTTGGGGGGCTGGAGCAGACATATATTTATGTGTATATACATATATATATATACACATGTCTGCGCGTCGCTCCAAACAGCTACTCTTCGGTGGGCTGTCGTTCAAAACACACAACGCATTGCCTGGCTTAGACAGATTCGTATATTTCCCACATGATTCCACCAGCACACGAAGAAACAATCAATGAACTAAGCAATAAACACATGAGTCACATCAAACAATGAATCACTGAACCATGCCGACAATCGACATTATCAGAATACAAAAAAGGCAAATGAAACAAATAGCATGCAAGACATGCACACATATGAACGGAGCCATTCCCAAGCACCTGTATTGAAAGCCAGCTGCGACCCCATGTTAAAAGGGGATGTTGAAGGTTGTTGCCGACTGCCAAATGTCACAGCTCAAGATCGAGGGCTCTGAAAGATAAGCGCCCTCTCCGATGCACCTTCTGGAACAAAAGAGGGTTCCAAAAAGAGACAATGCCGCATGGTTAAGTGTGTTTCTTCTACCGTGACTTCTCCCAAGCCATACATTCCCAGCCTCTTGCTGGTCTGGCACCGGATCCTCGGCATTGGGCGAGATTGATTCCCAGGCTCGCAATAAAATTTAAATAATACCAGCCAATGGTGGAAGTCCACAACAGGGTCCTAAAATGGAGGAAGTTCGGCCCTTAGCCTCAGTTCTTTCGAAGCGTTAGGCCTTATTAGGCCTTACGTAGCACTTTTGGGATTGCGGTCGCAGCGATAGCCTTTGCTCTGGGAAGGCGAGCGAGCTAATGCCTGAAACCCTAACACCTGCACCCCACATCGAAGACTCCGCTGTCATATCCTTCAGGAGCAATGGAAAGAAAACGACTGGAGAAAAAAGCATGTTCGACTACGTGCAAACTTCTTTCGTTGGAAAATGAAGGAATTCACTTGTTTTCTTCCATTCAAAGGGGAAACCCGGTGAAAACCCCTCTTGCAACAACCTGGGTGCCACCGAACGCATTTCTTCCGAAAAGATCTTAGCCTTCTGGAGGCCTCCCTTCGTCAGGATCTGGACAGAACCGCCCAAAGGCTTCAAGTGTTGTGACGGGTTGAGGAGCCGTACCACTCCCATACTGCTTCCAGGGCCCAATTTCCCGAAGTAAAGCCAGAGAGGTCCATGCGCCTTCTAGTCGAACCTAAAACCTGCACATACGCTCAGCCACCTGCCCAAGAAGTGAATCACTTTTGCAGCTAAGTAGGAAATAGCAATTTCACAAAAGAAACCAAAGCTGGAAGACCCAACCCAATAGGCATTCAAAATGGGTGACATTGGTTGCAACGCACAACCCTGCGCGCAGCCCCAAAAACTTGCCCAAATGCACGACCCCAATTACATCATGGCTATTGCCGAATTGCTGACCTCTTGAGTGGATCAGCCACACAATCCAAACCCTATGGGACGATTGTCTTTTTTTTTGGGGGGTCGTGCCGGGACTGAGCAAACGGTTGCCACCACCTGCTCAGTTGGAGGGGTTGCACTAGTCCCAAACCGCTACCCCGAAAGGACGCCTATGTGCTACATAGGGGCAGAAGTTCATCTGCGCACTCAGATTCGTCATCTGCGCACAGAGAGAACTTCTGTAATTTCTTCTCGTGGTCACTGGGGTGGGGTGTGGTGGGCTGGGCTGGGTGGGGCTGGCAGGGCAGATGATCATATTCATGGGTTTTGGGGATGATAAATGGGGCTATGGTGGGGTAGGGGGAGGTGGTTCATGGGAAGGCAGTAAGATGAGCTGGGGCTGGAATGCCCTGTGGAAAGTTTGTGTCAAGCCCTGGCACCACGTCATCTTGATCGACACACACTGAGTGCTTGTGACCAAACAGCGCTTTTGCTTTTTTGGCGGATCGTGCCGATGTCCGGCCCCCTCTTGGACGAGTGCGCGGCACACTCACCACGCAGGACGACCCGGCCCACAAGCGGGAACTTCATTTTGCACGAGCCTCATACAAGAGCACCTTGGTAAATACCAAACAAACACTTCGAAAGCAGCTCAACAACCGCAGTCAGTCACCAAATTTTTGCCCTCAGCACAAACCCGTAGTGCTGGCACGCTATTTGGGGAGTATGCTGCAGGCCAGCAAGACCACAGAGTTCGCCGCAGCAACCACAAGAACCCCCTCCCCTCCACTCCCTCCCCTCCACTCCCCTCCACTCCCCTCCACTCCCCTCCACTCCCCTCCACTCCCCTCCACTCCCCTCCACTCCCCTCCACTCCCCTCCCTCCCCTCCCTCCCCTCCCTCCCCTCCCTCCCTCCCCTCCCTCTCCCTCCCTCCCCTCCCTCCCCTCCCTCCCCTCCCTCCCCTCCCTCCCCAACCCGCCCTCCCCTCCCGCCACACGCCCAGCCGGCATGCATAGCCCCGACCCCGCACACAAGCGGCCCGCGAGCGCACAGGTGAACGAGACCATGCGCCTGCGAGTGTACATGTGACCGCTGCGCGTTGCTGGAAAGTAACACGATGTTTCGCTTGGTGAGTGCACAACCGACTGCTTGGCTGAAAAGCGAGTGCATGCATGAGCAAATTCCGAGTGCACCGACGACCGCTTTAGCGAGTGCACAGACCAACCCCTGCACACTATATAGCCACTGTATAGCAACTACATCTGTATATACTAATATGTTATACAATTTGGTAATGGGATTCCTCTAGGATCTTGGAAAGCGCCTGTCTTTGAGCAATCCGTCCAAGCAGCCACATCTTCCAGGTCGTCGTAGTCAAACATGGAGCGCTGCACATGCGTTGTACCATCCCTAGCTCAAATTCTCAAACTATATGCCTTCTGTCTGCGAATTTGAATGCTTACCTAGAGACGACAACAGGTCAAACACAACTCGGAAAACGAATCACACTCTCAAGCTCGAAGCTGGACAGATCATGTGGGCGCAGCCATGCCTAATTGAGCAAGCCATTGGCACAGGGTCTCTTCAAATCCATGCTCAACCAGTTGATGCGGCAGTGTGATTTGGGGATGACTAAGCCACTCCTGAACGGCCGTCCTCCACTATGACAGCGATTGGTGTCGAGCATCAAGGTATCTCTCAAGTTGCCTTTGAGCATTGCGACGAATGCAGCGGGCACGTGCATCTTGCAACCATGGCTGACTTGATTTGAATTCTGCCTGTACCCAACACAGCTGCATGACAGCCTACATGCCAGTCAGTGAACCTGTCAGTGAAGCTTCAGAAACCTAAGCCTTCGTTCACCAAGGTTCCCTTCAGTTCCCCCAAACCATCTCCCGACCCAAAAGAATGCTCGCAATTCAAACGGCCCAACATGTGACCTTTGCCCAAACGGGAACTCTAGAAAAACCATTGTAGGTTGCGGCATTTGAGGGTCAGTCAGCACCTTGTCCCGCAAAGTGCTTTTCTGAGATTCAACACCAGGCGGTCCTTAATCCTACTCAATCACTAGTGGCAGGACACCACAACAAAGCACTGGTACCATCTGGCATAAACTTTCAGGAATGATTTCGAGAATGTGAAGCTCTCAGGGCAGCAATCTTCAGCAAGCGTCCTTTTGCCTTGCAAGCAAATTAGAGTCTCTGGCTGGGCTGGACTGTTCAAAATGGAGGCGTGGACAGTCCTATTACAAACAAAACTGATTAAGAACTGTCCGTCAAGGAAACCTATCTATATGGGCATCGGCATGAACGTTCCTTGAGGACGCTTTCGTAGGCATCACATGGAATTCATGTCCACCAATCGTTTGGAGGGCATTCCTCATTGAAGCTCATGGCCACGTAGAACTTTCTTTGGACAGCCCAGCTAGGCGTGGGGCACTCCAACCGTCTTGGTTGAAACAAGACACCCACCGCACATGGCCGTATCGATGGCGACAATGGCGGTGGCCGTGGGGGCGCAACTTGTTGGACTGTTTCTCATGTTCAATCTGGCAGATGTACAGGGGCGTGCCACACAGCAATATTCAGCAATGGCGTCTTATCCATTTGGCGACTGGTCCTGACTTCACAGCTTCTCCCAATGCCAAATCCAAATCCATGTAACAGCTAGACTAACGACCCATTCGTCGGTATTGGCATTCCTGAACCAATGGGCCTATCGCCACTGTCAGTTAATTCCTCGCATCCAATTCTGCCTCAGCTTTGCCGAGGCTCTGGCTATCCATGGAACCGAACAAGGAGCCCGCGTAGGACTGGAAGGCGTCCAAGTACTTTAAGAAGGCCTGAGCTTTGCCCAGGAAAACCTGCCCGGTGATTCCAGTTCCAGGGTTTTGTAGAGCAAGGGAGGTCTTTAAAAACCAAGGTTACTCCCTAGAGTGGCTTGCCTGGGCTCCACTGGGATTGAACAAGCAATGGATTAAGCGAATATTACAAATATGGGCTTCAGACGAATACACCTGTCCTATTAATGGGCCAAAAGTGACCAACCCCCCTAAGGGAGAGCCCCTACTCATCCACAAGGGGTTTGTTTATGCGGGGTTGTTATGTTTCCACTTGATGGCCAGAACACCCTGTCCAAAGCCGATTACCTTCTTGTTTCTTAGTGGGCCAAAATTCACTGTTAAAGATGTCGAGCCAAACAGATCCCAAGTCCAGAGTTCCCCCCTCAAACTGCATTGTGTTTGCAGCCGTTTGCGGGGAGTGGAAACCATCTTGGACACAAGTATGAAGTTCACTGCCTGGCCACCAACCGGAGTCTGACGTTGACTGTAAATGGCGAGTCGGTGGAACTCTTCCCACCCAGGGGTGTCCGCTTTTAGTCTCGGCACCCTGTAACAAACGGTGAAGAGAAACCTTTCGGGGTTTCTACTACTTTGAGAAAAAAACATATGCACGAGCCCAAAATGAACGACAAAGAAAGAGTTCCTGCACAATACCCCGTATTAGTCGAACTCTTTGTCTGGGCCATGGTGATGGTTCCGTTCGTAGGAGCCTTATTGTGGTAAAGTCCCCAATCCCTACCAACCCCTAGTAAACCGATTCAAAAAAGAGTCATTAACTTGCCTCGAATCAATTCGGAGTGTTGTGAACAAGGGGAACTATGAAGCCGCGATCAAGCCCTCACAAACCAGAAGAACAAGGCAGCATGTTAAAACAACGAACAAGTCAAGATCATGGACGTCGTCTATTGCATCTCCAGCCAGGCTGTCATAGAAAACACATGGCACCCATTTCAAACACATGGCTGATGCTAACACTTTCAGCTGACCCCAGTCCACGGCCGGCTTCGGCCCTCACATCAAAGGGTGTTGAGATGAACCCCGTCTTAATTCAACACGCCAATTGAACAAATAAGCCACAGCTTGGAAAATACGGGCAGTACGTGCGTAAGATGAAGAAGCCAAGCTTAAGCCAAAAATTGACAGCAACGGCTTCTCAAATGACACAATGTGGTGCCAACCACGTCATTCTGTCGTTGCCGAACGATGGGGGATATTTAAAGAGGCAGGGTATTTAGCAAGTAGTTCGTAATAATAGTTAGAGGCTGGGTCACAACCAAGGTTGTTAACCCCATACTAGGGCTTTGCTACAAGCCATCATCTAACAAATAAACATCGAGCCAATGCAAGTGATGTGGCAACAACTGGCGGACCCCCAATCACCACTTACCAAGTGTCAGACACCGGAAAGTCAAATGAACCTTTAGGAGCTTTCTCTGGTGGTCAGCGCAAGCTCTGTATATATCCCTTCAACCACACCTGGGAGATACAAGCCAAGGTTTTCATCCCCGCCTCCACATCATCCTCGGGGGGCAGCGGCGCCATGCCGCGGGCACCCGCGTCCCGAACCGCGCGCGCGTCGCCGGGAGCTCTTTGCCGGGGGCTGGGCGTGTGCGGCCGGCTCCGAACCTGCCATACAGTGCCAGTTGAAATGTGGGTGTCGCGTAAATGACTGGTTTCCTTTTGGTTTCCCTTGAAACAACCCTAAGGGGTACCCTCCAAAAAGGATACCATGGCCTTAGTAAGGGGATGCTCCCCCAAACAGACCGGGGCCTTTGCCAGCAGACATCTACAATAAGGGCCTAAATACTTAGGGTGGGTTTGTGGGGTTGTGTTTCATCGGAGAACAATATGAGTCGCCTCTTGGTCACTTAAGTATAATGTGGCGTGGCTTGGCTTCCAAAAGAGACTCACCAAGCATGGGGTGCTTCGCTGTTGTTTCCTGGTATGCGGTTGTGGGATGATTCGCCCCTCCGAATAAGCACCAGCAAGGGAACCCTCATACTACATCCCATGTTAAACTCTTGGCCCACATCTGGGGTATCTACGCAGAAATGCAAGATGTTCAGATGCTATTTCATATGTAGTCACTCGGATATAAATTAGTTTCTTGCCCATCCCGCCTGGCTGACCCCGGCTTTCACCCCGCAGGATCCACCGGAGGTCACGGCTGGGCGCGAGGGCGAGGGCGAGGCACGGCGCGCGTCGTCAAGCTGCTTCCTGGAAGCCAAGGCCGTAGCTGTGAAGCCTAACCTTTGGGCATGAAATGTGTACGAAGCGCAAACGGGCATACCCAACATTCAGAGGAATACTAAATATATGTATGAAGTTATGTATTGTGCGAATACAAAAGCGCCTTCGAGCAGAAAACACCAAATGTTGGTCGTCGTTCGGAAACAATATCGTTGTGGAAAGGTAGCCCTGCTCATCTACTGTAAGATTTCCTGCTGTTTCCGCCCTTTTCCGTTTGTCTGCCTTTGTTCCAGGTTGTTCCGCCTTTGGAGGCACTCTACCCACGAAATCCCAAAACTTGTCGAAATCTGGAAAAAGGCCAGTTGAACCAAAAACAAATTTTTCTCGAAGTTGAACAGGGGCCATGCAAGGTAACTTGGAAACTATGCTTTGGCAATGGGCCTTGGGCAAGTTCATTTTTTCCCAGGGAAATCCGTGTAGTTGTTGAATTTTTGTATGTGGGATGGCAATGGCATAGAGCAAGTTGCCAACACCCAGTCGTATCATCTTAGCCTCCGACGAAAAAAAGGCTGGTATTTACCATGGCACAACAGTTTGTGCAACATATTGAGCAATTAAATTAAACATAGTTGGTACTTGCAGTGGGGTGTGTGTGTGTGTGTCTCCCTGCCCACGGGTGCCTCAGCTGCTTGTTCTGCTGCTCCAGAAACGCCACACGCTTCGCCAGTGCTGAGGCTGAGTATGGGGAGGCGTCACAGGCTGCAGCCGCAGCGCTGGCCAGGCTGGTGGAATCCTCAGACAAAGTTCCTACGAGGCACGGCCAGAATTACTTGTTCCCCCAAAGCAGGGATCCTTACATTATACACCTGAACATTGCCTTGCAAATGGTCAAATGGTGGTTTCCTTTTATTTTGGTGGAAAAAGCGGAAAAAGCCATGTTTCAAATGGGCAAAATGTATCTTTTAAGGAGCCCTGCAAAAGGACTGGGGGAATTCGGGAGTCCTCAGGGTTTTGTGGGACATTTAGTGAGTTCCCCCATACATCCCTCCCAAGTGGAGGATAGACTACTGGCACTCTCTCGAAACGTTCCGTTTGCCACTGAAATCGTCCGGACCTGAAAAGTATTAAGTCCAGAAACTCAGGAAGTCAAAAATAGTCCTTTCTGGCTTACAGGGGCAGGGCATGTCAGGTAAGCGGTTAGTAACCCTGGTCATAACCCACTCATAGCAGGTGCCCCAAGGGTTGAAGGAGCCTGTCCCAAAACGCCCTCAAACAGCCCAGTACCCATCGAGGATGATGTTGGTATGTTGAAAAGGTCAAAGTCCTAAGAAGGTGCTTGGGACCATAGGGAAAGTCAACCAGGCCCCCGGGTGATCCGTTTCAGAGATGGCCCGCCGCAGTTGAAGCCGCATGTTAAAGTCAATGTACCCGCTCATCAACATGAAAGTGCACAGACCCGCCCTTCTAAAGGACAGACTTCGTCCTCCAAAAGGGGCCTTTGCGCCAAACCATCTTTATTTAATCAAAAACGCGGAGTCATCCAGAGTGTCCCGGTGTTTCCCGAAAAAGTCAAGGACCGCCTCTGACATTGGACACGCCGCTAATCAACCAGGCGTGAAGTGTCCCGCCGACCTTGAGATCTCTTGGGCCCAGGTCCAAAGTTGTTCGGTGGCTTGATGCTAGCCCAAAAAGTGAATGACTTTTTGCACTGCGGGAAAGTTCTCATATTCTACAAGTTGCAGGGTGTTCAAATCCAGTCCAAGAATTCGCACAGGCACTCTCAACATACCCCGCATCAAACACCTGCGCCTCTGACCGAGTCTCGGAGACGCGCAGCTTCTCGCCTTTTCCGCGGCTCAGCGAGCGCCTGGCGGATGTCTCTGCCATACGGAAATGGGTCCTTTCCTTGGCCCAGGTTCGGGTTTAGGTTGAGGAGATAGGGTCTGGGGTACACCAAACATATGTTCAGATTCTGCATCATCAAGGATAAGATCATTTCGGAGGAGAGATAAGTTTTGGTGCATTCCTACGTGCCAAAGTCGGGATGCTTCAGGTTGGGACGTTTTGAATCAACGCCCCCGCAAAGAATCCCTAGAGGACTTTGGGTTTGGTGCCTTTTGATTAGTTGGGTCCAACTCTCCTTTTGCAAGAACAGTTCGAACTGCCAAGCATTCTGAAAATAGGGATTCTCCCAGCGAAAGCAATCATAGCATGAATATGAGTCTCCTGAACACAATCTCACTTGCAACCAAAAGACCTGGAAATAACCCGCCCAACAAAAATAAATACAAAACAACACACTAGATTTGAAGGAATCGCCCTTTCGGAAACCTGTATTTGGGGGGTCCTTCTGTCAATCTGCAGGAATCAAAGATTAACTTGCGTGCAAAGCCATCCAAAAGGGGTCTGAAGTTTTACAGAGCCTCAATTCAAAAGCAATCTCAAACATGTTGCTTAATGGCTATTGCTCCCTGTCAAAAGACATATCTTTGCAAGTAGGGTTGAACATAGAAATCTTCCTCACAGGAAGACGGTTCAAGATCCAACCCAATAGCATTCGTGTAAACATGTTAAAGCTATTGCTTCAACAGCCGCTGGCTTCCCTTTATAGACAACCAGGGTCTTGCGTGAAATCGCTTTTTTTTTTCCCGAACTCGTGATGGACGTCGCAAACCTCCGCCTCGTTGTAAATTGACCCTGCAAAACCTGATATTTTGAACCACTCAGAAAAGAGACATATGTACAAGGATCCCTGGTACAGCTCCCCCCCCAAGGGTATCCCCTCCAATCAGGATAGTTTCCATTTGCTTTCCAGTTGAAACTTAGCCAGACTTACGTCCCCTGCTAAAAACATGCTGGTTAGCAGGGGACCTGAAAGGAAGGGCAAAGGGCAAAACAGTAGCCAAGTCCGGCAATGAAAAGGTTTCGAAACGGAAAGCCACTTTGACAAGGGGAACCCACTACCACAATATCGCACAAGGATTGAGGATTTACTTTGAACAACCCAGCCTGTTGGTTGTTTTCCAATTTATTCTATTCCTCCGCGCCTCTTGGTCGCGGCACCGATGCCGCGCTCGGCGCGCAAGCGGCGCAAGGAGCAGGCCACGTGAGTGGGCAGAGAGGGCAGCGGACCCTCGGGCGGGTGCTTGTCCATGGGCTCCGTCCATGTGCCCTCCTCGAGCGAAAGACATGGTTGCGGAAATAACCCGCAATTTGTGATATCCAATTGGGCAATCCCTATACGAGCCACAGTCAAAATAGCTCGTTGCCTCAAAAGGACATTGGACAATGATTGAGTTCCCATGATTTTTGCAGGAAATTTTGCAGGGGATTTAGTTCATCCCCCCCATGTCCCTTCTGAATGGACCATAGTCCACCAGAAGTTTTGACCGAATCTCCTGTGACTACAGTCTCACTTAAAGAACTGTGTGGCCGCAACACCTCAGACGTCAGGTTCCACAGCCATGGCCGCAATTTTGCTCTAGGGACCGTTACCCTGTTTCTAGTGAAAGTCGGAGTCAGGGAAGTTGCTGGTTTTCCTGAAAAGGACAACTTGGGGACTTTGATAGTGATCGAGACTACTCACTTTCTGCGTGAACGGGCCAAACAAGTCCAAACTGTGTTTGCCGCCAAGACTGTTCAGGCCCCAAAAGCATCAAGCCCAAAAACTCAGGGAGTGAGACCACGTTGCTTTTGTTTGAGGATGCCTTTTTGAGGTGGTTTCAAATGGAAACCAAGAGGAACACACACACACTTTGTGGGGCTCCCTATTCAAAACACCCATGTCGCAGGGTTCCCTATAGTTCCTCCTCAAGCATCACCCCACCAAAACGAAACTCACATAATAATGGCACCCCTCAATGTGATGTTTAAAACATGGGGAGCCTTGTCCTCGTGGGTTCAACGTTGAAACCGGATGGAAGTTGGGCTGCAGCCCAGCTCCTGGATGCACCGCAGCAAGAGGTCCGCGTGGAGGTTCCGATCCTTCTGGAACAAGGGCTGCCGCAGCTTGGATAAAAGCCCCAGGCGCTGGGCCCATTGCTCTCCTGAACGAAAAGCCCGGGTCAGACAAGTCCCCCCCCTGTGGTTGTGGTCCTGTGGTTGGGTTGTGGTGGTTTCGGGTTGGTTTAGAATTGGTTTAGGGTTTGGTTTAGGGTGTATTTAGGGTTGGTTTAGGGTTAGTTTAGGGTTGGTTTAGGGTTGGTTTAGGGTTAGTTTAGGGTTGGTTTAGGTTTAGAGGTCTACGGTTTAGAGTTTGGTTTAGGGTGTATTTAGGGTTGGTTTAGGATTAGTTTAGGGTTGGTTTATGGTTGGTTGCGGGTTGGCTTGTCCTGGGGGAGGCGGTGTCGGGGTGTCGGGGTGCGAGTTCAGGGGGTCGGGGTGGGGGTGACCGTAGGTGCCAGGATCCGGGGGCTCGGGGTCTCGGGCCGGGGGGGGGGGAGGTCCTGGGGGACCCATACCATTTCGGGGGGGGGGGGGGGGGGTAGCAACACGGAACACGGGACCATATATATATATATGTATATATACACACCTATTTATGTGTATGTATATATATATATATATTAGTATTGTGTCCAAACCCCCTTGACTTGAGAGGGCATCCTCTAAATCGGCTGGCAATGGCTCTCATTTTAAAACTGCGGTTCCGAAGAACGGCAGAAACACAACCAACAGCCCCAAACAAAAATGCTCCCCGAAAGAGGACCTAGGAATTGGGGCCCAGCCTCTTGGTTTTGGTTGAGCTGTTGGGTGGACCCCCCCCCCATGTACTCCCCAAACCAGCAAGAGATTTGAGACCAAGCCGGAATGCAGGAAACTCAAGAATGTCCAGGCACAGGTTACTGGCTGGAGCTTGGAAGCCTCCTACTTCCGCTTTTGTCTTTAAGAGGGGTTTCAAGGGTCCCTGAACAAAGAAAACAATGGCGTGCTTAATCCCGGTGAGTCATCCCGCCTCCATCCCCATCTTGCAACCAATCCAAAGGCCTTGCAACCAGTCCGGGCTTCGCATCTCTGATTTTGTCCAACTTCAAACCTTGGAGAAGTAATGGTGAAGCATATTTGCCCCTCTCAAAAAGAATTCTTAGATCCCAAGATCCCCTCAAACATCAACTGTGGAAGGGGCACTAAGCTGTTGACAAGACGTCACTCTATTTCCGAGGGGCCCCGAGTAAAATGAGGTCGCCAACCGAAACCCATTTGATTTGCCCAAGTATACCCTTTCGGTGTTGATGCCTCGGATTCGGCCTGCCCCCAATCAACAGGAAACCAAAGGAAACGCTTCCTAGCAACCCTCAAATAATGGGTAAACACACACAAAGCATTGGTAACTGTTTTCAGTTGGCTAAAGGGAATGGACACTTCCGGTAGAATTTTCCTCTGCTGATCCTAATCTGAGGCGGGCGGACCAAGCGTGCTTCTGAGAATCGACATTTGCCCTGGCTTCTTCTTCCCGGCCTCGGATCCGTAAATGTTTGGGCGCCCCAGCCAACGACGCCTCCACCCGCCGCAGGGTGGCCGCGAATTCCGCGTCCAGCGGGTCCCCGCTGGCAGCGGCCGCCGCCGCGGCTGCGGCTGCCGAAGCGGCGGCCATGAAACCATTCCGAACCGGGTAGGTCTAAGTGGGTCTCAACCTGGGAACCCATGGGAAGCCCAAAGTCTGCTCGATTCGCTTTGTAGTGAGATATTGTGAAAAAAAGAATCACGGGCCAATCCCGGATGCCTTCCCAGTCCGTTTCGGATTGAAGCCAATTGTCCCACCCGAATCACAAACCCAGGCTCTGACATCTGCGCTTACACTCACTCTTGGACCCTAGACATGCGGGAGCAAACTCTGCGACAGCAAAGTGAGATTCCCATCCCCATTATTCTGTTACTAGGAGATCCTGGGTGACGCTAAACATCCTAAACTGCAAAGCTGAACCACTGTATCCGGAAAACGAAACAAGCAGCGCCCACTCCTCGGACTCGCGACTTTCCGTGTGTTTTGTCCTGTCGGGGTGACTTGCTGGGACTTGGGCCAGTCCTAAAGCTGGCAGTGCACGAAGTCGCATCAAAGATTGAGGCGGAAAGGTGAAAGGTGGTGGTCCCTCCGAGGGCAAACATGCCGTTGTGCGTCGTGGAACCCAGAGGTCCTTTCATTGGAAGGCACTTTGGATTTGTTGAGGAAAACCAGGCCTTTTGCTTTTTGCCCGAATGGCAACTGCATAAAGGTGCAAAGGCGGAACAAGGCCAACAAGGTCAACAAGGTCAAACAAGTCGTGATTGCACAGGCTTTGGGACCCGTACTTGGCTGGACCTGGACTTGGCCTGTTCAACGGTCCACTCATGGTCCCCATGATCGACCCCTTTGCGGACCGAGCCCAAGCAGCGCACTGCACATGACCATTTCTAAACGGACCCTGGCGATGAATCCCAAATGGTCCAAGTCCGTATAATTAAGGAGGTACAAGGCACCCTTGAATATCCTTGCTCACCTAGGTTCATGGTTCAGCGCCTTATCACTGAACCAGCTGTCTCTATTCGCAGGGTTGCCTATATTTATTACTTCCCCTTAACACATGGCCCTTGGCAGTTGCCCCAGCAAGGGAATCTCACAATAAATGGGCAAACAAGGTGTTTGAAACGACCAACACTTGAAATGTAACGAG
This sequence comes from Effrenium voratum, assembly GCA_963377175.1. Lineage (NCBI taxonomy): Eukaryota > Dinophyceae > Suessiales > Symbiodiniaceae > Effrenium > Effrenium voratum. The sequence continues at coordinate 256,583 of CAUJNA010000030.1, read as the reverse complement.
CCCTCCTCAATCGAGAATCATTGGGCTCATGCCACGGTCGCTCCAATGTTTGCCTCTGCTCTGTCACCATGGCGAGAGAGCCAAAGTACTAGTTTGAGCGGGTGTCCTAAAATTAGGGTGCCCTTTTCTGGTTGGCTTTGAGGGGGAACCTCACCATTTGGGGTGCAATTCCTCTTTCAGGACACCCCACCTACAGCTTCGAGCAGCCTATCTATTCTTGCTGGAGACATGAGGACCACAGGGAACTGCACTGTGTGCTTTTCGTCCAGTTGCTTGAGACACCTCGGAAGAACCATTCACTAGTCATGACCATGTGAGTCACAATCAAAACTATCATGTGTGGACTTGCAAGATTATCATGCTTGGACTTGGGACCATCCCCTACTAATCTTTGTCTACCTGGGCTTTGATCGTGGTTTATGTCCATTTTAAACCAACAAGAAAACATCAAACTCAAACATCATAAGCAACTGCTCCCCAGCTGCCATGCGCTCTCTCCCATTGCTCTCCCAACTGGGGTGGGGTATGGGGTGGACGGTCAACGAGTCTTTTCCAGTAGCCTGCTTGGCCGCCTTGGTTTGGTGATATGTTGGGTTACCCAGCAAGACCAATTTAGGTGGTGTGCAGTCCATCCAGAAGCAACCAGCGGCCAAGCAACACAGGGTTCCCGAGAATTCTTCAACATCACCTCCCAGCGGGTGTCCAAAAAGCGGACATATAGAAACCGTAGAAATGGAACACCAGAAAGGGCCCCCACAGAATGAGCTTCCCTGTGACAGCATCAACTTTTGGCAGCTCCCGACCTGACATGAACAGAACAGCGAGAACATTGGGGTTTTCGGGAGCTTTGAACGTTCGGAGAAGTGGGATGGTCTCAAAAATTTGGGAACTCACAAACGGCACACCCAAAAAGGGTACCCTCAACAAAGACAAACCCCCAACTTAAGTCCTAGAGTTATTGATCCCACGCTTTGGAGGAGCAACACGAAGGCTGCGCACTTAAAAGGTGCGCACGTCTGTTTAAAATTCCGGTTGCACGGCTTTGGCTTCCTTGACATCTTCAGCAAACATTGTGCTGGCCTAGCGGACCTGCTGTGTCCACTAGCCGAAAAGAGATGAACTTCATGACAGGAAAAAAGGAAACCTAAAACGCAGGCCTCTCAGTTTCTTCTGAGGGCACCCTTTTCACCTTGGCTTACCCTTTTACCTTGGCTTAAAAGGAAAATCACCAGTTTGTGGGTCCCCCAATGGCAGCCAACTGAACAGGTCATCCTCAGGTAGACTATGTTGTTGATTCACTGGCTTCTGCGGGGAACGCCGTGCTTGCCCACTTTTCGTCATCGCCCAGGCCTCGACCTAGTCGATGCCTGTTGAAACCAACAAAGTCTGAAGTGAGGGATCGCCAAGCAAAGGACCTACGTCATGGTGAGCTCGTTTGCACCCCCAGGCGAGCTCATGACAAATCAAGGTAACCATGTGCTACATGAAAGAGATCTGGGCTAGGACCTACTACATTTATACAATTATGTGTTTTCCGGGAGCCTCGTTTGGTCTACACAATCGTGTTTGGTGGCGCATGAGTGGTGAACTATTGTCCAAACAGCAGACCCAAAGTCATTGCAACCCTGCTTTCTATTCTCTTCAGAAAGTCCGAATTGCATGGCTCAAAAGCTCCGCAAGGGCATCTCCAGGCTGCATACTGCATTCTTAAGGCTTCCAAAGACGCGCTCTCTGCCTTTTGGAGGTTCCTTACAGTTTCCAAGACATTACACCTAAACTTGTCAACCAACCACGGACGTTCAACACAGCAATCCAAAGAGAAATCTAACCCTATCACCTCATTGTGCTTTAGGAAGCCAGATTCGCGCTCGGAAACGTTGAAGAGATTGGGAGCGAAGCACTTCGCACCGGGGTTTAGCTTTGCCAGCACGTGATTGCTCAACCAAAACAATATGGCTATGCGTGTTAATAGGGAAGCACCTCTCAAGCTGCTGTTGGACATGAATCACCACCTAAATGATGTCCACCAATGATCAATGGGTCCCGTCTTAAAATCCACCCCAATCAGCCATATGTTAATTTTGATCCACATTGAGTGATTATAAAATGCAAAATCATGTCACATGAGATCCTACTGAAAGAGGGTCTCTAAAACATTTGTAGTTCCTTTCATTTCCCAAGATGGATTCTTGACCGACAAAGGTACTGGGACCCACTTTATGCAGGGTTCCTCACGTATCCACTTCAGCAATCACCCTGCCCAATGGACACTCACACACGATTGGCAGGCTATGCTTACATCTGCCCAAAGGCGAGAACTATAGTGAAGGATCTTGGTCATTTGCAGCTAACAAGAAATGGTAAAAAGCTAAACCCAGCTTCGCTGTTCCGGAGAAGCGCGACGCCTGCTCGATAGGAAAGCCATCGGGCTTTAAAAAGGGGCGTTTTGAGTCAGCCGAGAGCTTAAGCTTTCCTGACAAAGGTGTGCGAGTCGTTTCTCGAGTCTCCGGCAAAGCTAATCATCATGGTAGTTGATGATTGGAATGAGAACGCCCCAAACCAGGAGATACCTGCCGCGGGAGCGCAGGTCGCAAGCTGTTCATAACTTCACAGCATTCCCAACAAACGCGGAACTTGGACAAACTCCCGAAACAAGTAGTGCTTACATGGTCGAGCTGCCCTGAAACGGATTGCCAGCCCTCAGCCCTCAGCAAACAGGAGAAAAACTGACATGGACGGGTGGAGGACTCCACCAGCAATAGACAGTTGTACTTGGGGTAGGAAGTGCCTCACTGATGCGAAGCCACGGACAAAGATACAGTTCACAGTGGATAGCTCGTGTTGTTCGTGCTTGCGGGTCGCTCGGCCTCGGATTTGTTGAATAGCCCAGAGTATGTCGTGACAATCCAGGGAGACCTCGGATAGTCTCCAAGAACACTCAAAAGGAACCTGGACATCCATTGATCATGCTCTTTTGTCAAAATATTTTGCGCATGCTGCGCGTACCTGAAAAGGAGGGAGGCCTATATAAGATAGCCACTTGGACGAGCTACGACAACCACTGGCACCCCTCTAGTATGGGAGACAACATATATGGGCGAGGACCTGCAATTACAGCAAGGTTGACCAGTTGGTCCACTCGGTTCTGGCTTGCCAAAACTGCAAACCCATGTCAAGCAATTGTGTCCCGCCGGCGCCTTTCTTCCAGCATTTTCTTGAAGAAAACGAGGGGGGGGGCGGGCTCCAGCCAGCCTTTTGGGGTAGGTCGGCTCGTTGATGTTTTCAGCCGATGAAAAATTGAGTCATGGCCAAAATCTGGTATGAAAAAAACTGTACCCCAAACCGTGGAAAGAATTGAAGGGGCGGCCGCACTCATGTCTGGTCGGGACTGTCTCCTTTTACCCTCCAATTACATCCAACTACCAAGGCTCAAACGATCGCATTCTTCGAGTGACCCAAATGGCCGAGCTCAACTGGGGGGGGTCGATTGGGGAGACCAGAAGGCTTCTCAGGTCTGGACGAAATTAGGTTGAATCCGTGTTTGGGTTTGCCTCGACATGGCTCCATGATCTTCTGGGTCTTGTCTCATTTCCCAGTGGGCCTGTTGCCCTTCCCAAAGGGGACTTTAGCCCATTTTGAGGCAAGTTCAAAAAGCCACAGTGGGCTTTAGCCCATTTGGGGACAGACCCAAAGATGGCGTTGACCCATGTTGAGAACGTCCAAAAGAGAGTGTTCAACCCATTTGGAGACACACCAAATAGGGGGAGATAATCCTCTTGCTCGGAAAACACCAAACTCGAGCCGGCAGCGCCACAGGTTCGCGAGGAGCGCAGCGTAGACACCCTGACTTGTTCGGCAATGAGTGGGATGTGAACCTTGATGCTAAGGTGGTTTCCACTACCCTCAAACCAAAGCAAATTCTGGGATTCCATGGATTATACCCCCTAGCAAAAAGTATTCAATTAAAGCCTAGTGGGGAAGCTAATCATGTTCAACCTAAAAGTGAAAGGTTACAGATCCAACTCAGCATTCAAGCCACAGATTCTCTAAACACGCGGCCTAGCCTGTCCATGCCCAGTTCGCATCTCATAGACACGTGACTTCGTTTCTTTGTGCTGTCCCTTGGCCGGTTGACCTCAAGGTTGGTTTCGTTTGGTGTGTCCCTAGGCTTTGCAAAAAGAGGGATACCCAAGGAAGGATTCCCAAAGCCAAAGGCTACGTCCACATGATCCATTGCGATGTCGGCAAATATGTTGGGGCTTGAACCCCCGAGTGGAATGAGCCAAGGAAACTGTCGAAACTGTTGGTTGCCCACAGTGATCTTCCCAGGTCCATTCAAAACCCGTGAGTGAGAGATTTCACTGGACAATGGCATCCGAAGGTCCTTAATCATGGGTGCGTTACCCAATGTGGGATGCGTCCCAAAAGGAAACCAGCTTTTGAACAGCTTCAAAGCGCAAAACCAAAGAACTGTCCCCGTCCCCTGTCAATGCAAGTCATAGGTGCCAAGACTTGGCATTGCCACCCACACTACCCACAGGGCGAAAGATATCCCAATTACCTTCATGGCATGCTACATGGAGCCTCGAGCGATTATCCATTGATTTCTCCAGAGGTCGAATTATTCAAAGCCGCCTCAAAGGCCTAATTTACACTCTTTCCCGTGCTGTCCAATACACAGCCCCCCCAAACAGCTTCAATACTCGTTCTGTGCGATAGCCTTAAATCCGCAACTTGTACCACAATCCTTGTTCCCCACCAGCAATATGGAAGGGGGGGTGCCCCAACATGAATCTTGCTGTTCATCAAACAGGAACCCAAAAGGAAACCAAGCCGCTAAAGAGAACCTCCATAGCCGCAGGACACCCCCATTGTCAGACTGAGACAGCCAAGTTCGAACACTGAGCGCTTCGAGGCAAAAGTCGGGGTGAACCCCGAAATGGATCATGCATAGGTGGTGCAAGAACTGAGAAGTATAAGCATAATTCAGATGGGATTTATGTGTGTGTGTGTGCGTGTTGCGTCTACTTTCCTGAAAGAACAACAAGGATGCCGCAAGGTGTGTGTGTTTCAGCCACTCGCCACTTGCCTTCCTGGCAACTTCAGGTGGGAATTAGGCTGGCTCAGATGGTTCACATTCCCTTGTGTGCAAGCTAAAGGGAATGAACAAAAACTAAACCCAGAGGTTGTGCCATTTTCTTTCGCCCAACTGTAGATTCGATTGGAGTTTGGGCAAACTGTTGAGCGGGGGCCACGCTGTCGCAAGCTGTGGGTTCCCAAATGATGCATTCTATTTCAGCTTAGGTCAATAGACCACGATGCACTCAAGGGATCTCAAGTATGCAAGAAGGACCAAACCACCCCCCCAACCAAAGACCTCCCCAATCTGGTCTGGCCTTAGATGCTTTCATTTGCCCACTAAGGCTTGCTAACCTCTGAGCGATAGGAGCTTTCGAGGGGGAGGGGTGGTAGGGTCCCTGAATGCTGTACTGCTGCACACTGACATGCGATCGATCCTGTAGATCTTGGAGCGCGGCAGTCAACATAGTGCAAAGCCAGTTCATCAGCAATATGCAATCGCTCCCCTTTGCGTTGGCCCAGCAATAGGACTGAGCGTTCTTGTATTTGAACAAGGCCTTGGCAAGCTCCGCAAGGCAGCTGTCTTTTAGCGCGTTGAACGCCACAACTTGAAATGACCGTGTGCGGCTGCAAACTTGTCCTCGAGCGATCCCGGGCCAAAATCGCCTGCCCCCAAGCAAAGCAGGCATGATGCAACTTAGTCCCCCGCTCAAAAAACGCACACCCATATGGCCCATATTTACTTGGTCCAGGCCTGGAAGCTTTTGGAGCCAATCTCGACTCCAAAGATCGCAGGCTTCACGTCGTTCTGCCTGGCGAGGGCGAACTTGCGGGCACAGGCAAACAAATCCCAAGGATCATCAAGCGGAACCTGATGGCCATCACCCCCTTCTCAAAAAACCTTAACATTTTGCGGGTAAGGGATAACATCTATTTGTTCCCAAAGGTCCGATCCAAACCAACAGCCTTCAAGGCAAGGTAAACTAAATCGGATCAAGGATCCCCAAAGGGAAAGCAGTCTTCCAAAGTCTCTCTGTCAACTACCATGCCGGAGAAGCTGGCCAGATCACCTGAAAATACGCAAATGGACAAAAGTGGTTTGTCCCAATATTCCTGCGGGGTCCATCCGTCCCAAATGGTGCAACATGTTGTCCATCCACAGCACTGGCTTCTCAAAAGGAGACTTCAGTGGATCCACCTTTAGAACTTCCCAACTCTCCATTGGCCCAAAAGATCCGTCCAGCCTCATTCGCGCTTGAGAACCCCACCGTACACTCCGCGGACCCAAGCTGGGTCCAAATGCATTCCAAGGATGTACTTCCCCCCACCCACAAAAGATGCTAGGGAACATGGACCAGCATGGACTCCATGGACCCTCTGCCAAAACGTGTCCGGCTGGGCTCTAAGAGGGAGATGACTCTGTCGATCATGATCATGGCCTCAACGCTGGATACTCCAGTTCAGCCGGAGTCATGTCTGGGGTCGCAAACCACTTGGAAAGGTCCCATGTCCTGGATTGGTTGTCTCGGATACAGCAAATAAAATTGTCTACTCGACAAGGTGGCCCCAGTTGTTGCTGCTCTTCGCGGGGGCGCAAGGTTCACACCAGCAGCACTAAGCTCGCAGCACCGTCCATGTCATGCTCGTCCCCCCTCTCGGTGGGCAAATCCTCGGCTGATGGACAAAAGGATGTGTCGGGTTTGGGCCTTACCCTCAATTAGGGACTTAAATGGTTGCCCAAGGGTTCAAGCAAGTATACCGGTGTTTCTCAAATTGGGCCACCCTAAAATGGTTGGTTTCCTGGCCATTTGCTTGTGAATACCAACCAAAAGGGGTCCGCGAATTTGAGAAACTCGCATACCTTGAAAGGAGGGGCACTGTCCGAAAAAATCAGGTTTCACTTGAGTGAATTGCCCAAACAGTCTAAACCATTTGTGCACCACGCAGTTGGGTAAAAGTGGATTCATCCCCTTTACTCGCATAATGGGAATTGTGCCATTCACTTTCAGCCTCATGGACATATGGAGGAGATTCCAGATCTTTGGAGCCAGCCCAAGGTGAATTCCATGTTTTGCCTATCCCAAAGCAGATTCCACGTTCAGGTTACCCCGAGACTGAAACAACGAGATCGTCCCCCTGTTTGGAGGATGTCAACCACCATCGTGTTTAGGTCTACTTTCCTTGGGACTCCATAGTTCATGGTAGTTCAAATCGCCTACGTCCGGGTGAGACCCAAACGAATCGTACTTGCTCAGTGAGCCCCGTGTGGAAAAAGGACTTCCCTCAACCAAAGGGTTTGCCACAACCAGGTAATCCTGGCACCGCCAGAGCTTGGACTATCGACCCACTGAGAGGGAAAACGGCTCGGCTATCCTGGGTTAGCGTCCGAGCAAGTGGACATGACATGTTTAAATAAACGCCAGGCAATGAACAAGCGAAGTTGAAGCCAACCAAAGGCCAGGCACACAGCTTAGGGATTGGGGTGGCGAAGAAGACAAGACAAGGGGGTTCTCTGGCCGAGCTCACGCCTTAGTGGCGCAGCTCCAAAGACGGCCATTTGCAGAAGGTACGACTTTGCAGCCGCAGCTCGCTGCTTTAGGGTGGCGGCGCCATGTTGGAAGAAGCCGATGGGTGCAAGCAAGCTGAGCGGCCCGTGCGAGTTTATCGTCTTGGGCCTTCTCGCGATGATTCTTTTCGACACCAAGATGCCGTTTGCCGATGGAGACAACCTGTGTGGGCCTCGCGCCTCTCCCTTGCGTGCGGGCCCCACGGTTGAATTGCCCCTCTTATTCAAGCAAGGCCGCTCTTCTTGGTATTATCGTTTCTCTGGGTCAGTTGGTTCCCTGAACAGCTACAAGTCTTGATGAACACTCGAACAAATCTGGGCCGAGCCCAAAGACTCCCATAGACCGGCCAAACATCTGCAATCAGACCTGAGTCAAACCGTTGCCTCCCCAATGGCTCCCCGGACTCCCCAGTGCTCCCGTTGCCCTCGGACCCCTGGCGCGCGAGACTCTCTTCTTCGACCTCAGCGAGGCTCGCGTGTGGGATCTCCGATGTTCCACTGGATGGCTTCGACCACCCCACAACCAACCAGGGGGAAAACGGAGTAGATACCGTCAATATAGTGGCTAGAGGATTGATCAGACAAATAGTACGGCTAAGCTTCAAGCCCACAAACTGGGGAGCCCAATGGATCCAGATGGATCCAGTTACCACTGTAGGTAACCAAGATTCAGGGTCGATACGCGGGGCTGCTCCTGAACCTCAGGCTTTACCCGACAAATTAAGGAAAACGGAACAAGGGGGTAGGAATGTCTGTGCAAACCCTAACTAAGGATCCCTCTTGCCATTCGGGGCGCGGTTCGGGTGACTCAACAAGATAGGCGGCGCAAGACGCCAAGTCCTGCGCGACTGTTGGCGTCCGGCAGGGTTGGGTCAAGCCCACAACTCTACATGTTTGAACCACTATTGCATGAACAGCCTCCTTCGGGTTCCTCTTTAAAGGGGGCCAGGATCTGGTTGGTTAAACACGATTTGCCCAACCCGGGCATCCAATAAGTGCCACATCGAGCAAGATCTTCCCAACCCAACAATTGGCGAGGTTCACGGTGATCTGCAAACGAGTTGTGCTTTTTTTTCGGCCCCACCTGGCATGTCGAACAAGTGAACCAACAAAAAAGTAAAACAGGGCGGCTTGTCTAAGAGCGCGGGACATTTGCATTTGACTGCTGAATTGCTCTCCTGCAGTTTGACATGGAGCCCCAAAGCACATCATGCTGAACTAAATATCCTTGCAAAAAAAAACAACGGAAACAGCACAACGCATGCCCCGGCCATATTGACATTCGTGCTCCTGAAACGTCTGAACCGACAAGGATGCTCCTGAACCGTGTTCAAAAAGGTGCAACAACAGGCGATCCACCAGAACCATTAAGGGCGTCTGCTTTGGCTACTATAAAGATTGTTATAGTTCGCCCTGACAGGGTTTGGCCCAAAAAGCAACTACCATGACATGACCGAAGGAGTAAACCTTCGAAACCAAAAGCTGGCTGGAATAGAAGAATCCGCGGCCCAGCGGCTGGACGTTTGCCCTTCCCCAGCGTTGCTGCTGGTTTGGTGGAAAAGAGTGGTGTGCCATCGTCTTTCCAATTGACCAAATCTGCATTACACCCGAGTGGGAAAATGAATCCCCTCATTCCAAAGAAGTCAGGGGTTAGCTTGTGAATGATTTTGGCTCAAGCCCTTGCTGTTCAGCCATCAAATGAAAATCACTGTAAGTAAAAGCATCAGGGTTGCTCACAAAAATAGTGCCTTGCGCATCCCCAAAGTGTGAGAAAGGCATAGCCAGAACCGCCCGCCCTTTTGGAACCCCCTGGGCCGCGGGCGGTTGACCTGAGCGCGAAGGATGCGCGTGAAAGGCCCAAACAGCTTGGCTTTGTCTGCCCAGGAAATCTGTTAGAAACAGAAACCCCCAAAACGGGTTCGCTCATGTCTAGGGAACCCAAGAACATAAAACTCCTTCAAAAGTTTGGGCACTGCCAGCACCATAGGAAGGCACGACTAGAAGGCCATCTCAATGGTTCATTCGTCACAAGGGGCTCAAAGTTCCCTATGGTTTCCCTCATTTTTCCCAACATCCCTGATTTGTACTGAGACGATACGGCCGCAGTTTACCCAGAGGTGCGCATGTTGCAAACGGATGCACTGAAGTGTAGGTGCACTAGAGGAAGAAACCTTGAAAACAAATTCGGGCGCAAGACTTGCCCAGAGTTGACTCCCCAAGATGAGGAGGACGCCTTGTTGACTTGTCTGGGGCAAGCAAGGCAAACTTGGAATTCCGAAAAACCAAACTATTGGCTATTTAACACCCAGCTACAAATGGAACTCTGGTCACGAGTCAAGTCCTATCACAAAAGTTGAAACAAGAATGCCACAAACCAAACCTGGATTGATTCCTTGTGTGGTTCTTTTTTAGCAGCAACTAGTGCATTAGCTTTGCAACTTCATGACCAGCCCAGGGAAACATCACAGTGCCAGTCTGCAAAAACACATCATGGAACCTACCTCAGATTCCTCTAGAATCTAGACCAGGCCAAACCAAGCAACAAACACTCCCCTAAATGAAGAGGTGCACAGTGGTTTCCAGACTTGTGTCGCTTGAAAAGGCTCTCCTTGGCCACTCACAAACAGTGACAACACCAACAATTGTCCACAGCCATGTACTCCTTGGCTCCACAATTACCAAGCCAGTTTAGTTTGTTGTGAATCTAAGTGCATCTACAAATAGGTATATAATATATGTATATACATATATATATTGTTTAGAATACACACCAGTTGGGCAGAGAACATGCACTCCGTCGCTGGGTCATCGACGCTCCACAAATGCGCCAGTCTCCGTCTCCATGGCAGAGGCTTTCTGCGCGCGGCAAGCGGCAAGCGGCAAACACGCCGCCGGACCCATTGCAACCGAGTCGCAATCAAAACCCGGCCTGAAAATTGTCGACCCAAAACCAGAATCCAAAAGGCAACCCTGGTCCCAAAAAGCACAAAGTCCAGGAACTCAGTGAGCTATCACAGCTCCGGCCCTCCTCCAACTTGCATACGTCGCTTAAAGTGTGGCGTTCCCAAAGTGGGAAGACCCTCTTTGCAAGTTGGAGGAAGTGCACTGGGTCCATTAAACATTTTGAAGAGTAAATTTGTTTTTGGTTGAATCACCCCAAGAGTTTGTTTGAGACTTGAGGGACCCAGTCAGAACTTCAACAACAGCCACCAGGGTCATATTGAAAGGCCACATGGGTAAAACAAATAACAACTCAGGAGTAAGGGCTTTCTGAAAAGCACCGTCATGGGACATAACACAACCCGCTGTGTGAGGTCGCTATAATCTGCCCGGAAAAGTCAAGACCAAAAAACAGGTAATAAGCAACCCCAAATGGGGGTACCATGACCCCTTAATTTGATGGCCATAGCTCCTGAAAAGCTTGACTTCTTGCAGGTTAGTGGAAGAAGACAAAGTTCCCCGTAAACAAACAACTGTCAACAATTCCAACCCCATAGCATTCAAGCTTGTAGGAATCTTCTTTCTGGGGATCCCCCTGTTGGGTTCCTTCCGTTCAATTGCAGGGGAGCAGTCCTGTCACGCGAGGGATTATAGTCGGCGATCAAATGGGGCTGTGCGGTGCCTTGAAACTACATCTAGCCAGGATCTAGCAGAAAACCAGTATTTATCTAGTGCCTTATACTTGCTGGTTCTCAGCAGGGAATGAGGGAATTTAGACCCAAGATTCATCCACTTGTAGCTTCCCTTATGGGGCATCCAGTGGTCAAGCCTTCAGGCACTTAGCATGCTCCAGGCGCAAATGCGCCATGCGCAGCTGCCGCACCTCGGAATGCGACGGAGCGAGCGACGGATCGAGCGAGGGCACAGAATCTCTCAGGTCGTGTTGAGTGTGTCGTTCTTGTTAAGAAAATTGGGGGGGGGTGCATTGCGACGTTGTTCAAACTCTAGAGCAACAGCCAAATATGGATAGTTTGCAAGTCACATGTTTTGTGGGGACAACAATCTAATGTTGATACCGAGAAAAGTACCCTGCGGATTGTTGGGGGCGTTTCTGGTCCAGATTCGAGCTAAAATGGATGCACTGTGAATCGACCCGGGCTTGTGAATCCTTGCGCGTGGCGGCGACCAGCCTGCAACTGTCCTCTGCTAAACGCAAACGAAACCAGGATCAAGTTCCCGACGTCGTCGGGGAGCTGCTCTGGTATCAGCTGGATCAAGAGATACTCGCCCTCCCACTCGCCGAGTGGCTCGTTCATGCGAGCCTTCAGTGAGGCCATTGGGCTCGACTCCGCAGTAGCGTGTTCCCCAGCGGTGCCTTGTAGAACGCCAGGTATGCCAAGTCACAGGCCGAGAATATAATTGCACTAATGATTCTTTGAGGACGTCAAACGCCTGAAGCAAAGAAGTTGTCATCGACTCTGGCAAATAGTGTGGCTCCAGCAAAACGTTACTTTTGGTTGGTTGCAAGCAAAATAGGGAAACCCAGAAAGGTAAAATGGCAAACGGTCAGCCGAGCTTGGCAATGTCAACAATCACCCTAGAGAAGCTCTCTGTAAATTACCCTCCCCAAACGGTCATGTTCATCATACATTGCCCTCTTTAATGGGGCAAATATGGAACCCTGCGATGGTTCGGCTCCTTTTCTCAACGCATGGCCATTGGGCCCCTTTGCGGTGGCGGCCACGAAGTCTGGGTAACCTGAGTCCAATTGAAACCTGATGCTACAAGAGTCTACCCAAAGCCATATAAAGAAATAGAAGGGCGGATGTCCGCACCTATGTATTCATACCCACAAAACATACGTGTCGCCCACAAGGTCTTCTTATGCTGTGTGATCGTGTTGGCAAGTTTATAGGGTTTAGGTTTAAGGTTTTTAGGGCTTAGGTTTAAGGTGTTTAGGGCTTAGGTGTATGTTTGTTGGGTTTATGTTTAGGGTTGTTTGGGCTTAGGTTTGTTTAGGTTGAGGGTTTTAGGGTTTAGGTTTAGGGTTTTCAGGGTTTCTACTGTTATTTTAGGGTTTAGGTTTACGTTCAGGGTTTAGGTGTATGTTTTGAGGGTAGGGTTTTGAGGGTTTTTAGGGTTTAGGCGGAGGGTTTCTTGGTTTAGGTTTGCTTGGAGCAGGCTGACCGGTGCATCAGGGTCAGGGGCTGGCTTTTGTGGTTTAGATTTAGGGTTGTGTTGGCGATAGCAGTATATAACCAGGAAAAGCCCCCGCGCTCCATGAAGGGGGTATGGAGCATGAAGCTGGGGTGGGGCCCGGGGGGCTCGGAAATGCGTTTTTGCTGCGCCTGCCACGCTTTTTGGAGGTCTCGGGGACCCGCTTCCGGGCGGTCGTGGGCAACACATACGTTTTGGCCGTATTTATAGCAAGGGGATTGTCCCTTGTTACCTTCATCTTTCCGGGTTTGATTGTGCCTCTGGGGCTCATAAGAGTCGTGTGCCTAAAATGGGGACCAAACCAAGAAGTCAAAAAGTTTAGTGAGTGCTCAAACCATACTGGTTTCGGCAGCCTCCTTTTGACTTACACAATGTTTCGCCCACCCCGTAGCTGCAAGAGAATTGGGCACATGCGCAAATGTATTGCAAAGGGTTTTCAAACATTTTCTATACCTTGCTTGCACCACAAAGGAGGAAGGTTTGGAACTATCTCCTGACAAACTTTAGGGCCCCATGAAGTGCAAAACAACGAGGTGACTTGGGGGATGACCTAAAAATGTCGGTCAGCATCGACTATCTGCGTGAGGGCTTGTATTCCTTTACGGTGGCCGGGCAGGAAGAAGGTTGGAGTGCGGGGTATGATTCGCGGGTATGATTCGAGTTATGATTCGGTGTGTAGTTGGTTGGAGTAGTAGTATTTGTGGTAGTAGTTGTTGTTGTAGATAGCAGTAGTAGTAGTAGCAGCAGCAGTAGTAGTAGTAGTAGTAGTAGTAGTAGTAGTAGTAGTAGTAATAGTAGTGGTATCAGTAGTAGTCGAGTGATAGTAGACGTAATCGTAGTAGTAGCAGTAGTAGTACTGGTAGTATGGTCGTAGTAGTTGTAGTAAGAAGTCGAAGAAGTAGTGGTGCTACTAGGACTAGCAGCAGCAGAAGTAGTACTGGTCCTAGTAGTAGTAGTAGTAGTCGTCGTCGTCGTAGTAGTAGCAGTAGTCGTAGCAGTAGTCGTAGTCATACCAGTAGTAGCAGCAGCAGCACTGGCGGTAGTGGTGCGGAAGGTTTGTAATAGTCTTGGCACAGAGTTGAAGCCCGTTGTCCGGGTATGATGCGTGGGTATGATTCGGCTAATTGTGCAACCTTGATTACGAACGCAAATTGATGAATGCAGTACTAGTAATGGCAATTGTAGGAGTAGTAGTAGTAGTAGTAGTGGTGGTGGTGGTGGTGGCAGCAGTATTCGTGGGAGGTAGCGCAAGTGGCGGTTGCGGAGCGGTGATCAAAAAGTGGAAGACAAGTAGCAGCTTGCGGCATATGCTTCGCGGGTATGATTCGCCAAGGTCCCACCTTCGGCTTTTCGAGGCAACTCAACACAACAAAAAAGACAAACCCATGTATACTGTATACTCGATCCCATGTATTTGACAGATCCCTCTCTGGCCATCGAAGGGGTGATAAGCATCCCAATATTATCATTTGGTCATGGTTCTCCCCAAAAACAATCATCAAGGGTGACGTTGCAAACCCACCCTCTGCGAGGCCGCGACGTGGGCGTCCTCTAGCTTGCCGATCTCTAGAAGGGTTCCTGGCACCAAAAAGGGGGCAGTCACCACACTCCATGGCCCATCCCCTGTTGATCAAGGCTGGCTACAAGTTTCCGTTTACCCATATCCCCCCAAAAGGAATCTCACTTTTTAAATTGGCCGAAAACGTGATGTTCAAAGCCATCAAAAGGGGAAACATAGAGCCCCCCTTTCACCCACTCCATAACACATTCCCTGTGGATGCTCAATGTGACTTTGCCTGTCGGTATGCGTCAGTATCTGTGTGTACACATATCGGCAAGAACCTTTTTTTTTTAAAAAATAAAAATAAAAATAAAACATGTTAGGACAGGACGGAAGGAGACACAAGGTTTCAAGTCTGGCTTGCAGCATCGTAAACTGACACGCCTTCTGAACTCAGGATACAGAATACAGCCCGTACCCACTTGTTCCAGAACAACAGTTCTTTTTTGCGGTATAAAACTGTTGCAGTGTGGGGAAAAGGGTGCCTCTAGTGGCCGCACCGGGTTTACAAACCCCTGGCTTGTTGGCAAACAATATATTTCTATATATTACTATTAGAGCCCGCACCCGACACGTGACCAGGACAGAAACAACAAAACCATCTCAACGACCTTGAAGTGAAAGAAGGGTAAGGGCACGTGATGTTCTGAAGCGAAAGCGTCCAAGGGTCGGGGGTGTGCCCTGAAAAAACTCATGGGCACCCATTACTAGATAGTTTGTGCGATGAGCAAATGGTCTTCCTTGGCTCGTTCCTGAAAACCGGGTCCGGAGAGCACGATCTGGATGCATCAGCATTGTCGAGCCATCCCAAGGTTCCATGTTTGCCTTGAATTGATGGTAACGTATGTACTTCTGTATATATGGAAGCACGGGAACGCCCCAAACCAGTGGTTTCCCTTTGGCTCCGTCTAAAAGCGCCCCAGAAAGGGTTCCTGTGAAAGAGGACATCTCCATATATGTTTGCAACAATCTTATTGCAACCTATGGCGACGCAAACACACCGCCCCTGTGCGATCAGGGTGGGAAAAATATGGAGTGGTGGTGTTGGGGGATTCAGGGCTCAAACTATTTCCTTAGAAGGCCAATGGACCTTTAGGACATCAATCCCACCAGCCTGAATTCAAGCATCCCAAGGCAACCTTCATGGCCCGGAAGCGTTCCCCATATCCCATGTCAGTGGTCTCTCTATATTTAATCCAAACACATTTGGGCGGTAAAGCTTTGCCGAAACCTAGAAACTGTACGCATAAGATCATTGTGTCAAATTGTGTCCCCATCGCGAACCCGAGCTGACCTGTTGCTTCTAAAATGGCACAAGGGTGTATATAGGCTACCGTCTATCATGATGGGCCTCATGAGAATCAGTGTTAGACATTTCGGCGATGCCCCATTTCCTGATGGCATGTGTATATTGTCCCATGGCCTTCCACTTGCTACACAACACAGTAGATGTTGAGCCTTGCTCGCATCTATCTCATCTTCTGCCCCCCCTTTAAAAAAGGAAACTAAGCCAACAACAAAACAGCACATGTTTGTTCTGGTGCATGGAGATCCCGTACGCCGCACCACCGCAGGCTGGGGGGCTGGGCGCAAGAACACCCCCACGAAGATGCAGGACACCAAGGCGGACGCCACAACCTCAGCAAGTCCCAAGCCGCTTCGCTGGGCTCTCACAAGGCTCGACTTTCACGTGTTTTTCTCCTATGCTTTTGTTTCCAAGGGAAACCAGGGGAAACATTGATCTATCAACTCGATATTTTGAGCTGCCCTGGCCCGACCAGCTGGGTTGAAAGACTGCAAGCCTCCCAACGGTTTCCTCATATTGCTCCAGTCTGATGATGATGAAGAAACCCGCAAGCAAAACGCTTAAAGCGTGCGAACTGAACAGGTAAACATTGCTGCCATGATAACTTCAACAAATTGAACGCGCAACCCTTATCATTAGTGCAGAATGCTTGATGTTGGCTTGACGTTGGCCAATCCGCATTTCCATAATCCCTGGTTTTGTGTGTTGTGGAATGACTTAAAGGCCAGCTTCCTTTTGTAGCCTAAAAATCGCATGCCCACGTTGATACAGTGCCATGTTGAACCCAGGGGAAGATCTTTCGCAACATGAACGTTGAGCGCCTCCTTTCTTCAGGGGTCGGGTTTGGCCATCTGCCACTGACATGACAATGCTGCACGGTGCAAATACGCTGTTACCGTAAAGGACATAGGCATGGTGTTTGTGGGAGCTTCCACATGCCCCACATATTCCCCCAACACATCATAGATGTAGCCCAAACCTCGCTTTGTTGCCACAAACCTCTTCCAGACCCAAGAAGTGACAAAAGTCCAGGAACCCAGGGAGTGACTTCAAGTCCCAACGTGAGGGTCGACTAAACCCACGCGTTCCGGAAGCTGGGGGCTGCGGCCATGAGCGAGGCCCCCCCACGGCTCGTAAGGCCAAAGACCTCGGAACCGGAGGGTCCAAGTCGGTGTGAGGGGTACAAGGGTCAAAAGAAGCCCCCTCCAAATACCCACACCTTTGCTAGGGGAAGCAGAAACCCTGAGCAACAGAGGAGGGATTAGTGTGGAAAGCCCGGCTTTTCAGAGTATGCCCTGAAAAAGCGGGCATGTGCAGTAGGGGTTCAAGGGGAGTTAGGAACGGGTGGGTGCTGCACCTTGGACCCACACCAAAGCGCCAAAGGTTGACGCTTAGCCATGCCCATCGAAAGTCTCCGAAGGTTTGGGGGACTGCGGCCATATCTTGCACAGATTCGGTTGAAGGTGTCCAGTCGCGTTTATATTCACCCGCTGCTTATCATGGCAACATTCAGTAACATACACGTGTTTGCGGGGGATTCAGGCTGCAAGGTTGGTGTCTTAGAGCCAAAGCTCCTTGTTAACTCGCTTAAACACCCACTTCAAGGACATCTTTGACCAAACTTGGACCCCCTGCAAAAAGTTAGCTTGTTGCTGGTTGAAAGGGAAACATGAGCACCAAACAGGCAAAACATGAAACAGGTAAGCTATGTTTGGTAATGAAACTAGCTGGGTATGGGGCTGGACCTTGTGGTGGACATCAGACTAAGAAATTTATGTCCACCACTCGGGTGTGTCTTAAAATTGGTGTTTCTTCTTTTTGTTGCCCTTTAGCCAACCTCAAGATGGGCACTCCTTATAAAGGGTTCCCTCATGTTCCCTCAAAAGTCACACCCCCACTCATGTCCACCAACATCACCAACCATGTCGAACGTGTTCCACATGAAAACCCGCTCGCGGACACTTCCCTTGCTTCGGCCCGTGTTGAAAGCACCTGGGTAAGGAACACGATCCAACTTGTTGCCAGTCTGTGGGGAAAATCTACGTCCTGAGCCTTTTCTGATCTTTTCTGCCTGCATCACTCCCGCAAAGGGTGCCACATACAACATGTTACTACAAGTTGACCCAAACATAGGAATCATGTTCATGCTACAAAGATAAAAACATCAAAGGCAACCGCCGCAGCCGGTTCCTTTGTCGCGTGAATAGACATGTTTCGGAACCATCCAAGCTAAAACCACTGGACAAAGCAAGTCTGACCTTCTCGTGTTCAGTATAAAGTCCAGAAACGCGGGAAAAGAGTGCTGCGCATACGGCTGGCTGGTCAAGATTTGCCCAGATACTGCCCTCCGCAAGTTATGCATCCCCCGAAAAGGGCGTCCAAAAGGACAGTCCTCTAAAAATTGATGCTTGCACCTCCCACTGTTGGGTTTACGAGGTGCCCGAAATCACTGGGGAAAGAACAAACAAACCTCACAAGATGCTTGGACCCAGAAAGAACAACAGAAGGGGGACCAATCCTGGAGGGGGCAGAAATGCCTGAGCAGCCCAGCAGACATCCCGCGCTGCCGCAGCTGGGAGATCTGCGGCAGAAACACATCTAAATGGTTGCCCCGTGCATCTTCAAAACCCACAAGGCACCATTTGGAGGGGTCTTTGTTGGTCCTTTTTTGTCTTTTATTCAATGTTTTTTTTCGGTAAACCAAACAAAACCATCATTGTGCAGGTTCCCCTATTCCCTTATGTTGAGACACGCCTATTCTCGGAGCCCAGACATGTTGTTCATAGGTCATAGGCTGGGAGGCTCGTGCGTGGGTAGGTGGGTGGGTGTGTGTTCGGAGTGGTACCTGGGCCGATCTCGTTCAACAAACAAAAACATGGCAAACCAACGCCCATTTGCGGGGATGCCAATGAGGTGTTCCTGCGCCATCGGCTGCTCATGTTGAGATAAACACATAAACGTAGTGGAAAAGCAAGCCGTCCTTCTGGGAACACCATGTGGCTTTGCTTCAAATCGGCAAACGTCAAAGTGGCTTCCTTTCGTGGTTCCATGTTGAGCCACTCGAAAGGGGCTACCCCAAATATCTTAGCCCTACCAGCTTTACCTCCCCTATTCCTTCCCGCAATCTTTTGCGGCAAACGTTCCAACACATGGGTGCTTTCAGAATCTCAACTGACATAAACAGGAACATGTTGTCTGCTCAGTTCCCCAGATTGGGACAGAAGGTCAGACTTGCAACGGAAAGGCTCGTCGACTCTGGCTGGAGCTCTTGAAAACCTGCTTCACATTCCAACTCCAAAGCCAGACAAGACCCTATCTCAAGGAGCACGGCGGGATTGGGCTCACTTTTTGACGGGGTTGCCAAGGACCAGTTCACCACCGCTGCTTGCAGGTCACCAACATATCGTGTCGTTTGGTCTTGCCACAAACTGGAGCCAAAAGTCAAAGATCTGCACACAAACACTGGAGTGAAAGTAGATGGCACTCAGCACGATCATGCCTCAATGGGGAGGTTGTGCCATCTACTTTCACCCAACTTCAACCAACGACGGTCATGCTAAGCCCAAATGCGTCAACCTGGCAGGCTGAAGGGGGGGTTGGTTCCAAAACACTAAGGATTATCTCCTTCTCTGAAAAAACACAAATCAACCAGAGACTTGACTCTTCACTGAAGCAAGCGATTTGGTGGCTATTGCGCCCTGGGCAGAAAGTATATTTCTTCCTGGTTGGTAGCTAAAGTGGTTGGTGGCCAAAGGTTGAAGATCCACCCAATAGCAGCCAAGACTAGACACGAGTTCCCAGACGTCGCGTTTGTCCGGGCTGCCCTGCCACCCAACCGGAGCACACTGCCGCGCAGATCAGCATGGCGGTGAAAACGGGGCTGGCGTTCTGGTAGGCCACCTCGCGTTTTTGGTCCCGTTTGCATTGGTAATAAAAGGGCTAAACAATTGGATTGGGGGTTGGGGTACCACAATCTGCAGTACATTGAGTAATGACCACGGAAAATATATAATACGACATATGGATTCCCCGTTGTGATGAGCTTGAATCGACGGGAGAGACAAGCTGGTGCAAAGCGTTGGGAACTCTTTCCAGGGGTGCTACAAAGAATGGGCACCAGGGTTGACGTTTAGCCCTCAAACCAAAGACAACCAACGGCACTAACACTAATAACCCTTGTGGTTTGATCATCTAAATGCTGACGCAACCCTCGTGGAGGTCATGCCTTTGCTCGTCCCCCAAACATTTGAATCAGAGGCAGTCACCTGTACTCCTTTTCGAGGCTTGTGGGACAAAGCCCAGGTTACAGCCCGATGGCACATACACTCCACTTCCAAGAAGCTCATGGACAGCAGTAGTCATGAACTTGCATACAAACTACCGGCACTCATTACAATACTTCACACATTCATCTCTTGTCATCTTCAGGCGAGCTCGTTTTTTTGGTGCGGAAACTGTTGGCTACTGAGCACCCCAAGACCAGCAACCGGATTCACTGTGACAAACAACAAAATGCAAACAGGGCCCAGGTTCTTGAGCTTGCATTCGGGCCCAACCAGTTGACACACATGGCAAACACGGCCTCTTCCTATCCAAATGACATCCTGGTTTCCTTTCGAGGTGTTTGGGGCAACTCAACAGCCACTGGGAGTGTTTGTCACGTTTTTGACATTTGGTGCGTATCTCACTTTCACAGTGTACCCTTCTGAGACCCCGTTTTGCGTCCCCAGCCTTGGCACTCAAAACGTCCCAACCCTGTCGCCAATTTGCGAAAAGGCCGAGGCGGGGCTCCGTGAGCCTGATTCTCCATGAACCCCTGGTAGTGGCTTGGGGTAGCTAAAACCATCTTAGATCATAGGGCTCTGTTTCTGTTCGCTTCCCAGGCCTCATTCTGCGCCTGCACGTTGCGTCGCACCGAGAACCACCTCAGGCGAAGTTCGAACTGGCCACTGAGAGCCTCAGAAAGGAGATGGGAAATAATGATTCACAGCCACTTGGAGCCAAGTATCCACACATATTCGTTTGTAGCCACTAGTCTAATATGGCTCGTCCTGTGGAATCAATATCCAAGGGGAGAAAAGTATGTGTGAAGCCATGAATATTAAAACTAGATAGCAATGCGCGGTGCCTGTCCAAAGCCCGTGCTTGCTTATGGTCATTGCTTGTCTGTGCTCGCGTGGCTCCAACCTCAACGGCATTCGTTGGGACAAGTACTCTTGGAGATCATCGACCGTTGGCCTCGGCTAGCTCGCGGGCCTCTCCTTTCCCAATCGCTTCGGCCAAGAAAGCCCACGGTCGCCAGCACCACTCGTGCTGCTGCTAGCCTTCGCGAGCGATTGCACCTCCCTCCTGCGGGCCTCAGCTCGAGGACTGCGGCTGCTGAGGCCTGCGGCTGCCGCCGAGGCTTGAATCATCCACTGGCGCCCAATGGTCCAAAGAGGGAACGCCCAACATGAAGTGTTTGGGCTTCCCCGTGAACAACCCTAAGCAGGGTAGTCCCAAGAAAGGCATCACGGGAACTGAAAAGAACAAGAGTGTCAACAACCAAGCTTGCAGCAGCGACGGGACGAACAATAGTGTTTGCACGCCTACCAAAAAGGGGCATTCATGAAAATAAAGCAGAGGACGAACCGCCCACAAATAAGCCCTCAGGATTCATGAAAATACAGTACAGGTAATCTTCCCAGGATTGAAGGAGGAGAGAGTTAGAAAGAAATAATAAAAAGTGGGACCCTCCTGGGCCAGAAGAAACGAAGAAAACAAACAGGTAACCTCAGTTGAGCCACCCTCATTTACAGCAGGTTCAGGGGTATTCCCTGGTTGTTTGTTGATTATTTGCAACTGTGGTTCCTGATCACTCGGCTGCCTTGCAACGGTCGGGGAGGGACTCTAGAGACAAAGAAAATTGATCATACCCCCTAAAAACATGAAGCTTGGAGTCCGGAAGTATCCCAATGAACCATTTGTTCCTGTCCAACACAAGGCAAGGAAACCGAAGCAAGCCGATCCTAGTCTCTCCCCTTGGGGTTTGGCCAAGGGAGCAACCCTGGTAAGTCTTTCCCAGTGCTTCGCGCTGCCGCTATTGTAGGTAACCAGGGAAAATCACCGTGTAAAGCCTAGAGGTAAAAAACCCGGTTACTCAGTATAGTAGCAATTTACCCGCAAAAAAGGCCCGCGATATGCGGTCGGAAGGCCCCCAGTCCGTTGATTCTCTGGGGGAACCGGCACGTAGACCGAGTGCGCCGAAGTAAAGGGCAGGACCTCAGGGAGTCTTGCGGAACCCCCCCCGTCCCGCCACGCCCAAAAAAACAAGGCGGCTGAGTGATGGTTGAAGGGAAACTGTTTTGACCACGAAACAGATTCCAAAGCTGGGCCATCCTGGTATGAAGGGGGAACTTCAGATTTGGCACCTCTAAAAATCAAACGACGTTTTTAGCCAGCTTTCACACACACACAAACAAGCAAGCAAGCAAGCAAGCAAGCAAGCAAGCAAGCAAACAAACAAACCACAATCAACAAACAAACGCACAAACGCACAAACAAACAAACAAACAAACAACAAAAACAAAACATCGCCCAAACCGAACCAAACCAAACCATACCAAACCAAACAACCAAACACACACACACACAGATACACATGAAAACACTGAGAATTCATGTGGCCAAGAGACAAGAAACAAGTTGAACCGGGACACACCTGCGAAGGTCTCCTTACGCTCCGCTGAAACCCACGGAACTGTTCAACTCTATACGGGTTCGTTGGGATTCGGATGCGGCCCCTGCTGCGCGCAAAAGGAAAAAGTCGACAGGGGGAGATCCGGATGCAGATGCCACATCTGAAGTGTGTGTGCCTGGAGTTTGGCCACTGAGATCCAGGCGATGCCTTCCAAAGCGGCCCGAAACGTTTCTGTGCCCGGAAACCTTCACCTTATTTCTGGACCCCCTGCAAAAAACAATCAAGTAAAAAACGCCACCAAAAGCGAAAAAACAAGTCTAGCAATGCTTTGCGTCCGTTGCTCCGAACATTTTGTGAGAAAATTGGCTGGTCAATTCCACCGCTTGCTGCGCCTCTCCAGCACAAGTTCAGCGCCTTTTCTCATGGCAACCAAGGAACCTGCTTGAAACAAAACTGGCCGCCTTCAGGATTACCTTGAGTCTTGATGAAACGTAGACCGCAACAAGGCGAACCAGTCATGTCGCTTTGAACCCTTTGCAGTTTCCCACTGAAGTGAACCAGCCCCCGTTGCGACAAAGGGGTGTTTAGCTGTAGGCAGAACAAACCCAAAGGGCGGATATGCCTGTGTCAAGGTTCTGCCTTACAACGCGCCAATCAGGACAAGCGCCAATGAAAGGTTTACCTTTTAGAGTTTTAGCTTGGCGTGGGCCAGCCATTCAGGAAAACCACGCCAAGTCAGTTCGCTTTGGGAATGTGAGAGAGTAGGTGTACGTACCCACTGATCCTTATAACCTTCAATCATGGATGCACACACTCACTTGTGCCCTGCAGCAGTTGCAACGGTCACCTCATGTGTGGCTTTTTGTGGGGTCAAAGGTTCTGGGCGCTGTTGAGAGCGTAGTAAAAAGGCCAAGGGGGCATAAGAGTTCATAGGGCCAAGCTTGGTGGCCACTGCGCCCTGCCCAAAAAACAGTTTTGCAAGTTAATGAAAAATTACGGCCGGATAACCTCACATGCCTAGCTGTTTTCAAGCGGCGCCTTTGCTAGATGCGCTTCCAAGACAAATATTACATGTTCGTGAAGTAGGACTCAAGATTAGACGTGTTCGCTTGCAGCCCAACATCTTTGTGAGCAACCAGCATCAGCATCGACGGCAACGAGGGCCTGCGTTAGCGGCTTCAGCACGCACAAAGCTCCGCGCCTGCCACGCAAACAGCGCACGCAGACCAATCTAGGGAGTCGGAGAGTTGCTCCTTGTGCTGGGGCGGATTGGACTGTAAGCCAGCTGCGTGCAACTGGCTTCAGTTGATGCCGACCAAAAAGCGTTTGCGCATTGCTGAGTGGGGGGTCGATCAGCTTGCTCGCTCTGAAACTTGATCTGGCTACTCGCTTGGCTGAGCTTGATGCTGCTGGGACATAGCCGGGCTAACTTCATGTTACTGGGCGGCACAGCGCGGGCGGCCACAGCCCACGCAGCAGTCTAATGACTTGCCGTCCATACTCCAAGCCTTTTCCCAGCCACCGTCAGCCAAAAATCCTCCGTGAACTTGACACGAACCGCGAGTGAAGGCAGCTGCAAGTTTGAGAGGAGGTCGTCGTGGCAAATCAGGGCAGCTATCGTCGGGCGCGCTGATGCCACTGGAGCTCACGCCAAAAAAATGACTGCGTTACGCAAAAATGAAGCCGGCTCAGAACTGCCCTTCTTGCCACGCAATTTCCCACCCGAGCCCGAGCGTTGCAGCTTTCCGACATGCTGCGCACAACTTCTCCGTGAAGCTCAGGATGTTCTGAGGGGAAGCCGCGCGGGAGGGAAAAAACAGCTGCAGTGAGGTACGCTTGCTTCAACGCGCTCTTCTCCGCTACAGACGCCCGATCACAGCAAAATCAACCACCACCTCACCTCACCTCCACAAACACGTGCCTGGGTCCCATTCTGCCGCTCCCAAAAACAAAGCCCCACGCGTTCTCCAAAGATCTCCCCAAACCCTCCTGTCAGCGTCCACACTTGTGAGGTTATGCCAACTCGTGCTTGCAACTTTTCTTTAATTCACCCTTCCTCCTTCATCACCAAAATGCACGAAACAGCTTGGCGGAATGACCACTAAAGCAGCGAATCATTTGTTGCATATGTCGAGCGGTCTACTGCCGAAAACTTTCAGGCACCACGACACACAAGGAAGGCTCTTGGCAACACCGCATTCCGAAGTAATTGCCTTCAGTTGGACAACTCTGAGCTGTCTTGTCATGTCCGGGTCATTCGGGGCGGTCTTTTCCAAAAACAGTTTACGAAGCGATGCTTCCGAACAACAAACGCCAAACGCCAACGCCAAAGCTCCGAATTCCCCTGGCCACCAGCCGCCCGCATGCTGGTGCCAGGGTGAAAACCCAGTCATGCATGACTCCTTTGAGATAGCTGAGACGAGTGGAGGGATACCACACACCCAATCTCTCTTTCCACAGCTTTTATGCCAGCCCCCGCCATTCTGATTTACACCTTCGTTCTCCAGCGCAGCGAAGTTTTGACGGCTTACTCCTCTTTGTGCCGCAGCCAAGTGATGGGTGCATCCTCATCCAAGCCTGACGAGAGCGCGAGCGAAAGGACGAAGAAAACTCGAGAATTCTCGCACACCGGTTCAACTGAGGAGGTTACTGCGCAACGACGCCTAATTCCCCAGGAATCATTCACCACCTTTCCACCGCCGGCGAACGGACAGGAATTCGACAGTGGGGAAGCGGGGAACCTCAAACGCAACTCCATCCTTTCATGGATCTGTCTATTCTCTGCATTCCTCTCGTCGTAGTCTTTCATTAGGACGAGGAATTATATGAAAGGGATGCAAAGAGATCAAACAGTTCGTGCGGCCACAAACAAAGATAGGAATGGAATGGGCCACTTCTCTCCTTCTCTTTTGTCTGTCACGCGGAAAGCTCCTGCATCCGACCCATCGGGCCCACATTCTCCCGCCCCTGACAGAAATGGATGCGTTGCCACAAGGCCAAGTTGCCGCACTAGCCCTTGGCTGCGCTGGTGATCTTATGAAACGCTTTGCCGACGCAGGCCCTCACTCCCCGCACGCACGAGTTTTCTTGCACCTTTCGCAAGCAAAGGCCCTGGCATACTTGCCAACTAACGTCAAAAGTGACCCTCTACTCCAAGAACCTTTAAAAATAAAGGATGCAAACGAAAAACCTGGTTTTGAGCCTGTTGCTTTCCGAAAACAGGGTTTTACAACCGAAAACCCGGTTTTACTTTGAAAAACCCGTACAAAAACCATACAAAACCCGTACAAATCCCATACAAAACCCGTACATTTGTATGCTTTTCATAAAACCGGGTTTTCCCGCGAAGAACCCGGTTATTTTCGAGAACCTTTAAAATTAAAGGTTCTTGGAGTAGAGGGGACATCTCCAAAAGTTCCCACACAGGCCAAGCAAGAATAACGTCCACGCAGCTCAGCAAGCCCGAAGCGGCGAACAGGCATGAACAGCTCAGTCTCAACCGCTTGGCCAGCAGCTCAGCCCCAGCTGCCAGCCAGTTCCGCCAACCTCCAGCCCATTGGGTGGTGGTTTCCAGCCACCACCCCAGCCAACCCCTCAACTTCCTCAGATCAGCTTAAGCACCGTCCCTGAGTCTGTCATACCCAGTCCAGCTCATTCCAGTCACTTCGTTGGCCGGCCCCTGCCGCTCAAGCCTGTGGATCTTCTGAGCAGCACATAGCGTTCCCCTCCAGTGATGAATCCTATAAGTCCGAATGTTCCATTGGGTCATTGAAGTGATACCCTCAAAATTACCCTGCAAATTGTTGAAGGGAAGCCAGCCCGGCCCCGAAAGTAATTTTGAGACACCACCCCCCCCGAAAATGTTCACTTGAAGGGGCCCAGTCTCATTCAGGAATGGCCCTCTCTCGCCCTGGGTCTCCACGCACCCTCCTCGTCGCAAAAGGCCATGGCCGCCGCCCGCGCCTCTGAAGCTCGAAGCAAAGAGCTGAGCCGCCAAGCGGCAAACATGGACTTGGGTGCCGTTGCTTGGCTGGGTGAAGGGGAAATGGGAGACCAACATGACAAAAGGGATGATCTTTTAAGCGGGGAGCCTTTGGCGGATTTTTTGGGGGGGTTCTGTCAACCATGTTTCAATTCAAAGCTCCCTATTGAGACGCCTCGCCACTTGCTTCTTCAAAAAACAAAAACAAAACAACCACCCTCGGGGTTCACCCTGTTGAAGCAGCAAACTCAGGTGCAGTGGTCAGAATCAGCGGAACCTAGGGACCTCAGAATAGGAACCAAGTCATGGAGCTCCTTGTTGCCATCCCCCCCCCCCCCCGGAAAAGGGTGGAAAGCACAAAAGTACGGGAACAGGGCCCAAAGGCCCACTGTCAAAGCAGGCTGCGGGAGTCAGGCCATGACGTTCAACTACTGCCCGAAAAAATGGTGTGCAACGCACAGGGCATCCTCCAGGAGGAGATTGCCAAGACCGTGACTTTGCTTGGAAGATCTAACACAAAAACGATGAAACTGGGTGTGTCTGTTTATTAAGGGTACCCTGTTTACCTTGGTTTCAAGGTACACAAAAAACCACCCGCCTGTTTTGAGACAAACCCATAGGCATCCGGTCCAAGGAACCCTTCAAAGCCAGGAGCACCCGCAACATGTGTCTCTTTTGGAGTTGGTACTCGTTTTGGGTGTTCTAAAACTTGAGACAAACCCATGTCGTGCGGTGGAAAACTCATCGATCCGCACCTTCACACCCTCCAGGATCACGATCACGCGCAGGAGTACGTGCCTACGCCACGCTGGGTTCTGTTTGCCTCTCCTTAAACATAAGGAAAAAGCACTTAAACACGCTCAAACAAGCGAGACTTTTGCGGAGGCTGGAAAGGCAAATAATATGAGGACGGAGGCCCAAAGCAGCAGAAGTCCTCCGCTATTTCCTCCACAATCTCTTTCAATTTCCACAGCTTCGAGCAGAGAGGCCCAGCCAACCCCAAAACGTGCAACAGTGAGCGCGGAAAGCCTACTACAGCGGGGCCTACTACAGCGGGTGTCTGCATGAATGCTGACATGCTTTGACTGTCCAACAAAAAAAACAACCTGTTTGGGCCTTGAATGGAATGAACAAGAAAACTGCCGAAAAACGTTTCAAGTTTATCGCCTGACCTAAAATAAAAGAAACCCAAAGGTCGAGCAGGATTCGCATTGGAACTGAAAAGAACATGACCCAATAAGGCAAGTTGCAAATTTGGTCGAGCCCGTAAAAAGGTAACCCCCTCTGAAATGGAACCTTCATGCCCTTCATGCGCTTACCCCTATCAACTCAAAGGTTACCAAGCGAACCTCTGGGTCCGGTTGCCCTTTGAGATGCAGGCAACTCCTTAGTCCCCGCATCGACAGAGCCATTCAAGCGACATGGGTGTGTCTTAGCACAAGGCCCCCAAAATAATTTGCTTCCGGTTCGGTTTCCCTTTAACTAAGCTCGACAGCCCAAGCCACCCTTAGCTGGCTGCCAAAGGGAAAGCTCTAACTCATGTTGTGTGTAATGCTATACTTGTGAACCCAAGGCCAAATACAGGTTGACCCATAGGGCCACCACTCCAAACCCAGGTGTCTGGACAAGTGCAAGGCTTATTCACGTAACCCTGGGAGTTTGGCTGGGTCTGCACCCTGTCCGCGTCGCCTTAGCAGCGTGTACTGCAACATGAAGGTGAAGACCAGAGCGGTGCAAAAAACCGCCTCACGCATTCAACCCACGAATTCGCGACACCCTGAGTTGCGGAATATTCAATATACACCCTCTTTAGGTTAATGACCATTCATGTAAGTGCATCTAGGCAGGTGACCTTTGATGTTATCCTTAGCCCACTTCCATTGTCCAACATTCCAAAAGAGTAAACGAGCACACATGACATCATCTGTTTACCGGACCCACAAGAGAAGATGCCTATGGTTCCCGACTAAAGTGTTCATCGCAAGCACTGAGAAGAAGTCTCAGTGGCTGTCCAGTGAAGGTTGACCATCCCTCACCTCAAGTTCCAAACCTCCAGTGGCCATCGAAAAAAGGGGTGGACTGGCTGTAGCTGCTGTTTACTGGAAGCCCCCACGGTCTCGGAAGGTGCTGCTTGTCGAGTCTTACCCGCTTTTGCAAGTCAGGGACCAGTATCTGCAATGCGCAGGGCTGGCCACCCGCGTGACGAAAAAGACCTGAGGTAAAACAGGTGAGCGTTGTTTCAAATATTGGCCGCAGCAGAGGCACGTGGCAAAGGCCAGTGCCAGACCAACAAAGGCAAAGCAGTTGGCGGAAGCCGCGGAAGCTCTGCCTCGCTTCCCCGAAAGATATCTTCCATCTCCTGCCGCTCGTAGTCGTTCCACATTCCACACGGACAGAGTCCGCGCAGAGCTGCCGGATGCAAGCATCAGGGCTTGCTTGGCCATCGCAGGAGACGCTCTCTTCCCATCGTTGGAGCTCGCCGAGGTAGGGGCGTGAATAAACCTCCCAGCAGCGGCAAATCAAGTGCCCGAGGTAGCCTTCGCGAGCTGTTTCCATACATCCGATGGGGATACTTGTTTCAAGCTTTCGTTCGCTTTCGCGTAAGCTTGATAAAGTTTAAACAAAAACAAGCACGCACACACATCCTGGTGCTCGGGGTTGAAATAAATAAGCTGGCTCTGTCTTGTCACAAATGAAACAAGGACAAAAACTGCCGACGTTCCTTGCCACACCTATCTGCCACGAGTTTGGGTACTAGCCTCATTTGTTAGGGGTCATGGAGGCTCCAGCTGTGTGAATCTATTATTACGCCAAGCCCTTGCAAACCAAACAATAACTTGTCCGCAAAATATAAAGTCGGTATCTGTCACAACGGGCATCACAGCAAATAGAAAGCGGTCCAGGTAAGAATAACTATCCCGGCCTTACCCGTTGATGGCTTGAGGGGTGAACAAGGGTCATGTGTGGTACCTTGGAAGGCATGTCCCGGATTCCCATGCAAATGTCAGCACAAACAACAGAACCTCCCGATCCCTGTTTTTGTCGACGGTCTCTGCTCCTGATCCTGAACACACCCTCCCCAAACAAAAGACTTGTTGCTTCTCCATTTCCCCAATGGGATGAGTTTGGGTGGCCCCATGATGCCCCACGGCCCATGGACCGAAAAGGCCTGCGCAGACTTCGTCTTGGCGCCCTGTCAAGGACGGCGTTCTTGCTGAGTGAAAAGAACAAATCGGGGGAGGGTCAAAGTCCTAAAGGACCTGGAATGAGCAGGTGAGCCAAACTGAAACCTGGTACACAAGGGAGTCTCAAAACCATGTTAAGAGAATAAACTTCCTTTACCCGGGTTTTGATTGTGGCTCAGATAATCACCTTTTCTGTTGTCCGATCCGCTTTGCGAAAGTAAGCAATGGGAACCGCAGACACAAACAGCAATGGCACTGGATCAGGACCAGAATGGCGGGATGGAACCCTGAATTTGTCAACCTGGCTCGCTCTCAACCCCCAATAGACCTTGTGCTCCGCCTTCGACCCATAAACGGAATGCACAGGCAGAGACAAGCGGTCAACTTGGAGTGCAGATTGATATGGACGGAAACATCATGAGAGCAACCGCTTGGAGGGATCCTAGTTGTTGACGTCCAAGACTCGAGCCAATGTCCCTCTATCACACTGGCAAGCAATTTGTTCTCCGCAGCCCCCCCACTCAACATGAAGAGAACCAAAGCAAAAACTAGACACATACGGCGGAACAATAAGCCTAGACGGAAACACTGTGTCGTTCGATCAACCAAAGGATGCCCTTTGGCGTATGCAAAACACATGCCACCACTGGTGTCCATTGTCGAAGTCAGCTTTTACAATGCTAAATTGAATGGAAACAACTCCAGTTTCTTCAACATCAAGACTCCAGCAACCAGGGTAAAGGTTTCCTTGCGTGCACGAGTGCGAACGGGCGCCTGCAAAAGCTCCGTGTAGACATAGAAAGACATCAAGGTCCAGGCTAGTGAGAGGATCAGCGACTGCGCCTCACGACTTGGGTGGTTGTTGACCAACAGGCGAGACGATTGAGTTTGTGCGGGAAAACATGTCTAGGTTCCCAATGGACATATCTATTCTTGCATGTATGTATATACCTAGGAATGCCCATGTGTGCGAAGAAACGCATTCGAGCAAAAAGCGCCAATGGTGGTCGTTGTTCGGGAAAAAATGTTCTTTGCAAAGAAGGTTGTTTTTTTGTGGAAAGGTAAGGTAACCTGGCATCTAAGATTTCTGGACTTGTGCGCCCTTGTCTGTTTCTTTCCGCCTTTGTTCCGGGTTGTTCCGCCTTGTTTGGCCGTCCAAGACCCACACTACCCGCGAAGCTCCGAAAAAGGTTGAAGTTTGGAAAAAAGCCGTTTCGCCGATAAACAGTTGTTTCTCTAATAAGACTGAAAAAGACAACAGCTTCACAGGTATGTGATAGAGAGGCAAACCAAAGGGAAACTATCCATTTCGAGGCTCCCGCACTTCGAGGCAATTCCACGGAAAACACAACACACACTCACATGTTGATGCCTGGTTCTGGTTCAATGCATATTGCCTTTGAATGTCACCCCACCAAAACTAAAATCAACCAACGTTGGATTCTGCTCCGAATGCCATCACAAGGCAAAAAATGGCAACCCGCAAAAGGAAATCAGAGGAAACCGAACCAGTTTCCTTCACGGTTCGGTCGCCCTTAGGCTCGAAGCAACCCTATGTAAACCCAGAAAGGAACTATGAGGACCGCTAATTCAAAAGGAGCTCACGATATTTCTCACGAAACCACTGGAACCCGCACCCCAATGAAGATTCCACAAAAATGCAGTGTTGGGTCCATATTAAGCAGAAGCAATGGTGGGTCATTCAGCCCGTGCATGCCCGTGCCTTGATTGATCCTCCCACAAAAGGACATCTGTTCATTGTGGGAAATGAGCCTTGCTGTGATACTCAAGGAGGCCATTCCTATAACGTCTTCTTCAAAGGGGTTTCCACGTTATCACCAGGGGGTGGCCCTAAAGTCTAAAGCCCTGTTTCCCACCATCTCTACTCGGACGGATCCCTGTTGCTCTTGAGCTCGTGCCTTGTAGTGGCGGTGGGATCTCCAGAAGGTGGAGTTGGACTTGACACTTCTCCTTGGCAAAGGTTCATAGGAGTCCACGGGGTGGGGGTGGCGTGAGCGCGGGGAGACGGGGATCATGTGAAGGGTTAGTGTTTGAGCCAAAAATACAACATTGTAGCAATCATACAAAATGTTTCTTACTGGATCCCGACTACCCCGTGGTTTCCGCCTTCACCCATGGCCCATGGGTCATTTTGTGCAAAAGGCGGGTCAGCTCACGGTCAAGGTCTGGAAAAGGATGCGGTCGTTCTTGCTTCTCGGCACGTGGTTTTGGGTAGGCTCGGCTATTATTGCTTTGGCATGGAGGTGCGTCACCTACGTAGTTTGTCAGTGGTAGGTTAGCCTGGTTGCCAGCAACTGTTTAGTTCACCCAGTGGAAATTGTGCTCTGGTAGCTGGGCGATGATCAGGGCTGTACGCACGTGCCACATGCCGAGCATCAAAGCTAGTGGCACAAGAATGGGCGAGGTGCATTTGATACTGTGGATGCCGGATCATGTGAAGGGTTAGTGTTTGAGCCAAAAATACAACATTGTAGCAATCCTACAAAATGTTTCTTACTGGATCCCGACTACCCCGTGGTTTCCGCCTTCACCCATGGCCCATGGGTCATTTTGTGCAAAAGGCGGGAACTTCCGGGTTTACTGTATACCATGGTTTGGGGGGTTGAGTGTGATTGGTTTACTTGCAATACTCAGGGCATCCACCGTGAAAAGCTGTTACTGTGATAGTTTGCATCGACTCTGCTTTCTGGGGTTTCTCGTAACATAGATTCGATGGCGACTGAACGCCATGGCCTTACGATACTCGAGCCGCCCAGCCGCTGCTAGTGTGCACAGTGAAACCCGGCAATTTGAAGTCCCACGCCGTTGCAGGTGAACAGT
This sequence comes from Effrenium voratum, assembly GCA_963377175.1. Classification (NCBI taxonomy): domain Eukaryota; class Dinophyceae; order Suessiales; family Symbiodiniaceae; genus Effrenium; species Effrenium voratum. The sequence goes on along the minus strand of CAUJNA010000030.1, from coordinate 224,227 downwards.
AGACTGTCGCGCGAGTGTGTCATCCATAACTTGCGCGAATGCCTTTTCCTTGAAGGCAGCAAGGATCATCAGTTTGATTGTGACTTCTCTTGCCCACTTGATCCTTCCAGTAAGACAATGGTTGTGGGATTTGCTTTCCACTAAAAGGAATTTCCAATGACTAACTCTTCACTTCATCGGTGGCGCAGGAAACAGTCCTTATCCTTCATCTAACGGAATTGGTCGTGATGACTCACTTGGTGGCTTTCATGTCAGCCTTTAAAGGGGCCTAGTGAGTAACAATCAATAGCAACAGTTGGCAACATTTGGAGACTTCCCGCACAATGGGCATAATTGGGGGGACCATGTGCTGCCTGATATGCTACGAGGCGAAACCTACTTAGTGACTAGCCTGGTTCTAACTGACTTAGACTTGCAACCATAAGGTGGGTTCTTGCCAAACCCGTGCCATTCAAAGGATGCCACGTTCACTCGGCTCGAGGAAAGCTCCGAGGTGCTCCACGTAGGACAGCAGCGAGGGCGCCTCCAGCGGGAACAGTTGCTGCAGCGAGCGCTCGTGCTCACCCACCAGGTCCGAGCCCTTCACCTGGAAAACTGCCACAAGTACGGCGTAAGATCTGGGTATTTTGATCCCCCATGAAATTTAGGGTGTGGGGGGGAGGGGGGGGGAGGCAACATCCGGGTATTTGATGTAGATTGAGAGTATCCTGGCATGCTTGGCTTTCCTCCATAGACACCCTGAGGGTGAACTCCTTATGGTGAAAAAGGCAATGTGTTCACACATTCGCCCCAAGTGGTACGCGCCTCGCCACCCAAGAGACTATGCAATATAATGTCTCATGTCTTGCTTTTAAGCATCACCTGATCAGAGGTTCAAAAAGATGTTGCTCTACTTCACCCCACCAAGAAGCAATGCTAATTTACATTGGCTCAAGTGGTGATGTTAAAAAGTATTGCCCATCTGGACTTGAGGAAACTCATCTAAAACTGGCAAGCAACCCGCGGATGTTTAACAGGTGTCCCTACATCACCACAAGTGAAACTACACCAAGACTAAACTCGGCACCGGTGAATCTGGACCACCCGAAAGTTGCCCAAATGGCTTCCATTCAGTTTGGTGAAATTTCAGACAGATGGCCCAAGTTGCGTGGTTTTCAAGGAGCCCTGATTCACTTGCCTCACCAAGAAACCGTACTTTCAGGTTCCTATCCCTATGTTGCCTTATGGCGATCCCTAAGTACAGTTTGTTTTCTATTGGCTTCCCTTTAACATAGTGAACATGGGGTCCTCCATTGTGAGAAACCCTCACATCAACCCCGCAAAAACTCACCTGAATCGGCCCAAAAGGTCATGCTGACCTGAGTGGCTCCGAAATCCTACTGGATGGGCAAAAGGGACCTTGAAGAAAAAATGCGACCCGGAAAAGAACACCAAAGGAGCCCATGCCCATTTTCTGCTTTGAGCACAGAGTTCCCAACCCTTTTGGAGCGGTCCACTGACTTTACCACACACACACACAAGGGCGCCTAGCCCAAAAGGACATATCTTCAGATTCGGTCCATAATGTAGTGAACCTAAACATGCAACGCAACATCAAAAGAGCTCCCAGAAACACGGCCTCCATGAAGCCATGAAACTGTGAATCCATGAAACCAAAGGGATGAGTCCATTTTAGGCGGTGCCCCTATGCTCAGGCATATGCAAAAAGCGTCATAAGTCACATCCCAATTTGACAAAGTCCAACCTTTTGATATTCTCCCCTCTACAGGACATGGGCAGATTCGTGTGTCGTGATGTAATCCCAGGGTTCGAGCCTTGCGGTTGCAGACCTTCATGACTATCAGGCAGGTGTAGAAGGATACCGTCATGGTGCACCCCGCATGGCGGACCAGGATGCAGTCCGCCACCTAGTGCACGGGTTGACTGCAGTTTGAGGTCAACGGGTGGTACAAAAGAGGACTGTAACTTGCTGGCAAGACGCCCCCTGCACAAAAAGAACAACTTGTTGCAGGACGCGGTTCCCCAAAAAGATAAAGGTTACTGATTGAAGCAAATACAAACCAAGAACATATTGCAATTAAGGAACAGGGAAACCCTTGTAGTTACAGTGCTTTACAATAGTTATGTGGTTGAGTATGGTTTCTCTAATTGTAATATCAGCCAGATGAGCTGTTTAACCATATTTTTTTGTGGCTACTGCCCGCTGCCCAAACAGTGGAGGTTAGTCAGACAAAAAAAAACAATGTCCCAACCCTTTGAAGGGTAAAGATACAACCCAATAGCATTAAACACGTTTTGCCCGCCCCTGTTCCCAGTCAATCCCAGCCGCATCTTCCTGTCCGGTGCCCCAGCAGTTGTAGTCGTGCCGGACAGGCCCGGCGCTCAGCATCCGCTGGCTCTTGCTGACCTCGGAGGCTTTCTTCTATGTCAAGGGCCCCCCAAATCCAGGGTGCGACTCTAACGGCCTAAGAGTGTCTGGTAAGGTCTGGGAGATTCCACGGATGCGAAGTCCTTGACAACAATAGGACTTGTAAAGCATCTTAGTTGGCTCAAACCATGGGCCTCTTTTCACGGTCCTGTGGGATGATGGGTGGTTGACTTCAGGGAATCTCACAGAACAATAAGCAGAAACTCTCCGATGAGCCTGGGACAAAATGACTTGCTTCCCAAAGGGACATTGTGACATGGCAACAACGGTTTGTCCGCCGTAGCTTCTGTGGGCGATACTAAGCCCAAGATTCAAAATGAATTTATTTCTTCATTTTTGGACCCGAAGCCACTCAAAATCACATTTGGGGGAGGAATACGGGGTGGGGGGGGGGGTCAACCTGGGAAGGTTAAAGATCCAACCAGAGAGAATTCAAGATTCTTGCGCCCGAGTGGCTGTCTGGAAGCGGTGTCCCAGCTCCAGCATGCCAACCATCACTACGTACGCCGCCGCCGCGAGGTGCGGAAACCACACGGGGAGTGAGCCCTCGCTGACCAGGCGCTCCATACGCAACACCTGCCGATCGCAAGGGGCTAATTGGAATGAAGTTGTGGGGTAAAAACAACAAATTGAATTGAGACCATTAGACAATTATTGTGTTCGTAATGATTCAGTCCTTGATTATTTCTGAGCGGGCAAGCATACGTCAGTTCCAGACGGATTCCCTTGTAACAAGAAGCATTCGGAATCGGCATGTGGTTGTCCTAAACCAAGTAATTTTCTCAAATGGGCGCGCGCTTTGCCCAAAAACAACAAACAACACCAGCACATATGTTCCTCCAAGGGTGTTCACTTTGAAAACAACACTTGCAAACATGGCACGATTTTCCTTACAATTACACAAAATTGAATAGGGTAATTCCCCAGAGGGTAATCCCAGGGCGTGATACGAACACCAATGGCAATAAGGGGTTCCCTTGCTTCATATGATACCCAAATTCAGAGCTATAGGAAGGGGAGTCATTGCAGCCAAAAGGCCACAATGTGTGGCTAATACTGCCTACAAGGGGCCATTGAACCATGGCTGCTCTTGTTCTGGCTCTGAATAAATATTGGACTGCCTGAGGACCCCCCCGCCCCTCCCCCTCAATGTAGAGGATTGAGCAAATATGTCCGGAACAGCTACTCCAAACGACGCCCTCAAATTCACTCTCCAAATGGTGGCATAAAAGGCGTGGTCACGCCACGTACATGGTCCTTGACCAGTTGATGAAGTGGTTGGAATCCACCCAGTTAACTGCGTAACACCTTTAAACTAGGTTTACTGATGTCTTACCGACCACGTGGCTTACCGACCATGTGGCTTACTGACCATGTCATGCTCCACATGGGTCCACGGTCCAACAAGTTAAATTAAAACCACCAGAGGGGAAGCATGGGAAACCTGGTTAAGGGGCTGGCCTTGGTGGATGCCTTTAAAACTCACTTAGAGTCGGCGTTGACCTGCTGGCCTTGCTTGAATCGTGATTCTTGTAGAAGGAAAATGAGAAGCCACCCCCTAACCTCCAAAACACCGATTTCCAAACCACCAGAAGGAAGTTAAATATGAGTAAAACCCATTAAGACACTCTCATTCCCCTGTCGCTGGCTCGCGGCCTTGGTCATGACCACAGGCACTCGCTCAGATTTGGCGCAGGGCCCAAAGCGTAACCAGAGGCCCACCACGTAGCCCATGTAGAGCGTGGGCAGGAGGAGGCAGCTGTGAGGCGTGGCCTAGCAACTGTTTCAACCCAACTGGCCACGAATCTTATTTAGAGAACCACCTCAAAAGAGGTTGATGGACATCAATCCCAGAATGATGTCCACCAATGGGTCCCCTATCAAGATTCAACCCTACTATGGTGCTCCTGTTGGTTTCCCTTTAACCGCACTAGCACGCACTTTCAAATCTAGGTCGCCAGGGTTGCTCCAATTCGATCCGATTGGCACAAGGGTAGACATTTGGTCCCTGGTCGGGGAACATCTATACCCTTGCCCGATATACAGTATAGATGGATTCCGCTAGTAAATAGTTAGCACCGGCCTGAAACCACTGCCATCTGTTTCAAACTGCGAGCAGAACACCCACGACTCGCAAATGCTTTTTTCACAAGGGGCTGTTCTGATAAGGGGCGCCAAACAACAAACACATAACCGTCGAAACAGTCAACACACAACAATTGTCAGCTTTCAAGCAAGGGATGCCCATTGCAAGGCAACCATCTTCAACAACAAATGAGCAGCAACATGTTCACTCCCTGAACAAACTCATTTCCCCAAAAAACATGTCCTTTGGAACCGGCATCAACTTCCACGTGTTGGGCCTGTCAGAGATTCGGGGCAGGCTGCAACTGTATGCAAGCCCTTGACACCCTCCCAACAAATCATGCAAGCGTCTCAAGATGTATCTCCCGCAGCCGAGACTCTTTGTTGCTACAAAGCAAACAATCAACAACTTACCAACCCCATGGATATGTGGGGAGCCGCCCTATTCAGCATTCTACAGGACTTCCCATGGCGCGAAGAAGGGCCAAATGAGCATTTACTGTTGCTGCTACCAAAATGCTCGCTTTCAGGGGTTTACATAGATCCCCGCTATCATCCCTCCATGCCATCGCTTGTTGTTGTCCGAATCCAAAGGAGAAGCAAACTCAAAAATACAAAATGCCACCTGGGCAAATAGGAATCTACCCTCTTTCCAACAATCCTGGAAGCTCACAGAAGGGTTTTGAAAGACAACGTGGTCCCTCTTGTCCATTTGCCATGATTGTTGGAAAAAACTCAAATCTGCACACGCTGATCCCAATACCGGCCTGCGTATGCAGGAATGGCATCAAGCACACCATGGACACCGCAATGTGCCTGAGACTGGCTCACACCATGGAATTGGTACTTGTAAGCTGGGTTGGCAAACTTTGTTCAAACAACCACACCGTGGTGGCCTGCAAGAGACACCGCTGCATTTTTCGTTTAAACAACAGTCGTTTACATACTTAAACAAGGGGTTTGGCGCAACATCTGTTTTACCCAAAGGACCTGGTACCAAAATATTGACCTTTGGGGAGCTTGAATGAAGATATAGTTGATAAGTTGAGGTTGTATCCCCAACAGCTTTCCTCTATAACCCTTCTGGAACCCTGGTCCAGCCGCACCGAACCACTCCAACCGGCGGGTGAATACCCAGCTATCAGCTGGTATGGCGACCTCCTTCTTCAAATGCTCGTAACGCCACAAAACCCGTACCAACTGCCCATACGTTGCTTAGACGCATGCTGCCCCGGCACCTTGAGAGCTTTGGTAAAATCAGCGGGTATTTGGTTCAGGGATAGAACATGGACCCAGCTGCAACTAGTTGCCCGTTTGGCAAAGAAACATGAACTTGTTGGGCATGATTTCATGTGAACCCAACAACATTTGGTGTGCTTCCTCAAGATGAGGAAGCCCGGTGGATGTGCAAAAATTAAGTGAATTCTATGCAAACCTTTGGCGGACATGCCCTTGACTTCCCTGTACAACCATTTGCACAGGGGGTACGTACCAAAAACAGCCAGACCCAAGACAACCAAAAGCCCATTTACCACACCCTGTTGTCACACTTATAAATATATATATATATACATATACATATATATATATATATTACTATAACTAATTATGCTATGACCAACAGGCTTGAACACCCCAGTAAACCTGGGGAAATCAGAAACCAAGTCGGTCATTTTGAGGGCTCCTGCACCTCCCCGAATCAACCAACAGCCCGCTTTCCAGAGGTTCCAGGTACTGAGGGTGGTTCGGGGGGCTTGAAAGGTTCTTTGCCCGGAGCCTCCTCAAAAATTGGATAACTCCCAACAAACTTAGGGGACACTACCTATTGTTTGTGTTGCGGGGGGTCCGGGAGCCTGCACTGCAAATACAAGACACAACTAGTATTAATGTGAAAAACCATATTGAAAACAAGTGTGTTTTAGAGTAGGCGGTCGTTTGAACAGGGAACCAAACCATGGGTTTAACCACCTCCTTTTCGGTTTCCCTGAGACGCTAAACACTCGACTTTGGCCCAAGGATATGGAGCCCTTGTTACAGAACGGGCTGTGTACACCCTTTGAAAAGCTTCAACAAATGATCATGGCCGATTGCTCCGTGTGGCTCCATACGGGAGCTTCTCAAAATAGTGGCAACCCCCAAAACAGTTGGTTGTCTTTTGGTGTCCCTTTAAACACCAGCAGGGTCCAGCATGTGGGGTCCCCTCCACACATGGGGACCCCATCCAGGGAGGTCTCTATGGGAACCACGTCGCGTAAGAAAGCCGATGCCCAGGGAGGTGTTGCTGCGAGGGCTCCGCTGGAAAGCGCCTGGCGCTCGCTGTTCGGCAGAACGGGGAACCTGTACCCACCGCAAGGGGTTTAATGGGATATACAACCACTACAGCCACCAAAAGCTAGGTACCCTGTTTAGGTTGTCTGTATTCAAAACCCAGTCAATCTCATGGTAACAGATGGGTTTAGTGCGGGCTTCTTGACCCACATCGGGGGAACAATGGGATTATCTTGTTATCCCTCATATTTCGATATATGTAGCCTACCCCTGTCTACCCTAAATCAATAAATAGAAAATAGCTTGGAGGAGACCCCAGGAATTGGTCGGTTTCAGTTGGTTTAGTGCTGGTTTAGATCTGGTTTAGGGTGGGGCTAGGGTGGGGTTGGAGTTGGAGCCAGGGTTGGGCAATGCAACCCCTTGTTTAAACTACCATACATGTATCAGTACAGATTGGATCAGATATGGGTGTGCATGAGTTGTCGGGAAGACCCCTTTTGATTGGTTTTAACGGGACGCCAAGAGGAAAAAAAGAAAAAACAACACTTTTGAGGCTTCCCCTATTTCGATCAAACCCATTTAACATGTTTAGACCACCCAAATTCTCCCTGGGAAAAGATGGAAACAGGGTAGAGATCACCACTGGTGGTCTGGGACAACTATTGTTTAAACTAACTTCCTTCGATTTTCCTGCCGACGTCTGGCCGCTAAGCCTGTCGATCGGCACTAGGGCAGGACACATGGTACGCCTAGTGAAGGGACACCCAAAGGCAGCAAACCACATTGGGTTTGTCTCAAAATCCGGTTGGGGAATTTTCTGACTAAACAAGAGGGTATTGCAACGGAACATGTGGTTCTTCCAAATATATTCTTAACCAGAAGTGGTAATTTGGAGTAGGTGGTAGGGCTTCACTTACCCGACCCTAATTCGAGCGGGTGAAGTCCTTTGGTAAGGAGAATCTTAAACCAAAGGGGTCTCTCTCCAACTGGGCAGTCGCAAAATGAACAGGTGTCCTCTCGGTGGCTCAAGAACAAACCCTGAAGGGGTACTGAGCCTGATAGAAAACAGGCCCAAATGCAGGTGACCTCTGGAATGTGCGGTTCTTCAAGACCATGCATGGTTGCCTCATTTTGCTCGCACAAGTTTGGCAACTCGTTTGGTCTTAGGACCAAGTAACCCGTGACCCTTCGCAGCGTTGGCCATTTCAGAAGCCCAATGGGAAAGAATGGATTCCGCCCGTGATGTTTGCTTGATTCTAAAGGGAAACATTTGCAACAGGGGGAAAGGGACAAATGCAGCAGGCACGTGGAAGTTCTACCTTGCAATGCTGAACTGGGCCAGTATGATGACTACACCACTAAGGAAACCATGGCTGCGTCTTATAGGAAACTCCTAAAATGGAGGGTTTCCCTTAGTTTCCCTTGCAAAAAGATAAACCCATCATATATACATATATGTATATGGCTCCTGCTCCACAAAATTTTGGACGGCCTGGATCTTCGAGGTCGTTTTCCGCCACCGTCGTAGGCACGGCGCCCTTTTGGATGAGGGTCGTCCAGGACCTAACGCTGAAGTCGGAAACTTGGATTTCCCAGATCCTGTGGATTGTCTCAACCGGCTTGTACCAGATTTGGGGAGGTAAGCAAAGGTGTCTAGAGTCCAAGCTGGAAGCTCAAGGCAAGCTTATTTGTTCAAGAAAAACCACTATAGCGGTTTGAGGTTTGTTTTGTTAACGTGTCCCCTGGGGTTGCCAACAAATCATCCTCAAAGGGAGCCTGTAAGCCTGTGGGTCTCAACGATTCTGGTCCATTCGCCCATGCGGGCACATGCTTTTGAAGATTCGCCTATCTAAGGCTGGTTTAAAGGGAAATAACAACTGAAAGCTGCAATTCTCGCGGTCCCCCAACTTGACACATACCCATGCTTCACGGCAAGACCCCCTCGGCCCAAGCAGTTTAACCATTGGAACATGTGTACATGTTCCCCAACATGTTCAAGGCAAAAGATGCCAAAGACCCAATCGCATTCGAGATATGTCGCCTTTTCGCCGGGCGGCTGCCGCAAAGAAAAGGCCTGGTCCGGCCCCGGGGCGCTGCATTGCCGCAGCTGCGGGCCCCGACTGCGGCTTTTGCTCGCCCGCGAAGCTCCGAAGGTTCCGTTGGCGAAGCAGGGCGTGGGCTTGGCGTCGGCCTTGAGAGGGGTTGGTTGCTAAAGTATTTTAAACCAGATCCAAAAGAAGAACCAACAAATTGGTTCAAATTGCTCTGAATTGACCAAAATCGGGTACCCCTTGCAAGAGGAACTACTGTTGGGGCCAGTTGAAGCAGTGGCTTCTTTCGACACGAGGTTAAATGGTTCAATCCTGGCCTGGGAGCTCTTGCGGCTCCGCTCCTTCTTGGTGACCTGCCAAGAGGAACAGCCAAGAAAATTGTCCCGCTCTGCTCCTGGCTATGCAAAAAGAAGAGCAAAGGCTGTGTGGCGTCGATAAGGTTAACATTGGTCAAAGGTCAAACGAGGCAGAAGAAGCACGAAACACTTCCGTTTTTTCTTGTACGTAGTCGGCAAAGCCAAAGAGCGAAGCAACAGCAGACAACCTTTCGAAGCCTTTCATTGCAACCAGTGACCTTTCCCCGCCATTAGAGAGGAGCAGCCACACCCCCGAGGAGTGCGGTTGCAACCAGCGACCGAAGCGGAAGAACATAGGTGGTTTCCCGTTGGTTGCTCCTGAAAACAACCACAAAAGCAGGTACCCTCCGAAAAGCGCAACTCCCAGCTGTGCAGTAACCCTGCTGGAAAAGTGAACCATTCATTCCTATTTGGGCTTGATTCTGTCTTTAGAGAGGAAGCCAACAAACAAGAAGAGTAAAATGGGTGTCACTGAAGAAAGGCAACGTCAGAAAAGCCAACAAAGAGGACATGGTGGTTTCAAGGCTCCCGGGGCCCCCCAACAGTGATCTTGAGAACCCTTCAAAATGCGACCACTTACTATGTGGACGTGAGTATTTAGCACTCCGCACGCATCATCCATTTTATTCAATCCGTTTGGGGAGCTTCGCGCACGGATTGGGACTGCAAAACGGATCCCGCGCCTCCACCAGCTCCTGGCCGCTGTCCTCGGAGGTCTCCGCGCGCCCAGAGATGGCGGAGTGGATCTGCGCCATCTCCTCAAAGTCCGAAAAAGCGAAATGGTGGCTGCTGCCCGTGGTTTTTGAGGGTGTTTTGGTTTGGAGGTTGGTTCAAAGGGAAGTAACACTCACCTCAATACTGGGCGAAAATAGTTGACTTTGAAGAGAATCGCGCAGGCACCGCTAGGCCTCCTAAAGAAGGTGCTTTGACCCCCTAATGCCAACTCTCAGCTCTGGGTTTGGCCAACTCTGGTCCATTTCGCCCCAACTCCCAATAAATCATCCGCAAAGGGCTTGTGGGTCTCAACGATTCTGGTCCATTCGCCCATGCGGGCGTTGTTTTTTTTTTGGAGGGTCGCCTTTCTAAGGCTGCTGCGTTACCAGGCCAATGGGAAAATGCTAGTTGTTCAAAAGAAAACAGTGCTAAAGATCCAGCCCAACAGGATTCAAAATAAAGGATTGTTACTTCTGTCATGGTCTTGCCGGCGAAGTCACCCCCCCCTCCCAAGTGGTGGGCGAAGTTGCCGACTTGGACAACCGCTGCAAACAGCAAAAGTAGTGACCCTAATTCAGGGGTCTTATCTTTCAGAACCAAAGTCATCGTGACGTTTGACCTTTACAAACGAGATGAACTCGGTTGAACCTGTTTCAATGGTTGGCGACTCTTGTCGACTCCCTCTTTAATGCCATAACCGCTCAAACAGCATCAATATGGGGTTGTTTTGTTTAACACATGAGCTTTTGTTATTCAGAAGGTTCAAAAGATCAGCCACAACAACCAGATCTCTTCCAAAATGGGCCCCCGAATTTGTTGGATGATTTCTTTGTAAAACCACGGTGCTTGTCGTCTTCTGAACAAGAAGGATCCCTGGAAGGAATCGCCCCGGAACGAGGTCAACAACAGAACAAAGAGGGACAACTAGGTGTATCTTCAAAAGGACGGACTGTTCCAGCACCCCAAGAGCAGTCAGACCACAACCTCAAACCACGAACTAGCCTTTCGGCAATAATATGTTTTAAGAAGGCTAACCCTTTGCGAAATATCACTGATCTAATTAGTCGTTCTACAGTTAGTTCACCCCTCGTGGGCGTATCCTCAAAAGGTATGTTCACCCGGATTGACTTATAAACTCTTTATGGATCTGACCACGTGATATCCAAACTAGCTCAAAGTTGGGAAAACACAGAAGCGTGCACTGTGTAAGAGCGAGGATGGCCGCTTCCTTGCTACCCTAAAAAGGGAAAGTTGGGTCCGGAGTCCTGTGGGCTTCCCTTCAAAGAAGGGCACCCTCAATATCGCACCCAGTGCTAGGGAAACCGGGTCTCCATTGGTTGGCCCTAACTACTCTGTGCTGAGGCCCCAAGATATGAACCGGACGATGACCCAGACCCTTTCGGCTTCCTGTTGCTAGTGATCGCACCCTATCTAAACACTCAACATCACCCCACAAGCAAACTCAGGCAACCAAAGGGGCGATGTCCAGACCGCCTGCAACAAACGACACATAAGGTCAAACCTATCACTGGTCGCCTTTTGGAGAAACAAACAATTATTGTGTTCCCCCCTAGGGTGTTCTGTTGGTTTCATGTTGCTTCCAATTGCACCCAATAGAGGTCCCCAAATGGGTGCCTTCGAACTCTGGTTTGCTACAAATCACTTTGGGATGTGGTTTCCTGCAAACCACCATTCAAGGGTAATATTGTCGTCTTCATGGACTCGCTTCTCCAGAAACAGGTGAAAGTTGCCCCCAAAAGGGTCTGCCAAAACAACTGCCCAGGCTTCCTCCCGGCTGAAGGTACGAGTTCGGTGCAGATTCAAAAGCGGGAGGCTGAGGAGCAGCTCTTCCCCCTTCCCACAGTTTAGCTCTAGGTGAGCGAGAGCAAAACCATCAAATTCCCACAAAACATTCAAGCAAGGCGTCAAAACCACAAAAAAACGGCACCCTCAACAAAGACACACCCATTCGGAGCTTCCGCCAGGTGCTCGCTGGCAGCGGTGGCCGCAGACCGCACCGCACTGCTGGTGGCCTACGGCTCACGGCGCACCGAAATCGGCCCAGAGTTGGGGATCGCCCCAGCTTCACTTTGGGTAGACATAAATCATTTGAGCCGTGGCTTTCAATTCTTCCCCTTTTAACATACGTTTGACACTATCCAAGCTTCCGCGGACCCTTCCGCATCCTTGCCGTTGGCCAAGAGGCCGGACTTCCGCGGACTCCCGGCGCACATGTGTGTCATCGCTTGCTTCCACAAACCTTCCGCGGCTCATGTTTTTATAGGATTTGCTTCCTCGAGTATTGGCGCATAAAGGAAAGTCAGTTGAAGCAAGTCAAGAAAGTAACGTTCCGTCTGTGTTGGCGCAGCTTCTGTAGGCTTGGGATCCATTGAGCTACCGGCACTTGCCTGCAGACACGGGGCCAAACTTCCGTGGAGCTTCTACGAACCTTTCACAAACCTGCCGCAAATTCGGCCGGCTGTTCTGGTCCTCTTGTCTTGCTGTTGGCCACCTACAATTAGCGCTTCTCGTAAGCGTTGTGCTTCTAGATCTTGTACGCGGCAACACCTCTCTGCTTCCGCTGTAATCGTTTCTCCGTGCTTCTCCGTGCACACAATCTGAAATAGCTCATATCAAATCACAAAGCTTACGCCAAACCTTCCGCGAAAGAGATTCCTTCCGCGAAGCCTTCCGCGCGTGTGGTGCGGTGCACATGTTCAAGAATAGCCCTCCCCCTACTACTTTAGCTTGTGGGCCAAAATTGCCGCTCATTTGTTTCGTGCTCACAGGAAGTGTCATCGATTATTCCAGCTGAAGGGAATATTGTCAAAAGAAATGCGGAGAGCCGAGCCCTGAACTCAGGTCCAGACTAGTGTTTGCTGCTTAAAACGGAACTGGAGGAACACGCAAAAGGAAAAAGGTTAAAAAGGCAATTCAAGTCTGGCAACGTAGTTATGCAGTTGATTTGTTGGCAACCGGGAGCCAAAAGGAATAACTGTACAAAGCAAGCAATTAAAACACGTATATCAAGAACAGTCACAACCAAATCATTGCAATGAACAAAAGACACGGTATCATAGGAAACCTCAAAGGTCGCAAGATGTCGCAAGTTGGGCTCATCAAGAGGTCTGCAACGGCCCGCTGCATCTGAGCACAGGAATGTCTTCACGAAATCCTCTTTTTCCCCACCCGACAGGAAGGGGTTGCTAGATTCTATGTTGGAATCCGCGTTTGCGATGCTTCTACACCACGCCCCCACCTAATATCCCGCCAGAGCAGCTTGCCAGTGGATCCCACCGAAGACCCCACCAGAGCAGCTGGCCAGTGGATCCCGCTCACCAGTGAATCCCACCGAGCGAGCGGCTCGCCAGTGGATCCCGCCGAGTATCCCGCCAGAGCGGCTCGCCAGTGGATCCCGCCGAGTATCCCACCAGAGCAGCCCGCCAGTGAATCCCGCCGAGTATCCCGCTGAGTATCCCAGAGTAGCTCGCTGAGGGTCCCGCTGAGTATGCTGCCAGAGTAGCTCGCCAGTGGATCCCGCCGAGTAGTAAAAATCCCGCCAAGCATCCTGCTGAGTATCCCAGACTAGCTCGCCAGTGGATCCCGCCGAGTATCCCACCAGAGCAGCCTGGCAGTGGACCGCGCCGATTATCCCGCTGAGTATCCCAGAGTAGCTTGTGGATCCCGCCGAATATCCCTGAGTATCCCTTGCCGGTGGATCCTGCCGAGTATCCGGCCAGTATCGAGCGGCCAGTATGAGCCGGAGCGGCTCGCAGGTATTCGCCAGTGGATTCCGCCAGTATCCCGCCAGAGCAGCTCGCCAGTCTGGTTTTGCTTAATGTCCCACGGCCAGTTGGGTTTACATTTCATGTTGGTGCCTTCGTGTTTCGACGGAAAGGGTGTTGGTTGCGAATAAGCAACTTCGCTTAATCCCCCGTCGGGTTTCTTTTTGGTGGCTTTTGTTAACGGAACCGATGTTTGAGTTCTCAAGATCGGCTCGCAGACAAGTGGAGTTTGACACACAGACAGGTGGATAAGGCTCTCAATGCAAAGCTTGTTGAGCAGTCATAGGCCCCAAGCCACTCGAAAACCATGCTTGAATTCACACACCCGTGTTCACGGTCGTAAGCTGATGAGTGTGGAGGGTGGGGATTGCTCGAAGCGAAGTAATTTTGTTGTTGTTTTTGATGTTGTTTTGCGGGATTGCCCAGGTTTTTCCGGTGAGGCTCACGCCGAGCTCCCGGTCCCGGCTGAGGCTTCGGCCAAGTCCAGGCCGATCAGCGGCACGAGCCGGGGGCGGCGCTTGGCAAAGGTCCTCAAAGGCCGCCCCGTGGGTGTTAAATAACGTCTGGAACAAACCAACAAGTACATCTCTTTTTGGTTTCCTTTTTGAAAGTTCTAAAAAACAACCACATGGGCCAGTTGAAATAGCACCCAGTCTAACACAAACAATCTCATGGGTGTGTGTGTGTGTGCGCTGAAATGGGGGCCTCCCTTGACCGACTTTCCCAGTGGTTTCCCTTTGACGGTCAATAGGGTGGGTGGGTTGTCAGCTTGGCACACATCCGGGGTACACAGAAACGAATATGCTCAGCTGCTTCTTACTTTGTGTACCCTGGATAAGCCAGGGATGATTGCCCAAAAATCAAAACCAGTATACCAATACGTAGCCTTATGATCCTGACTGAGTTTGGTGTTCAAGTTCCCCCACCAAACCCATTCTAATTCTTCAGTCCCTTACAGTACCCCACCCCAAATGATAAGGGAAACCAAACAGGTTGACTTGTAAAACTGCTGGCGGATTAATGTGAGATGTAATGGGACGGCACCTCGCTGGGTGGGTTTTGGTTCCCCTTGAAACACCAACCAAAAGGAGGTCCAGTTTCGAGAAACCCATTTTTTGTGCATAGTAGGTCACCACGGAAAACCACCTTTTAAAAACCAAAGAAACATGGCTGGTGACCAACTAAACCGGTAGGGATCCACTGGCTCTGGCAATGGATTTATGGATCCTTCGCTTTGCCGCTTTACGAGTCTCCCGTCCGATCAGGAGACAATCCGAGGCGCTTGTAGTAGGTCCCAGCGCTTGCCTCCCCGGAGCAAGTGTCCATGAGCCTGTGGGGCAAACCAAGCGAGGTCTATTCAAACCTCCGAGAAGTTAAAGGCAATTTTGCGGATGAATTGCTGGAAAATGGCCTAGCCCAACAGAAAACCCAAACGCCCCACTCTCCAAAGGTGAGGGTTTTACTGGGACCTCAAGTGCAGTAAACCTGTGCGAGCGCATGCGAGCGCAACTGGCCACAAACAACGGATTCCTCTTGTTAATGTGGTCCACCGATAGAATCCGAAGTTAACATCAGGCTTGTCTGGCGAGGCAGCCGCAAAGAAAGGATAAGACTGGTTGTACATGTCATTGGTGGCAAAAATTCTAAATTAGAATTGAATGCACAAATTCTATTGCAGAGATATTGTGCGAGTTCTGGACCATTGCGGTTCATTCAATTTGTCAAGCGTCTCCCAAAAACTGGGTCCGGACAATCAGCCATTGATTCTCGTGTCCCCAAAAGGTGACCACCTTTTGCTTTCGGATGCTTTGGGTAACAGAGGGGCACTCGTCCAGGTCATTGCCAGCCGGGAATCGACTCTTGTAAATCATAGGCCAACAGTGACATTGCTGGGGTCTCCTTCCAAGCCATTCTGATTTTTTGGGGTAGACTAAATATGAGGCGGAATCATAACATATACTGTCTTGTTTTGTAGCCCAAGTGCGGGCGCAGATTTGGGGGCCAGGTTAACACTAGCAGAGAATGTTGAACACAGGGTATGATTTTGAATCCAGGAACCTTTCGTGGATATCATTTACATGGTGATGCGTTGTTCACTTGTGCTCCGCGTGATACGAGCAATGGCCAATATTTGCTGTCATCTACTCTAGCAACGGAGTGTTTTGGGGGGGCAGTAAATATTTTTGGTATACTGTACATCTGCCATCTGAGTAAACCTCATGTGTTGTGAACCTGACACATGTAAAACAGATAATCACAAAGAGAGATCCCAGTTTTGGATCGCCTTGCCCTCCCTCAGCATCGAAGCCTGCCCCTCAAAGACGAAGTCCTCTTCAGAAGCAGGCAAGTACTTGGTTTGCTTAGTATCCTCATGGTAATGACACCCTCCCAAAGACTGCTTGCAACTGCGCAAAAGGATCCCGGCCAACTGGCCGCGCCAGTATCTCCTGGGTGTGTTTGTTGGCGGGTGCCCTTTTTTCAGTTGGTGTTCAGTGTTTCAGGGAAACCCCAAAGGACAGCCAGTTTTTTTAGTCCGAATCCCTGTTCACATACTCACCTTCGTTTTGGCGCTTCCCAGCCAACCCCGACCAGGACGCCCGGAGCCCTGCGCCTCTGCTCGCGCACGGAGGCACAAAGGGAGGCCATCTCCCCCCGCGCGCCGGACGCGTGGCCCGCGCGGAAGTTCTGGTAGTCTGCGCGGTAGGCATTCAGCTCCTCAGAATCAGGACCACTGCCCTAGGCGTCGAAACCCCTCATTGCAGGAGTGTCTTTTTGAACGTACTGTTCTGCAGTTTAAAGGGACACAAAGGGAAACCACCCAGTTGGGGTAAGTTACCCCCACCCCCCCCATTTTTTGAAACAACCCCCTGATTCTAATCCAATCGGACGATTTCCAAACCCCGACAGATCCAAGCCATGAATAAGTAAGGTTTGTTCGGGGAAAGACCCCGTACTGACGCCACTGTTAAACAAAACTCTGGCGGAGGGTCCACGGGTGGGGCCTTTGGTTCCTGGTCGCTTAGCAACTGGTTTGCAGCCCAAACTCTAAGCCAATGCCCCGGATACCTGAGTAAAATGTCATGTGTGGTAAACGTATGTGCCCTTTGTGGGGACTGTGGAAAATCCTTTGTGACCATCTTGAGTGGGAAGCCCTCCAAACCAGGCTTTGGACATCCCCTTGTTCCCGTGGAACCAAAAGCAGCACGCCCAGACCACGACGGGGTTGTCCCTTCGAAGCCTTCGATTCACCTCGCCCGCGCCTGGATCTCGATGTCCTTGGGAAGGCAGGCCAAAGGAGGGCCAAGGACCTCGAGCACCTCCAGCGCGTCCTCCACCGATGGTGTAGATCATGGTACGAAGCACCAAACTATTTCAATGGGCCTCCTTTGAGTTGTACAACTCTCGGCGCAAGCCAGGGACATCGAAAACATCCGCAGAGTCTGATTCATACTTAAATAGGGTAATCTGGAAATTTAAAATCGTATCGAAGGAGACCGCGCAGGCTTTGCGTATGGTGTTTTCCTGAAATAATGCAACAATCAACAGCAAAAGGCCGCACCTATAGTTCTTACTGGCTGGAACTGTCCCCGTACTACTCTTCAACTACCCGGGCCTGAATTGTGGCAATTGGTGGCGTCCCATGGCGCAAAAGGAATGCAGTGTCTTATTTTGGTGAGTCCACATCTACAGGAACCTATCCAAAAAAGGTACCCTCCCCAAACAGGGACACCTCCCCCAAAAAGGGAACCCCCACCAAACAGTAGAAAGGGGGAAACTCCCCCAGAAAGGCGGATCCCCTTCCCAAAAAGGGGGACACCTACCCCATGTTGTTTTTGCCCCACAGCGCATGGCTCGCATGTCAAGCGATGGGCTCCGAAAGGCTGCTCCTGCGGATCCGGGACTGGGGCCTCCTCGCTGTCGTTATCGATGGAATGAAGGCTATCCTTGCTGGCAGTGGTGCCAAATGGAGTTCGTTACGGAGGGGGTCACCGATCTGGGACACAAAGGGTGATCATCCCGGATACTTGCAAAGGCTTCCCATCCGGGAGTGATTCTCCAAAGCAGCCATCCCAGAGGGGCCCTTGGTACCCAGCAAGGATGGTTGGGTGGGAAGTGCCTTCTTAGGCACCCAGTCTCCATCCCCCCGCCAAAGCCACAAGAACCAAACAAAGTCTGCCATTGGGCTGGGTATCTGTGCGAAGGCTCAGATGATCCACCTCATTCCTGATGCCGCAGACCTCAGATCGGCGAGGGTTTGCCTTTGGACCCGTCGCCGGTCACAAGTTGCAGGTGGTTGATCCCATTGTTACTCTCGGTGGTGGCAAGTCCAAGCTTGCAGGATCTGATTCTTGTGTGTGTGAATACTTTTTTGGGGGGACCCGTTGGTGGATCTCATTTAGAGGTAGTTCAGTATTAAAATTCATTACCGTGTCCTCCATTTGGACCATTTCCCTGCGAGAGCTTCCAAGCACGTTAATTACTTTGACCCGTCTCACTTGTGTTTCAAGCAAATGGGTTTGTGACTTTTTGGGGCCTGATAATCTTTTCAGGCTTGTTGAAAGGGAAGCCAAGAGCAACACCGAAATCCATCTTGGGGTCCAAAAACACAAGGTTACACCTAAGAACAGCGAAGTTTGCTAGTTGATTTCAAGTTAAGGAAACTCCCCGAAGAAAAAGGAAAGTCACCATCGCTACTGTAGGTCTGGAAATACATTAGTTCCAGCACCCAAAACCGAGCTAACTTTTGGGTCTAACATGGTTCTTAAGGCTTACAAAGGCCTCACTATAAACCCCAACCCAGGCAGTCACACATGAAATGGCGCTGGGGTTGGCGCTCAAGTGATTCCTGGAATGTTCAATCAGGTATCGGAAGCCCTGTTACGCGATGTGGTTCTACCTAACCCCTCCTGATTGCCCTTTATTGCTACATCCACCCCTGTTCAGACATGTTTTTTCAGACCCAAATCCAAAAAAAGACCTTCTCCCCCCATAACTTTTGATTGACCCAATTCTAAACCAAGACTAAACTTCAAACAACCCTCATGACCCACCCCCACAGCCCGAAACTTTCAGGAACCCCATTCGCCCGTGTCCGTCGCTACCATCCGGGGCACCGGTGAACCCTCGGACAGCGAGAAGATGGGCTCGCGCCCGAAGCATTCGGCACGATCCTCGTTGGACACCAAAGAGGCCACCTGAAACAGGGCTCCATATGGCTGTGGCTCAAAAAACCGGTACCCAAAATGGAACCCTGATAATTAGAAACAAGGACTAAAACCTGCGGTCCTCTGGTGGATTCATTTTGACCCATACCCCAGGCGTGGTTTCCCATTCCTCAAGAACCAGGGCTTTAAATCCCAAACCAATCCAAACCACGCGAACCACACGGCTCCCTGTATTCCCTTCGGACATCGCACTAGGAAACTCACTGTAATTTGGTCAAACAGTGATGTTTACAAGCTCCAAGAAGGGGACACATCGGGAGCTGCGTCCAAACCCGTGGGGGTGGAGTAACATAATCTAGCCAATGTTGACTTGTCCGACCATTGGGATAGCTCATTTCGGGAAAACCATCCAAAAACCACAGGACGACCAGTGCGGGTTTGTTGAAAAATAGAAACCCAAGGGCTGCAACTAGCGAAGCCCGACTCCAAGTCGTGATCATAGAAGCCCATGGGATCCCAGTAAAGGAGGGTACGCCGGAAAAGTGCTTATCACGGTACTAACCGAAACCTTCAAAGGAGGCATTGGACCAAAAGCAAAACTAGGATGGTGTGGCAGCACTAATGGCAAGCCAAAACAACTAATTGGGACTGCCCCCATTAACCTACCACCCAGATGCTGATTGTGCTCCCAGTCGGGAGAAATGCATACGCGAGTTGAGTGCTGAAGCTCCTGATGGTTCATGCAGTCACTTCAGCTAGGCTTCTTTCTAAGAGGTCCATTCTTCATGCTGTTCTGCACCCCACCACGCCATATTCACAGCAAAGGGGGGACTTTTGGGCTCGCGCCGATTGGGTCCAAAGCCCAAGGCCTGGTTCAAGGCCACGAAAAGAAACAACCCGTCCTCTCGCAAACATAGCACCTGTGGGGGGAACTTGGATAAGTGTCCTCTTGAAGTTATCCCTTCTTGGGCGCCATGTTCGCGCCTTGAAGAAGTCAGTGAAAGAGATGGATAGGGTCCAAAAACTGGCTGATATGACATGATGCGACCAGTAACCAGACAACAAAAACAATCTGGTCGTGCAACACCACCAACCCCCTATGAGCTGCCCACAGGGAAATCAAAAGGGAACTTGGTTGTGGAAAAGGACCATCTGTGATTCTAAAGTGGGATTCCCATCCCCATGCCTACTTTTGCCACGTCGAAGGGAATTCCGGGAGGCCAGAACAGAAATTGGCAACCGAAACCTCCAATTTCCAGCCACTTCCCATGGCTTTAGCGGGTGGTCCTTTTGCAGAACCCTTGTTTCAAGGAATGAACTGCTTATAGGCGACATACTCTCATTTCCGACAACCATGAATTTGTCATTGAGGATGTCTTTGGGGATGGGACCAAAAGGCACATTGAATCAAGTGCTGTTAGGGACCTGCCCCATTTGCAACCAACAGGGATTGTTGCCACTGCCAAATGCACCCTGAGACACCCTGGACAAAATTACGCATTTCCCCAAAAGAACATTGCAAAACTAGGTGGACGCCAGGCTGTGGTGGGAAATTTGGGTGGGGCCCCCCCATGAGACTACCAGTAGATTTGTCAGTTGCTCAGATCATTGCTGAACAGCTCGGGAACATCTATTACCCCCTCCGGGACGCCCTGGACCCCCCTTCAAAAAGAGTTTGTCCACATTCAACAGGCCCAAATCCGCCCGGCCTTGGTGCACGGAACATCCGCTGCCACCGTCATCTCGAACGAGTCAGCGGGACTCGCAGCCGAATTCGGCCAAAGCGTCCGCTGTGCTCGCTCACGTCATGGCGGTCAGTTGGAAGTGCTTGGTCCAGTTGCTACTAGTAGTGGTTGGGAGCTGTTTCTTGTTGTGGGGTCCAAGGGTCAAACAACGCCTGACTATCTCATTGGAGCCTGCCTTTCCCGGCATGGATGTGACTTTCCTGGGTTGTATATTCTGCACAAGGTCGGTCACTTACTTTGTTGCTGGGTGAAACAAGATCACCTTCTAACATGTCACTTAGGTGACGCTCAGAGGAGATCACAGCCGGTGGGATGGCCTTCCCTTTTAAGCTGCTCTAACGCGGATCCCTGGAATGGCACTTGTGACCGCCTGTGTTTGATTCTTTATGCGGGTTTGTGTTAAGGGTAACCTTGTTAAGGCTGGATTGAATGGAAACCGAAAGAAACAAACACACCGTTTTGGGAGTGCCCCTATTTTGACACATACCCACGTGGCTTCCTGTCTGTGGAAACTGGCAGCCGTGATTTGCTGCCTGCGGTTGGCTCAATGTTCCTTGCGGGCCAAGCATGGAATCGGCAAGCACCTGCAAAGGCTGCTTGTATGCGCCCATATGGTCATGTTGCCAGGAAGCCTAGCGTGGCGGGTCCATGGCCTTATTGACTCTTCCGAACTCTATCAATGATTTTATCCCAGGCTGATCCAGCTTGTGCTGGGATACGCCCTTAGACCCCCGAAGAGCCTTCATGATTCAAAGAAACTGGGAATTCGTACCTGGTATTGCTGAATCCCAGGCACGAGCCCCTAATTAGTTAGCAGATCAGCGCACAAGCAGTCTTTGACACTTGAGTTTCTGCCGTCCCTGAAGCAAATAACGCTTCGAAAGAGGCTTCAAATGTGGTGTTCTTCTCCACCACTTCGCTTTGTGTTCATACACATCTTTGGGTGAGCTACAATATTCTGCACATTCTGCAGTAATCCAAAAACCGCAAGGGGTCCCCAGGTAAAGGATGCTTCACGGTGAGCTCGCTTTACCCCCAGGTGAGCTCGCCATCAAATTTGAAGGATATTACACCAGCTCAAACTAAGGATTCCTGGTGAAAGAAGCCTTTGTCACAAATGAGGTCCCAAT
>CAUJNA010000030.1:137500-197500 GCA_963377175.1 Effrenium voratum | reverse complement strand
CGAAGCTGGCCTAATCCGGCTTGTAAAGCCCAATCTGCTTGGGTGACTCAGGAGGCTTGGTTCGGGTCCCGTGAGATTGGGTCCTTTGAGCGGCGCCCCCTGACAGTCTAACAGTCTGACTCATCTGCAGGACAAATGGGTAGGAATTTCAATTGGAATTGGAGCCTTTGGTGGACATCATTTACATGGCATTTATGTCCACCAATCAAGCAAACATTTCTAGAGTAGTGGTGAACGGAACGCTGCCCTCACGGCCAGCCTGTCCCTTCGGCCAAGTACCATGCTTTCGTACTGGATGGACACAAGCCGTTTCTCACAAGGACATGGGAATGTGTCAAAGCAGGGGGACCCCAACAAATAGGTGTTCGTTTTGGTCTCTCCTTGAACCAAGCTGAAAACGGTGCCCTCAACACACATACCCACAACACAATATATAGGTATATGTATATCATGCCTGAGTTCGATTCACCAAGTCCCGCGGTCTGGCCTCTCATCGTGCAGGTGAAGACTTTGCTTGCGCTCTTTGTGAACTGAAATCAGGGCCACACAGTTTGTCTAAGCCCGTCCACCCTACTGGCGGCCCTGGGGCCTCTCTGAAACGGGTCAATGTACCCCTTGTACTTGTTTTTTGGGGAGCAATGACCCCCACGTTTGAGGGGTCATGAAGCCTCCGGGTTCCACAAACGGTAACGATCAAGAGCAAGCTATGCAGAAAATTGCATCTTCTTGGTGGTACTGGTGTTGCAGCTGCAGGGTGCTCAGGATTTGCGCTGGCCGTTTCACTGTTGGTTTGCCGGTTGGCCCCCTTTTGAGGAAGATATAGGGAAACCCTAGAAGTCCGTTGTCAGTGTTTGTTGTTCCTGCTAAGGGGGAATACATGTAGTAGCATCGGCGGAGTTTGCAAGGGACACTTTGCTGAGGCCCGGTTTCCCCTCCCTTCCATTCGAACAGCGGCAAAGACTGCATGCAGCCAAGTCTCCTGCTTGCTCCAGCCGCGCCGAGATTGCTTTGCATCAACTGGGCACATGTGCGTCGGCCTATCCCTTTGAACCTGGGGCTCCAACAGGTCCGAAAAGGCTAAGGTGATGTTTACAACTACCAAAAGGAGCGTTTCTCTTGGAGGGCGCCTTTGTCGGAGTTGAATCAAGGGAAGGGAAGTCAACCTGCTACTCCAAAAACTTACGACAACCAGGACTCTCAACAAATGTCAGGCTTCAAGAGGAAAACCTGTTTTACAAAGCATACGACAAATGCGGTTGTTGCATGGCTTTCATACCGGTTTTATACGGATTGCACATGGTTTCAAAAAAGAGCTACTGTGAAACAGGTCTGGTGTTGGAAACCTTTATTGTGGCGAGAAGCATTATTTTGTTTACATCATTCATGTGTGTGTGTGTTTTGTAACAGGAACACCACCCCTTCTGCGGCGGCTCCAAACCATGTGGTCATTGGGCCGGTCACTTTCTGTCATGTCATTTAAATTTGGTGGTGTATTCCCATCCCTATGCCTACCTTATCCTTTTAAATGTAAGGGCCCAAGGTTATCACAAGCAAGCAGCAACAACCCAACCCCCTCCCATGTTCCACAACCATGCTTTCACGTGGTGTGTCAGCATTAGCATCATTCGAAATTCGTACCCACCTGCCACAGAATCATTCATCTGTCCGCCAACAAGCGTGGCTGCCCTGGGGGGCCTTTCAGCCCCAGCACCGAGAAGTTTCAGTCGCGTCCTCGTTGGACAATCTGCTGAACCCATCGTCGTTGAGTTTAAGAGAGTTAAATACAACGCGAGCGCCTATTTACCTATTTTCTGGGTTCGGCATGGCACTTCCAGTGTTCTGTCCGCGTTGGGCATTCGCCCTTGCAGGACAGGAGGAGTTCAAACAACCAAAGAACAACAAGGGGAAACTAGGTGGAATCCCGCAAGTCACATCCAAATTGCTTCTGGGGCAACCTGGAGATGATCGGAAGAGGCATCTCCAGAATCTGACAGCTTTGCCGCAGGCCCACATGATGTTTGCGACATGTTGCGCAGTCCTATCCTGCTTCACTTCTTGCACCCTACCAGTTAAAGCTGGCAGCACGCCCAGCAAAGAGACATCTCTGGAATCTGAAAGCTTCCCGCTGGCCCAAATGATACTTGCAACAGCCAAGTGAGACAGAAAGGGAAAACTTAATCAAAAGCGAACCAATTGAGAATTAAAACTCCTCAAGGGACCGCCTGATGTTTTAACCTAAATTGGGTTGTCCCCTCACACTTTGTGGGGACTTTAGGTTGTCCTTCTTGTCCTCCCCAAGGCAACAGTAGATTACCAGCCATGTTGTAAGTGACATGGCCAAAACTCTGTTATGTGCGTGGTCGTGGTTCCCTAAGCCATATATGGGTCGGACTTCAACTAGAGAACCCCTTTTCGGACCCAAACATCAGCTTCCCTCCAATTGCCAATTGGGGTTTTTGGATTGGTGGTTTGGTGGTTATGGGGTTCACCCTCTACAAAAGCTGGGGCCACCCCTGAAAACAGAAATCTGCCTGGACGGGTCACCAGCTTTGAGAAACGCCCATGTCGGTCCTCTAAGTTCCCCGTTGAGCCCGCGGCAGGGCGAGAATGGCGGCTTGGGAGAGGAGCCTCGGCGTCTCGCTTTACCCGTCACGAAGACACACCTGGCTGAATTTAGGTCTGATATGATACGTAAGTATTATATATGCACGTAAATCAAAACACATATATATATATTGTAGATATTGCTTGGAACATATGTGGAGAAAGTATGCCTCAGTGTGTACTGTTTTTGAGAACCAATATTTTGAAATCTCATTCCTGAGGTCCCAGGGATTTTGCTTGTTGGCTTCTCGCCTGAGGCCGAAAACACGCACATCTCGAGACTCCAAACAAGAAACCAGGCCCCGAGAATGTCAATGCGAATGTGTGAATATAAATGATGGAGCCGGATGGCACCGGAGTGTTTTTTGTTTGAAATCACCACTCTCACTCAGTTGCTTAGTGGCCCAATGTTGGGTCCTAAAGTGCAAATGGGCGGACCACAAACTTGCCGGCTGTCCTTTTGTCTTTCCTTTTAATCAAACAAAAACAGTCTGGCAACTCCGAAAGGGGCTCCCTAGATCTACGCGCCATGCATCGCAAAGGAATCTCACTGTAAACTGGCCCAAAGGGTTATATGAAAAGCCACAGAAAAAATGAAACAACAGGTTTGCACTAGGTTCAACGCTAAACAAAATCAAAGGTACCCCGAAGTAACCGTCCATCAGTCTGAGGCCCGCGCTGCGCTGCGCCAGCCGAAGCCCCAGCCGCGCCAGGCTGCGCTCGTAGTCCCGCAGCCGCGTGGCGCCCGTGGGGCGTGTGTAGTGGCCTGACGCCAAATGGTTTGGTCCTAACTATTGATGGTCCCGCGGCAGAAGTGGATTTAGGTTCACGGAGTGTCAAAACCAACAGCAGTGAGTATGACCTTCAACAAGCAGTCCTTTTACGGGGGCCCCCAAAATTTATCCTCTGGGTGATTTGAACATCACTCTTGGCGACAACTTGAAGTGATTGTCTTTGTGAGGGGCCTGTAAAAGGGGAAATATTGGGAACCTTGATCGACCCCCTTGGGACTAGTTGTAACCAAACGCAGGCACACCCGGCCGGGCGGTTTAAGGGAAACTTGGCTGCCTCGGTTTCGTTGTCTACAAACCTAGTAAGCCGCAATTGCTGTTGCGACCTGACTAATCGAGAGGCCAATGTCCCCAGCCCTGTGTTTCACGTGAAAAAAGACTGTTTTTTTTGATACGTTACAAGAGGATTTTGTTGGGGGTCAGAAGCATAATACGCGCAGCGATGGGAACCTTGGCTTCTGCAATTGCTGATTGCATTCCAAGTTCATGGCACGTAGTACGAGAAGGCCATTCAACTCTTGATCTGGCGGTTTGCCCCCTTTTCTCGCGTTTGCCTTGCCATTTCCACCTGTTATTTGCACCCTTGCATCTGCATCTGGCACTACGTCTGGCATCTGCATCTGTCATTTGCAGCCTTGCATCCTCATCTGGCAGTGCCTCATTGTCTCGCAGCCTTGTTTACCTTTAACATCCGCACACAGACATGGCCTTGGAAGCCGAGAGCATCACCTATGATAAGAGGTGGTGGAGGTGCTCACTTGCAGAAGCGAAGAGACAGGACAAGCAAGGAAGAGAAAGGGAAAGAGATGCTACTATCATAAAAGCATTTCCAAATTCTAAGAGATATAAAGCAGAAATGCTTTCCATCTCTTGCAGTCCCTTTCTCCATTCTTACCTCTCATGTCACTCCCAAGATTACAAAAAGAATTGGAATGACAGGTCAAGATGATTCGCAAAGAGATAGAGAGTGAACGGTTGACCAAGAGCTGGGACAACAATAGAGACATTCCAGCCCGTCTAGCTTTCACTCACTTCCCTTCTCTTGACCTCCCCCCCTTTCCCAAAGTAACTTAGAATTGGGGAAGAGAGAGGGAAAGAGAAGGTGAATAGAGGTGAAGGAAGAGGAATTTGTAACTGCTGGAAAGAACTGGCCAGCGGGTGGGATTTCCTCTTGTCACCTCTTACCCCTATCTCTCTCTTCATCTATTTCCTTTCTCCTTTCCATTCTCACCGTCGCCTGCAACGGCTAGGAAAGAAGAAACATAAAGACAAAGGACAGATAATTAGAATGAAGAACCCAGATGACATGAAAGACATTCTGAATTCTAAGACATGACGAAGTGAAACGAAATGGTTGGATGGCAATCCATCTCCTTCCCTTCTCTCTCATCTCTTGCCCCGCCCTCCACCCCCATCTCATCTTCAAGGAAGCTGTAGGTGGTGAGGAATAGAGATGAAAGGGAGAACAGTAAGATAGAGGTTTGAAATCGGTGAGCGTTGCCGCTGGCCAATTATTAGCTGCAGAAGGTATCTCTGAGAAGTGAGTTAGTGATAGAGATGACAGAGAGACTGATGTAGGCAAGAGATGGAAAGGTCATAAGGTCAGATATGAATTGGCCATCCTCCCCTCTCGCCAATTAACCCAGCATATCTTCACTTTCCAAGAAGATCTTTAGCAAACACACTGTGCGCAGCGTGCTTTCAGACTGCTTCCATGATCTGCATCTCGGTGCTGGGTCCAAAATCTGAGCGCCCTGTGAAGAATCTGTGGCAAAGTATCCAAAAACTCGAGAAAACCAAAAACACCTCCAGACAACTACTTTTCGCAAGGCAAGCCCGTCATACCAAAACATGTCCCTCATATCTTTGTTTGTTTTTTGTTTTCTCAAGTTTTTTTGTGCTTTGGTTCTCCCCCGTCATACCAAAACATGTCCCTCACATGTGAGGCAGCGTTAGGTTTGTTTGTTTTTGGTAGTTGTTTGTTTTCTTGAGGTTTTTGAGTTGTGGTTCGCCCCCAAAAACGCAGGGCTGGGGACATTGGTTTCTGGACTAATAATTCGCCCCTGACTAATGACTGAAGCTAACCTGCTCCCACCCACCAAGACCATTTTCTGTTTTACAAGGTTGGAACACTTAGTCACCCCATACTATGTTGTGCTTCACCCCAACAATTATGTCCTTAATTCGGCCCATGTACTGGACATCACGGACGAAATGAGATTTCATTGGAAAAAACACAACAAATGCATAACAAATGCAAGGTCAAAAAGCAAACATGATATAATACAAACAAATGCACAAAGCAACATCACAATATGCATCAGATCCCTTTTTGTGCGTTGCATGTGGTCTGCATTTCTAAATTATTGAAGTTGTATTTGTTTCCTTGTTTTATTTTGGCAGACTCCAATAAATGCTTCAAACAGTTCATAACCCGAACAAACCCTCCAATCAGGGCTAATCTTTCCCAGAGAAAATCCAACACATGCAAATACATGTCCAAATTAAAAAGCTGTTGCCAATGCTTCGTTGAATACAGCCAGTCCCCCCGCCTAATAATACAAGGCCCCGCTGATCCCCGCTGATGAATCATGGCCCTCTCCAGCCTTGAAATATATAAAACACGGTTTCCTTTTACTTTTCTATTGCAGTCCTACTGGCCAAGACAGGGCACAACAGGAGAATCCTGAACCCCTCCGAGGAGGTCTACCCTTGACACGAACCTCAACTGTGCTGCCATGCCGGTTGAAGGGGAGAATTAAGAGGGACAAAAAGGTGACTTCAGTCTGGCAATGTTGGATAATGCTCAAGGGAACCTCCCCCCCCCGGCCCAGTAGGCTTGGCAATCCTGCATGGCAGCCTCTTTTATGGGGTATGCTGGTAAGGTGGACATCTCCTTCAACCAATTCATAGACTTTTGGTGCGCGAAACTTCTAATTTGGAAGTTGGTTGGTGCCCTTGTTACACAACGTGGACCAGGTCAACGTCCCTTTTTGGGGTAAGCTATCTCTCTTTCAAGAACAGTCCAAATACCTTCGGAGGAAGCAAGCGATCAAGCGCTCGGCTCGGCTGTCAGGCCCCCAGGCTTTGGTAGGTGCTCCTGCTAAAGGAGCCAAGTCCAGAGGTCTGACCCTGAGCGGCTTGAGAGCGATGCTCTTCTCACTTAGGGCTGGTCTAAAAATTGTGTTTCTTTTGGAGCTTGGCGTGGTTGCCCAGCTCATCAAAGGGTACGGAACTCGTGTTCAGGGCGCTTTGAATGTGCTTTTTGATTCGCGTGGCCTGGCACGCAACCTGCTTCAGCGGCGATCAGTTAAGTACTGTGCCGCGTTGAGTTGGAGTGCCCTTAATTTGTTTCCTGGCTAGGCAACGAAAGAACCAAAGGGAAACCTGGGAAACCACCCAAACAATCGGCTCGTTTGCGATCCATGGGTCTGTCGTAAAATGGCAACATTCATTTCTGCTCACTTGCTATCCTTGCCTGAAAGCCGGCAGGGTCCAGTCTGGTTTCCTTGAAGTAACCAAGGGCTGGAAAGCCCAAATTGGGCAAGGTTCGAGTCAAGTTCTTGGGGACGGCTCAGGAATTTCCTATGGGCTACAAGGACCACAAGGGCCAGCAGCCAACAGCCCCCACCCACCCCGAGAAACCTTGCTCGAAGGGGTTCTTAAAAAGGCTCCCAGAACCTTGTTCGGGAAGCCCTGTTGTCTCTCCTCAAGGGTAGCACTTGAGGGTTGTTCAGAAAACAAAGGGTCCAATGTTTGGATCAAAAATAGTGGTGTTTTCTGTTCCTTTTCAGGGTCACCTTCAAGAGTCCAAGACATAAAAATGCATAATCTCCTTTGGAACATCTTCGTTGTGGGGCGGTCAACTTATTTAGGTGAATCAAGTTGCCCAGACTCTATGCACTCTCTGTTCAGCAATCGCAGAAGTGCACCGGAGGGTTCTGGAAGACCGCAAGCATCCTTACAAGGCGTTATGCTCACTTGCATGTTTGCTGCAAAGAGGGTGTCTCCAAGCCTCTTCAAAGATGGCTTCTCTGAGCTTGATGGCTATATTCCCTGTCCAAAAAGTGGACTTGTTCAGGAAATTCAGTGGGCAAGGCAACATTTCCCCAAAGCCAAACGTTAAAGACCCACCCCCAGGAGCCAAGACCCCCAGGAGGCCCTCATCTCTGGGCCGCGCGCCAGGAAGTGGGGCTTTGGCTCCACGCTGCCGTACCGCGCCATGGCTTCAGATCGGTTGACGTGCAGGACAGGAGTCAAACCCCCCACACGAGTCCGTACAAAGGTATCCCCTACAAACATTGGAAAGCAGTGGCTTTTCAAGGGGCCTAGAATTTCGGAAAAAAGGTGGGGGATCATCTTTTTCCGACATCACGCAACATGAAGGACCCGGGCTGCCAACGATGTCGCAGGGAAAGAATCCTAACATGGCTGGCACGCTTCTCAGTATATCTATATATATATACATATATATATATATATAAATGTATTTGTGCCTTCGGTCAACACAGAACAGCATGCAAACATTGGATCTGGAGGTACGATGTCTGTCTTGGTTCAGCTGAATTCCAACTTCTAAAACAGCAATCACTTTAAGCCACTGTAAGCACCGTTGCTACGTACAGAAAAAGGCAGTCACCTGTGGTTGTTTGCGGATGCCTCTAAAACTTTGCTGAGCATGAGAAAAGGTGTGGGCGGGTAACTTGGAGCGCGAATTTCAAGGCGTAGGGGTGAAGAATCCTTGCACTCCCCCTGAAGCGGTTGCATTTCATATCACAAAATTGGTTTCAGGGGTGGGCAGGCCCTTTAAACCACTGAGAGTGTATGTCTACGGATATTTCTTTAATCGATCCCGTCCGAGTTTGTAGGATCCAACCCCCTGACCCCCCGTCTCCGCACCTTTTGTCAACTCGTCACCGGCTTCGAGCTCGTCACGAGACTTGACGTCGACCCAGCGCTCAGATCTTGGAGGGCTTCTTGAGTCATTGAGCTTGAGTCTGGCAGAGCCACTGTCAAAATTACGAAGGTTTCCCGAACAGGATATTGGAAATTTGGTGAGTCTCTTTGGTTTTGTGGCCTGGCTGTGACTGAAAATAGTGAGTCGCCTGGTTTCTGCGACTGAAAATTAGTGAGTCCCCCCTGGTCCCTGCCACATGGACCAGAGTCTAGGACCGAACAGCATGTGAGCTCTGAAAGCCCCCACGCAAGGTAGCCAAACAAAAATCAAGAACTTCGCACACGAGCAAAATTCAACCGAAGATACGGGATCCCTATGAACGAAATCTTCATTGTCATGACTCATGGCGTCGTCCCAAACCCCCGAAACGTGACGTCGTCGTGATTTGTCCAGAAGGGAAGTTGCAGCCCCCGCACAAAGATGATAACCTTCAGCAGGTGAAGGATGAAAGATCAAATTGTTGCCAAAAGATCCAAGGGGGTGGCTGGTCTGAGCATTCGACCCCTCCAGGTTGCTTTCTTGTTGGTTTCGTTTGTAGACTGGGCGATTCGGATCACAACCAGGGTTCCGTCAACCAGCAAGTTTGGACCCCGGAAGATCATGTGCCTACGTTGTTCCCTGGGTGTGGACTGCTTGGCAGGATAAGGAACGGAAACCAAGCTCACCAGCGAGGTTCTGATTGAGCTTCTACGGATTTTGTTTGGCCTTCACTCATTCACCTTCCATGGGCATGTCTTAAAATCGGAGACTCCGTCTTGGTTGTTTACCCTTTGGTTTCCCCATCAAACAAACGCAACAAGAGGACCAAAAAAGACACCATCAAAGAAAGCACAGCTTTTAATGTTTTGCTGCCCTTAGTTTTGAGTAGACCATTTTAAGACCAGGTTTTGACTATGACTGTAGTAACGCGTAAGGCAACAAATGGTCAAAGAATCTCTGTGCATGGGCTAGGGATGGGCATCAACCCTTCAATAGAGACTTTAGACTTGCTAAGGACTCCAATCAGGACTCCAATCAAAAAGGGCACCTATTCATATTTAGGACTATCCCTTGCTAATCTTCATTCCACTGGGTCTTACGTTCCATGGGATGATTGCTTTGGCTTCGGGGGCTTCTGACACACCTCATTTTCTCAGCGCGGTCCTTGTTTTTGAAAGCCTATGTGGCCCTTACGAATCACGATTGGGCTAATTTGCGCATCCCTCAACCTAATCAGTTGCCAACCCAACGCCAGTCCTCCGCAAATGCTTGATCACAGGCGCGGAAAGGGCCGGAGGGCCTCAGTCCGACAACTCGCCCGCCTGGCAGAAACTCTTTTTGCAGAACCAGGTAGTCCATTTCCCGGTACGGTAGGTAACCAAGAGAACAACCCATTTACAGCCAAACAAATGACCGGTTACCTCATATTGGGGTAGCTGGGATTCATTGTGCAATGGTGCAACACCTAGGCGTTTGAAAGTTCAAAGTGTGATCTTGGTTGCGATCACACTTTACAAAGGCAATACATATGGGTTTGGTTTTGGACAGGAAAATGATAAAGTAAACGCACACACACACACACACAGAGCGTGTATACGCGCACACACACACACACAAACACACTTTTCAGAAACCATCATATCTGGACAGAATCAACTGAATTGTTTAAACAAATGTAAACAGCAGAGTTGCAGCAAACCCCTGCTTGGACAAGTCTCCAAAGCCAGACTGAGGATGTCGGTTTGGGCTTCCTACACAGCAACCGTGAGTCATCCTTTTGGTGAGCCACAGGAGGGTGGCAGTCGAAACTGCAAAAGGTCGTGAAGACATGCTGGTGCCAGCCGTTTGTGCTGCACCGAGGGCATTTTAGCGGGCTCGCGTGCAGTCAGAGGTCTCTGTGCGAAAGCAGCAGGTGCTCTTGTGGCTCCTTCGGCCTGCTTGAGAACCTTCCATCCGCATGTACAGTAGTCGGTACCTTGCTGTATGCTTGCTGAAGTGCTGTGCCTCTCTCCTGCTTGAGTTCAGCAACACGAGCCATCGCCAGCCTTCCCTCGTGCTTGTTGTGTCCAACTCGTGGCTGTCAGCCAGTCTTTGGCGAGCCCGGCAACGGGCTCGCTGCTTCCCGTCTGTGAACCCAGCCTTCTCAGTGCTTGCTTTTAAACCATACGGCAATCTGACGGCGTCTCAGAACGACGTCGAGTGGCTATTACAAGTCTAAACAAGTTTCCGCAACCATTCATTCTTTGGTGGAGAGCCCCTTTATCTTCTACCCAAAGCCTTGCAAAGACTCACTGGGCGTTTGGCCGAAAACATGTTGACCCACACTGCGTCTATCGCAGCTTTAGACCCCCCCAAAGAAATACATGTGTTTAACTCCGGCCTTTCCTCAGTAAGCTCTCTTTGGCCCCCTTTCGTAACGGGCCAGGGTATGGAAAAACACGTCGCCCAACCTTGGTAAATAACATTGTGGAGGGGGTTCCAAGCTCATTGAAAACACCCGAATGAGCCAGGGATCATAACTTCATAGCTCATTTGGGGTGTCTGCCCCATGTCGCCCCCAAGAAGGTGTCGTGAAATTGGGGACCCAAAAAAAGATTGGTTTCCAATTACTGCTTCCAAGCAACCCTTAAAAGGGTACAGCACCAACTCCCAAAAAGCCAACCACCCAAATGAATCAAACACCATCAGCCCCCTAAGTCCACCTGAGTGCCCGAGCAGCGCTTGCTGCCTCAGAGTCTGGTTTGTAGTCGCCTGCAAGCTTCGTCCGGAGCTTTAGGGCACATGGCCCATAATTGGGGCGCCTCAAGGCCACATCCGTTGTTCATGTACTGATGTAGAGCCATAGCAGGGCAGCCATTAAAGCTGAATAGCGACTATTCGTGGCACAGGAGCACAGGAGTTTCTTCCTTGGTATGTCCCATTTAGGGGACTTACAATCATGGCCTTGGTGGGTTATGTCTACCAAGAAATTATATACTATATAGAGAGTTTCTCAAAATGTTAGAGCCACTTTTGGTTGGTATCACGCCAAAACGATGGCCCACGCCTCCACCTCGATCGGCATCTCATCGCAGCAGTTGCTTACCCGCGGCGGCGCTTCACGGCCTGCCAAGTGCATCTAGAACACATGGTACGAATGTACAAGTGTACAAGGCGTACATGAAGCTTAATAAGTTTAATGTGCTCAAATAGATATAAGCTCGTGTGTGTGTGTGTGAGAATATACATACGTGAACATGTAGTAAACATATCTGTATATATATATATATATACATATCGTATAAATTTATGTATATACACTGGCTTCTGGCCACTAGCGGAAAAACAACAACTATCTATCCCAACAAGGGACAACCTTTCCGTACACAGCCTGGAATCATACGCCAAAACCTGGCGCGGGGACAAACCAAAAAGGACAAATCCCTATTGAGGCATTGGGTCCCCTGGCCACCCTTTAACACGTTCCTTGGGGGATTGGAATGATGAAAGTACGACTATCGACTAAAGTTGAAAACGCAACGATACAACAACTGGTTGCAAAGCAGAGACGGGTTATAAATCCGCTGTCTGGTGGACAAGTCATTCCACGTCTTCCCCATATCGCTCAAAGCTTCCCCAAAACCCGTCGTCCCATTTGACTCTTGGAGAGAGTGTCTTCTCAACATTGGTTGGGCCAATGAAAAGCTTGTGGGTTTCCTTGGATAAACCATATATCTACCTCTTTATCCCTCTCTCCTCTTATCGTCAAGTCTGGATTGTTCGGGAAACCACACCATGTTCAAAACTCGATCCGCGTGCCCATCCGGTCTTTAGAGCAATTGTGAATTTATGTGTAGCTACAGTTTCCCTTGCAGCACAACCCTTGTGTTTCGGGCATTTCTGATGCTGGTTACATGTTTTGTTGCGAGGCACACTATGTATGTATATATATATAAATAACTACATAGCGCTTAGGGAACTGATTCCCTTCAAACGCATCTCCCTACATTCCCTACATTTCCCCTTAAGAAAAGGACCCCCCACAGGGAAACATCAGATCGCTGCATCTTGGGAACGCGACATCGTTCGATCACCCAGGTCGCCTCGGTGGCTTCAGTGGCCTTGGGCAGCCGCGCCAGCCACTCGACGAAACCCGAAGGCGAGCCTCGGGCTTCAGATGTCGAGATGTGAGGGATGGGATTCCCATGGCTCCCCTTGCGAGTAAGCCACTTCGTACTCGAAATAAAAAGGTTCAAGGGCGGCAGGGTCTTAAAAGGTCAAAAATGGAAACTGAACCTTGAAGGCAAGAACCCCCGAGCCCAGAATGCTAAACTTCTTGGAGGTTAGTGGGAACAAATACGTACAATCTTCCATACAAAAGTAGATGCAACCCAACGGCATCCTAGGGGTTCCCCGAGCAAGCAAAGCGACCATCAACTAGCCATCCGTGCACACTGCTTTTCAAACCTGAAATACGAATGTTAGAAGCCTGCAGCACAGGCTAGGTCGGGGGAGCCTCTGAATGTTCCGGAAAGAAATCTGTCATTTTGCAACCCTCAACAAAGAATCAAAGGGCTTGTTCACCGTCGTTGCCAAGTGCTTGCCAGCAACTGGAACCCAAATTGCACTGTAATTTTGCAACCTCGGGGCTGGGAAGATCCTTCTTCTCCATCAGCTTTGTCGACATCTCCTCCGCCGAATCGTCAAAGTCCCCATGCCCGTCCCGGCGATCCGTGTCCGTCGCCTGGCGCCGAGCATCCCGGAGAAGCCGTCGCGAAGCTCTCACGCATCGCGCGATGCGCGCGAGAGCCTGTGTGGAGGTAAGGACCCCCAGTTGACCTCTTTCCGTCGCCTTTGCCGTCTGCAACAACACATGACCAATTGCAATTGGAATGCCGAAGCAACAAGATTCAAAGCCAGAGTTGCTTTCCATAGGCAGGCTCTGACTGGCCTGAACAAACATTAACCTGTCCGCAATATACAAAATGCTCCAAGTTTGGGAAGGTGTTTGTACTCTGATCAGCGGGCTTGCCATATGGGGAACCCAGGACTAACAAACCCCGGTTGATTTATACGTGGTGTCCCAGTTTAAGCCAAATTCCTTCACTTTTGGGTGGGACCCTCCACCTGATTCAGCCTAGGATTGACTGATTGATGTTTCATCTCAGGCAAAACAACGTGGGCTGTGGCAACTTTGAACAGCGGACAACTGGCACCGTGAATGCCGCCCTGTTCCTTTCAGCTGCCAATGGATCTCCTTGAGGCTATGAGGCATTGATCAACTTCAGCAAAAAGGGGTGAGCAGCCTCGGGGTTTAGGGGTGAAGCTGTTTATTAAGGGCCGGAGCAACCCACTAACAATTGCCAAATTTGACTCAAATTTGGCACCCTCGAAGGAACACAAAGTGTGGAAACAAATAGACACCGGCCCCACCAAAAGACGCGTCCTTAAAAGTAAGCTGCTGAACCAAAAGGCACTGAATCCATGGCTTAAACAGGCAGTTGGCCCAATCCTGATGTGTCATGTTAACCCCTGACCCCTGCGATTTCGGACTAGATCAATTGACAAACAGGTAACTCTTTGGAGTAAGGGTTGGTACCTCTTGACGGGGCTTTACAGGGATCAACAGGGATCAGGGCTAAGGGGCCGAACCACTGAAGGCATCCTTGAAAGTAGGCTGCCTATACCATACTGATACTCGATTGAGGGAGCAATTTGGTGTCACAAGTTGGAAATCAGAGGCCAGCGGCTGGACCTTCGAGCTTCACTGGTTGGGTCAACGATCCAGTTGAAAGTAACAGAGCTTCAACCATCGAAAGGACTTCGCGGCACCTCGACCTCGACCTCGCCTTGGCGAGCCACGCCATGAGCGCCTCTGCGGTGCTGCGCTGGGGGGGCGCCAGCTGCGCCAGGGCGCCCATCCCGCCCAGCACCAGCCTCGTTGCGGAGGTGATTGTTTCACCCGTCGAGCCGCACCCAATGGATTCTTGTTCAAAAAAATGTGAAAAACTCAGGGGAAGGGGGCGGCTTCTAAACAGAAGTCTATTCTAGGATGAAAACCGGGTTTCAAAGGCGGTTTTCGGGGTTGTTTAGGTTGGGAAGCAATCCGGATTGTGCATTTCTAACATTTCGGAACCCACCACGCTCAGGTGTGATCATTCAATCAAATTGAACAACCACGGTTGCAACCCACTCACCCGAGTGGTATTCCCCTGTAAATGGGTTGTAACCATGGTTACTAGCCACTTAGTAAGTAGCTTCTCCCCAAGCACTGCTGCCCTTCCCTACCCTAAGGAATTGACCACAACTTGCAGCCTTTACGAGGGGTTGGATCCTGTGAATCTGAGGGTTCAACGGCATGCGCCCGAAGTACCTATCAACAAACATGGCTCGGTGTATGTGCCCCTGACATATGTGTATATATATATACATATATACCCATTGACTCACTACCCATCGGTATAGCCATGAATTACACAGCCTGTTTGTGCCAATTGGGGGATGAAAGGACGGCATTAAACAAGCTTGCTCCAAAGACCCCGGGAAGTAGGAACATGGTTGAACATCACCAACCTCAGTGGGATTCCTTGGAACACAAGAGACATCAAATGGGAAGGAAACCCACATCTCTAAGATGGGGAGGCCCAAAAAGGGGTGGCTTTCTTTGAGACTTTTCCTTCTGGGAGGGATGATCGGTGACTATGGGAAGGATGAATCAAAACTCATAGGCTGGCCCTAAGAACTTTTGTCGGCTGTAGCCTCTCAACTCGCGGCGCGGTCTGTCTCCTGATCTGCAGCCCACCGGTAGTGCGGCTAAGCCTTCTGTGCTCGCGGGCCTGCAACAGGATAAAACGACCCTTGTCCTTCTGGTTAAGGCCAAATGTCCTTGACAGAACTTTGCTCGCGTCACGGTGATGGAAAGGGCCACGACGCCAGCCTTTTCCAACTTCCAATACGCACTCTTGCCTTTAGCACCCTTTCTCGTACTCTTTGCTGCCTTCCTTTTGTCTCCCTGGCCGGCTCCTCTTTTCGTACAACTTCTGCAGGGCACATCTCCGAGCTTTGCCTTTCAGGTCTGGGTTCACCTTCCTGTCGTATTTCAATGGGGCCTGCTTCGCCACAATGCCCCGCAAGCATAGAAGGCGCGCAGCTGAGAGCAATCAACGAAGATCAGTGTCAAGCTCTCCCACCCGAAAGGTGGTGCTTGCAAGAAAACACACCCTAAGCGTCCACCAAACATGCACATGCGCAAACACTCCTGGATAACTAATGCCCCTTTTGCAAAAGAAGCCAGTAGAATTCTTTGTTTGTGGGAGGGTAGCTCGATCTTGTCACGGAGTTGGCACAAAACTGACAAGTAAATCTGCTGACAAAGCCATACCGATAGCCACAAGAGCTTGTATGGGCTTGTCTTTTGGGATAGTATCTTTTTGAGTTGGTTTAATGGCAAACCCTAAAGGGAAACATTGCATTTTCAGACAAACCTAGGGAATTCTAATAGCCCGTTCAAAATGAGGAGTTTGCCAATTCACGGTATTTGTTTAATTGAGGACTTTTGGTTGGACACAATTTAGCTGGGGATCCATGTCCACCAACCACTTTTGAAGAGGTTCTCTCTTGAAATTCATGCAAGATCCCTATTGGAATCCACAACGCGGACCCCGTTTGGAGACGCAACGGAACCTTCAACAGCCCAGAGACGCCCAGAGACAAGGATCCCTGTCCCGTGACCCCTGCCCGCCCGTTCAAACCAAGGTCTTGGTGGACCTTATTCCAAATTCCTCCTAAGACCCAACCCTTGGGCGGGTCAGTGGGGAGGTTGGTCTCACTTCCTCTCAGCCCAAACTTGTTGTTTCCCATTCAGTGGCAACCCACCTGCTTTTGACATGCTCCCCATTCAAATCGTCATCTAGGCTTCTCCTAAGAGGAACGTAGATTCTTGGTTAACACCAAATTTGCCCAACCCTGGACTTCCCAAACAGCATTGTCCAGGATAGAGTCGTAGGGTTCCTGACCTTTTCGGGTCCTCAAACATCCTCAAAATTGTCCTCGACTGCAAATGGTGGTTTCAAGGAAAACCACTCCAAAATCAGATCGAAAACTCCTGAACACATCAACTTCCCTTAAGGGTCCCTTGTTCTACCCACAACCCGTTCTACCCACAAAGCAAACAATCCTTGGCTCTTCCTAAGTAGATCGGAAGCCGAAAACGGTCTAAACTGCTTCCTTGCCGCTAAAACGGTTTTGCCAAAGGTTTATCGGGGAACTCCGGGAGCGAGCCCAGGTTTGTTAATGAACCTAGTTACGTAATTAACACAAATGAGTGTGGCTCAAAACTATGGGTTATTGGAAATAGAAAAGTAGACCAAAACCAACGGTCCCTGGCTCTAAAGTTTTAAGCCACGCCCAATCATGGTTGGTCAAGCCATGATTCGAAGGGGTCAAGGGACCCACTTGGCCAAGTGGGTATGGATTCTGATTGGGTACCCTTTGGTGGACGTCACTTTGGTGAGGATTTCTGTCCACCAACCATTTTGGCAGGACTCCCTCTTGAAATTCCCAGCCTCTCCCCCGCCTCCTCCCCCCTTTGCGCCTGCCCGGCTCGCCACCGGCGCGGGAACCCGTCGCGGCCGCGGCCCGCGTCTCTCGGCGCACCTCTTCCGCGCCGCCGCGGTCGAGGTGCAGCGCGCGGTAGCAGAAGCGCTGGCACTTCAGCAGGTGGCCTGCAAAACCCCAGGAAAACGGGGCTGGATATCCCACTAACCCCTGAAAGTAGGGGGTTGGGGGCAGTGGACAAGGGACTTGTCGCCAAGGAAAGAAGGGTAGAAGCTGAGGGTCCGAATCCCAATGTTTTTCGTCCGGGGTAAGCGATACCAACACTTGTCGATGGCACCTGGAACCTGCCTCAGAACGCTCTTGAAGTTGGTAATCTGGTTAGAACCAACAAAAAGGGTCCTTGTAACCATGAGAAAATCAGGAAACCAATCTGTATATTGTGGCTATATACTGGCATATCTCTGAACCCCTCAGGGTTCCCAGGAGTTCCCCGTGAAACATCACCCTGCCCCAAAAGAGGTGGCAAACCCATGGAAAACGAGGCATGTGTATATATATATATATAGCTAGATGTATATATATATATATGCTACCCCCGCCCCCCAGGGACCTACCTTTTGGTTGCCTAGAACCCAGGATCTCTCAACTGGGACCAGGACCAAACTAGGACTAAACGACCCACCTCAGATTCTTACAAAAAATGAACTTCAAGTATAACTTCCTCTGCAATGTCCTGTATATTTTCTAATTATTGTAGTAAACTAGGGAGCAACCTAACACTAGAACCAAGGATCTCTCATCTAGGACCAAACTAGGACTAGACCATTTAATTTTACTTCTTATAGTATTTGGATGTCAAGTATTACATTCTGGTGGAAAAGAAGTATTGTTTAATATTTGGTCCTAACATGTAAATTCTGACTGGATATTATCCTTATTTCAAATTCAACTGTTCAGCTAGAAGTTGCATAGAACTTGACTAATATATTAACTATATACAATTCATAACGAACTTCCTTTGTAATATCCTTTATACGTTCTATGTATTTCAGTAAGCTAGGACCATACTTGGCCTAGAACCAAGGATCTCCCAACTAGGACTAGGACCAAACTAGGACTAGCTAGTTCTGAAAGTGATTGAATTTCAATGTACAATGGTCTATGACATAAACAATCAATATTTAAGTTCGAATCTAAATCGCAATTTTGGCTGGAGTATGTCCTTCTTAAGCTCCATTGAATTTCAATCAGAAATAAGGTCGCATTTGATAAAACATACTAAGTGGAATGCATAAGGAAAGAATCCAAAGGTCCCAAACTTGTGTCTTTCACTAGTCCTAACACTACCTTATCAGAAAACACCGTAAAACACAGTGTTGTGTAGCGTTTTTCATACTCAATTCACATCTCCACCAACGAACGCTCTCTAAATGCTCATTTGAACTTGAACAGGATTTAATTGGGACTCAATACGAAAATATTTGGTCAGAATCCTAATGGTAATCAAATTTGAGATTGCGAGCTTAAATAGAGTTCCTGTCCCAATATATACTTGAAATTCAATATGAGCTTTAACAGGATATGATAAGGAAAGAACCCATATTCTCTAGACAAGTCTTCTTTGCAAACGCGAGTCCAGGCCCGAGTGAAACCCATTGAGACCGACTGAAATTTCTGTTGAGCCTGGGTTCAAGATTCCCTAGAAAACTTTGACCTGCAATCTTGAATGTGGGCCGCAAAGTGCAATGTTGAATTTGGGTCTCGATTTAAACCGATTTAAACGGATTTAATTTAAATCGGGCATGGATTCAAGATTCAAGATTTAAGAATCCAGGCCAAACTTTTCCAGGGAGTCTTGAATCTTGAATCCATGCCCGATTTAAGTTAAATCGGTTTAAATCGGTTTAAATCGACGCCTGAATTCAAGAATCCCTGGAAAAGTTTGGCCTGGATTCTTGAATGTTGAATCTTGAATCCATGCCCGATTTAAATTAAATCGGTATAAAATCGGTTTCAATCTAGCCTGAAGCTTCCAGAACGTCCTTGGAAATGCGTTTTTTTCATTGCTCTCCCCAAAGCCGAAAAAAGGGTAAAAAACACTGCAAATACCAGTGAATTCATCAAAAAGGTAGGTCCCTGGGGGTGGGGGGGT
The DNA here is from genome assembly GCA_963377175.1 of Effrenium voratum. Classification (NCBI taxonomy): domain Eukaryota; class Dinophyceae; order Suessiales; family Symbiodiniaceae; genus Effrenium; species Effrenium voratum. Next base: position 178,482 of record CAUJNA010000030.1, on the reverse strand, counting down.
ACCACATATATATATATATATATATCCTTGACAAAAGTGACTTTGTATTGGCAGCACAAGTCGTGCTGGGGGTAGTGGCCTGCAGGGTTGGGCGTTTCAGCCTGCTTGAACCATGAGACTAACACAATTGTTTAAACAACCTTCTTTTGGTGTCCCTTTCATGGTCTGCTTGGCCAACGTGTCTTTCGCCCAACCCTGGTGGCCTGGAGAAGCGGCAACTCCCGGTTGGCCTTCCTTGTTGGTTCCCGAAAAAGGGTCACTCCCAAACACAGCTCCAAGTATTTCTAGCAAGGCCAAGCGGTAAATGGTACGCGGGAAGTAACCGTTGTTGTAACCTGCTGGAAGGGATGGGCAGGGGACTTAAGACACGTTGGTTACAACCATTGCCAGGAACTTTCTAAGTACCCAGCCCCAAGGGGATTCGACAAAGTCCCACCCTCTGAACCGACTAGCCTGGAACCTACAAATGGGCTCCTTGAAAGGAACAACGGGGGACAACACAAGATGCTGTTTTGAGCAACTCGATGCAGGCGCCCAACCTAGAGAGAACCTACCATCATGGCAGGGCCGGGCGGTTTTTACTACATGGAGAGACTGTCTTTGGACGCCCTGACCCGCATCCACAGAGTCCCTGAAAGCGCTTGTTGACAAATTCACAATACAAACAAGTACAACTAAGGCCTTATTAGCGTCTTATTCTGGGCAAACAGGGAAGAAAGGACTTGCGGGAAGCAGCTGGAAGCAGGGGAGGCTCTTGAAGGGACACCTATGTTTACTAAATATTCTGATGTAAATCACAGGCGACTTCCGGCGCCGCCTCCCGGCTTCCTGGCCACCTCATAGCAGAGCGCCAAATCCTCGCTTTTCCGCAGCAAGGGACAGTACTCCACCTGCGTCGCGCGCTTTTTTCCGCGTGGAGAAATGCTCAGAGCGCATATGTTTCACATATGGGTCAAATCGGGGGACCCCAACAAGGTGGCTTTCCTTGTGGCGTCCCTGCAAACCAAGGTAAAAAGTTGTAAAAAGGGTACACTCAACAGACAGACATGATGGTTTATGAAACAAGGTATGAAACAAGCCCTCTACAATGCCCAGCGAAAGCATGCCAAAGTCTTCTCTGCAAGCACCCAAGGGAAGTAACTTAGAGTCTGGCTATGCATCAGGCTTGTTCTTTGGTAGCGCAAGTTAAGGTATGCAACGAGGGGGTATGCAATGAGCCAGCGGGTCTTGCTGTAGGGTATGTAAGGAATCAACGCCGCCGCTGTGTTTACGTGTATACCCCTAAACATTCAGAATTCACTGCCACATGTTCCCAAAAAGCTCAAAGCTTCTGGCCGGGCCTGGAGCTCCTGCAATCGCGCCAAGTTCAGCAGCACCACTTTCCTCGAAGCGCGAGAAATACTCGCAGTCACAGGGATTGGACTGTTGCTCTAGGAAAAGGTCCTTTCAAGGTTCAGGTTTCAGCATTATCCACCTGAACTCCCCCTCCCCAACACAAAAGTCTGGAGGAAAGGGTCATGTTGTCCAGGGCCGCAATGTACCTTTAAGGAGCCCTGGCAAGGCAAGGACTAAGTCCCAAACCAACATGAGACCTGACACGCATCCTCAGGGAACCTTCGTTAGGTCTCTCGCTTGCCCAACAGGCTTAGACATAATCGGTGATTTGTTGGTTGCCTATGTTGCCTCGATTAACAGACCAAAGCTGACAGACTACAAGGTCAAAAGCTCGCTTCTAGGTGCTGTGCACTTACAACAGAACAATGCAAAGTGAAACCTAACGACCGCTTACTCTTCTGATATCCCCTCATCTGCATGCAATTCAACAAGCCATGGGTGGAGCACAACAAAGGAGATGCCCTTCGAGTCACAGTGGCCTTCAAACTCAGTTTGCCCAAAACCATGATGCCATGAGAATTGCCTTGTCAGGGTTGGCTCCCCGGAAAGGGAACTCACAAGAACCCAACACCAAATCTACCGCGAGGTGGAATTTCCTTAAGGCTTGGAGCAGCCCCGACGAAAATCAAAGGGCTAATAAGTGTCCAATCCCTTTCACCAAGCAAAAGGAAGCTCGAAATATCCGAAAAGGTCATGATTATTAAGGAGTAGGCAACCGTGTCAACACCCTTTGACACAATTCCCCGTTGGGGCCCATTGCAAGACACTTCTACTTGCACACCTTGCGGGAACTTGGGTCCTGATAAACCTGGACCCCAACCACGGAAGTGGAGGAGTCTATTCAAAAGGATTGGTCCGAAAACATAACCCGACTGTTGTTGACTATAGGTCGGACCTAAAACGTGTCTCAAGCCCAGAAACAAGGAAAGTAAGTAGGCAAAGGGAACTCATGATTAATAAACTCCTATTTGTTTATTTGAGGGAGAATCCTCAATCTGGGCCCCCCAAATAAAAAAAACAACAAGAGGCTAAAGATCCAACCCAATTTACACAACCCAGCAACTCCCACGTAGGTTACAGGCTTGACAAGCCGGTTTTTCGGGGTCGAAAGATTCTGTGAGGTTCCAACAGACGCCTTTTTGATTCCAGGCGCTGCAGCGCCAAAGAGCTGTCCAGCTGCCAAGGTCTGCGCACCAAAACAGCGGAGCCGCGGTCACGCAGGAACCCGCACACCGCCATCCGGCACACGTCCTCACGCAGAAGAAAAAAAAACACCAAGGATCTTGGATGATTTCCACTAGCCTCAAACCAGTACTCAAGGGCAAACTTGATAAATATGGGTGTGTCTTTTTGTATGGCACCTCTGAACTGGCGGTTTCCTTTTGAAACCATAACAAACAGGCACCCTCAAAAAACACACACCCATGTAGCCTAAGAATTATGGAAACATGGTTCGGCTGCAACTTGTTCAGTGGGCTCGAGTGTGACGTGGCTTTGAAGGTTGGTGGGAAAATAAAAATGTTCAACAGCAAGTTCAAAGTTAAGCATGGTTAAAGATCCAAGAGAGGCTGCTTTGCCCTATGGTTGCCAGCGGATGACGCTCGCTGCGCATGATCTTCTGAGGAAGCCAATCTGAGCCAAGCTCGAGAAGTACACATGTGTTATGTTCTTCTGAAAGAAGGCTTTTTGAGGTTTTAAAGGAACACCAAAAAGAACCAAGCCATTGTTGGGCTTCCCGAGTAATGAGACAAACCTGAGTTGCATGTGTTTGCCCAATCCGAAGCGCACACCCAATGCCTCAGCCACACCTCAAGCTTCTCTGGATGTTTCTGAACTTCCCATGGTTTTTCCCCCTGTCCTTGCTATCTGTTACAAACCCCCGAAACCACACAACCCCATCGTCATTGGTCAGGAACAATCGAACTTGGCACACAGAGTGCACCCACACCCATGGCAATGGCAACACGATCACTGGGCAACGCTTGAACAGTACGTGGCTTTGTTGGGGAAAACATCTCAGGTCTAGTATCACCCAGACCAACCGACGCATCATGGACCATGGGAAAGAAGCAGAAAACAACAGTCCGATGGGTGAAAAGAATGGAAGGCTGCCGGAAGGCCCGGAAGGCTCCCAAGAATCTTTGTGTGCAGTTTTGGCGCCACAAAATACTCGTGTAGACACCGGTCATGCCAATGTCCATTTCAAACCAGAAGGGAACATCTAGAATCACAGCAAGAAAATGAAAGCCACTGTCCGGAAAAGATTTTGAACAACGCAATGAAAAGAATCAACCCTCAAAATTATTCGTGACTCACAGCAATGGATGGCTTTCCTTTGGCTACATTGACGCCGGCGGAATCCAAAGAAGGGGGCCTCCTGGTTCGAGTACCCCATAAACCAAGCTGTACACCTGGAGAAACCGTGATTGGACCCCCTAGATAGCGAGCCTCATACTTGGAGGTTCCCCGAATCTTCCTGTAAGGGCCGTGGTTTTGCGGGGGACCATGCCGATTCTTCATTTATGCGGTTTGTCCAGGCTTGGAAAGTGTTGCCATCTGTTTCGGGGAAAAAAAAACAGTGTGTGCCTGCAGCTACCCTTTCCGGGAGGTGTGCACTTTCATGTTTTGTGGCAGGATACTTTTCTGCAAATCAGCATGGAACCCCAACCCCATCCGCTTTAGGATCGGACTCTCCTTTTGGGAAACGGACTTTTGTTTGGGGGTTTCCTTCCGTTTGCAGAAAAGTACCACCCATTCGAATAGGGCAGCATGTCCCAACTTCGAGAAAAACCTTCACCAATTTGGACAAACAAACAAGCGGGGATACGGAGGGAGCGGGGATAGACTTAGTCAAGGTGCATTTGGGGGAATCCTCCTGTATCCCTGATTCCCCCTGTATCCCTGCTAGTCGGTTTCCCTGACCAATGGGAACACCCAATTGATTCACCAGGTGTAGGGTTCGCAGCTCCTCTCGGCGCTGCACGGCCAGGAAGGCCTGCAGGTTTTGCACATGTGGCAGCTTAAGATAGCGGAACCCCCCAAAATGGTTGGATTCTCTCTAAAAACCCACCCAAAGGGGATTCCCCACAAACAAACACACCCATGTCGTATATATATATATATGCTTCTTGGACGAGATCTGGAGTCACAGCAAACACCATGTCCAAATACATATTGAATAGTGTTGCAGGAAAGCCACGAATTGGTGTTGGAGGATAGGTAGCTTCCCTGTGTTTGGCTTCCGAAGGAACTGGGACTCAATCCCTCAATCCCTGACCCAAACCAGTTAAACCAGCAAATAAGGGTTACCTAAACATATTTACCTCTCCAACACACCATAAGCAAGAATGTACGTATGCGTCTGTATGTGTGTACATAGAGATATATGTATATGTGGGCATGTGTGTTTGTAAACAAAACATCAGGCGTGTGTTGTATTATGTATGTATATATACATGTATATACAATATGCACTGATATGTAATTTCGTCCCTGATCATGAAGCATGGTGCAAGCCTATATATTTTGTCTTTTGGGCTTTCGTTTGGGTGCTAAAATGGTGTTAAAATCGGGCTCCCCAAGCAGCACAGTGGCCCCACAGTGGGAAGCTCATCATTTTCGGAGAAACAAAAACCAAGGAAACACAAGCGACAAGGTTCAACATTCAATCCCATAGGGGGGGCTTTTAAAGGAGAAAACGGGCCCCGTTTGACAACCTCCCCCCAAAGAGCATCGGTTTCGACCAACGCCAGCCTCTTGGAAACCGGCCCTAGGCAGAGCTCGCAACACCCGGGTCCTGCGCACGGGCACTTTGAGAAACTCTGTAAACAAAAATCACCCCCCTCACCAACGAGACCTTGAAAACGAGCCCTTGAATCAACCCCCCTTGAAACGACACGTAGACTCCGCCCTAAGATGAGCAGAAAGCACGATGGGACATACCAGGGATTTTCCAAATAAATGAGAACTTCTCAGAGAGTAAGCACCCTTTGCAAGGCCATCTGTGTTTGTTGGGCTCGCGTTTGGGTTGGCTAAGAAATCCCCAAGTAAGGGCCTTTCTCCCCCCCCGTCGGTGAGCTCGTTGTAATTTGAGCAACTCCCTTTGCGTTGGACAAAACGCATCCTTTCCAGCCCAAAACTTTCAGGCAAGCAAGGTCAGACCCATGCAAAATATTGGTTTGTTAACAAATGTAAGCAAACCTGAAGGAAACCCAGAAGGCCCGGGCTCAAAAAGGCGAGCAACGTCTGGCAATGAACTTGTGGCCCACTTTGATCGCAACATGATCTCAGCACCGGAATGCCAGCCGCTGCTTTCGCGACCAGCAAACATGGCCGCTCACAGCACAGAGAACCTGGCACAACATCATGTGAGGTTCAGCAAGCAAAACAAACATGACCAATACGTCTAAAACACAACAATAAAGAAAAAAAAAAACAAGGTGTTAACATGACTCAATAAAAATACATGTGCCACCACCGTATATATATATAGAACTGTAATGGATATATATTTAGCAACCATGAAAATTATGTATATATATATAATGCATATAGCATGCTGTGATCTCGAGTTCGAGTTTGTTTCCGCGTTTTCCGTGTATATCCGCAGGCAAGCAGGCTCGCGTTGCTTAGATGCCGGTGACAGGTGTTCTTGTGTTTCCCCATGGCGCTTGGAATCAAAGGGTACTTGTATATGTACATATACAGTGCATATATTGTATATATATATATGCATATATAGCAGATATGCTGTCTATCATATATACGTGCTGCTACCTAAGGACACAAAGTGCCACTCTGTTCCCCTCTTCCCGGGTGACTCCTTTTGCCCGACTTTGCAGCTTCGAGTCCTTGGCTCCCGAGCTTCACATCCGGCGTGTCTCCACCCCTTGATGGCTACCCCTTAAACATCACACCACCAACCGGAGGCTCAGCTGCAATTGGTCCAAGCGAGGCCTAAACTGTCAAACTAGACCCTGACTTAATCATGTCTTAAAGACTCACGACTCACGAGTATGTATTCCCGCAAATCTCGAGGGGCCCCAAATGGAACACCTCCCAGGCACTCTTGAGCCCGCTTAAGCCTGATCACGCGTCTAGCTACAATAGGAATGAGGGCTAAGGGCCCTTCGCAACAGGACCTACGGTAGGCTTGATCTCAGAGTCTTCTAAGTGAATACTTCGCCAACCTGAAAGGCTGTGATCAAGGAAGCCTTCATGGGGCCAGTCTCAAACCAAGACTTGCGAGCTTGGGATTCATTTGCCTAAGATTGATAGCCATTACGCCCTGCACAAAATGTTTCACTTTTCGCAGGCTAGTGGGAAAATCATAAATAATGAAGTTCCGAAGAGCTAGATGCTAAAGGCCCACCCCAAAAATAGCATTCAAGCAAGTATCATGGTCTTGGACATTCTACCACATGGCCAGGGCTGTCCGAGAAAAGACTCTACTGCAAATTACCAATGGAGCCCCAACAAGGGGTCCCAAAACAGCAGCTTCCTCTACAAATGATGGCCTTGGGGTTTCAGGTACATCTGAAGGGGACTACATCGGTGTCTTCAAACATCTGACCTACTCAAATGCACACACGACACCTATAAGCCACATAAGGCATTACTAACAAATCCTGTTGCTCCCATGCTGGCTCGCGGCTGTAGAAGCTCAGGAGCAAATCGTCCTCGGCGTCCAGCTCTCAGTTCATTCGCTTCTTGCGACGCGCTGCATGCGAGGGCCCCAAAACGGCTTCCCCCAAAAAAACGAATTGCGTCAGCCCTTTCGTGGGTTCGTATGGATCTGTGATGGATGGATGTATGGCTGTATGCAGGTATGGTCAAAGCGTGTGTTGGCGATGTCGCACAATGATACATGTACCTGGCCTGGTTGTGGTGACCCCACACTCACTCTCCCCACATTGTAACCCAGGTCCACATTGGAACCATATTGGCTCCATGCTAAATGAGGCACGGACAACACTCGTTGTTCCAAGGGGACATGGAAACATCATGTCGAGCTTCTGGTCTCTAGCGCAATGGGGAATGCGTAATCCTATCCGAGATGCATTTTGTCTGATAACTCACAAAGCTGACATCAGGAATCCCCAAGTAAGCAACCTTCTGGGCAAATTGCAATGATTCACCAACCCTCCAAAAAAAGGGATCCCAAGAGCACTTCGGACGTCGCCACCCCCGAAACGTGACATCGCTTTGTTCGCCTAGACCTTCATCTTTGGTCAGTTTCTGACTTGCCCTGATCCAAACGCAGGCTGAGGGCAGCGCGGCCATCCAAATGAAAGGCAAACGAAGGCGTCCGCAGCCGCCTTCAACTCGCCCACACTTTGCCGCAACTCCAAGGTCACACCCTGGACCCATGTTCTCAAAATAGGGGACCCACTAAAGAGTGTGGTTCCTTTGTTCAGTTAAAACAACTACGCCCGCCACCCAGCCCCCCTCGACCATTTAAAAATGTGCCGGGGACCTTGGGTTTGCAAACAACTACGGGGCCCGTGAAAGAGTCTTTGGCCTGTGACCAAAGAGCCTATGAAAGGATGCTTTTGCCATACTTCCAGGCAAGCGCAAAGGCTCTTAGGGGCTGAAACGCGCTATGAACGGGTCTTTCGCATGTTTTGGCCCCAGTATAGGGTCCTTGATCAAAAACGTCTTGTCATGCAAAAAGAGAACCTTTGAACATGTATTGAGTTGGCACCCAAATGCACCCTCACAGGCCTAAGGAACAGTCTTAGGGTCTTTCGCCTGGTCTGGCTTTAAAAACACCTGTGACACCGCCGGGTAGCAGTGGTTATGCCCCTCATATCCACTGCAATGGGACATCAGGTTTGAAGGGCAAATGAAAACTCATCCCAAGGAGCTGTGCTTTCAGGTTTTGCTTCTGACGGTTTCTTGTTGATTACCTACCATGGCCTGACGTCTTCGAGTCGAGCCCTTCTTTAGGTGCTTTCACAAAAAGCTTTTGTGGTTGGCGCGCTGCTGTTTGTTCCACTCCATAATTCTATAGTGTGCATTTCTGGTGCTATTCAATTCACACAAGCGAAGGAAGTTTCTGATAAGGGACCTTCACCACGGGCGCTTGCTTTTATCCCCAGGTGAGCTCATTATAACTTGTGCAAATTCATAAGCCTTCCCAACTTGGCTTTTCTCCTCCAGGCAACAGACATGGCTTTGTGCACAGGAAGCACCTGTTTTGAGCGGAGGTCATGGCGACTCCATATCAAAGTGGCCGGTGGAGCACCAAAACTGGGCGAAATCGTTGTCCCGCTGGTTTTAGGGAATAGTCTGAAACCCGGAAAGGGAACCAATTCTGAAAAAGGAACCGAATCCGTATTTAACCTGGTGTTTGGACTTTGTAGACACCGGACTGGTTCAACCCCATCTTGGTTTGGTGCACACCACTTTCTGTTTTTGGTAAGTGTCCACCATAGTGGCATTCCAGGTGTTTCTACCCTGTTTCTAGTAGAAACAGGATTTCTTCCTCTAGGTTTAATATCATGGCTTCCCCTTGCTACCTACTGTGGTGGAACTTCAATTGCACTGGGTCCAGGAAAATCAACCCGTCGCCTGCGTCCGAGTCGGTGCACAGCTTCTGCACCAGCCACCGGCTGTAGCCAATGGCGCTGCCCGCGGGCCTGCGGGCGCGAGACTGGGTTTGATGAGCGCACGTAAGCCAACGGTAGTCAAACACGAGACCGTGGTAGCCGTGGTACATGATTTGCAAATTGGAGATGTCCTTGCAATATTTAGGGCATCCAGCGCAGTGCCATCACATTCACTGATTATTCTGGCTACGATGTGAAAAGAACTTTGTTGAGGGTATCCCTGTTTGGGTTGCTCCAAATGGACATCAGGGAACCCCGAGCCCAGTCTGGGGTCTGCGATTCGCGCAGCATTAGCAAACCATGGTGGGCAGATTTACATTTTGAGCGGGTCCTCAAAGGGGCATGGACAAATATCACTTTAGACCTGGATACACACCTTCGCTTGACCGCATGGCTGACTTCTGGCAAGGCAAATTCGTATTCACAAACCTTAAATAAGCCTTCAGCGCGGGTGAGTTGTTTAACCCCAAAATGATATTGTTCTGATGTGCCTATATTTTTGCCGGCTCATTGACTTCAAGTGGTGGAGACTGCACCATAGTTTTTTTCCCGCTCACATCCAATGGAGTTATTTGTATAGCAAGGGGCATGATAATCAGTTCCCTTCCAAGCAGTACGCCATTCAAGGGAAAGACTCTTTAAATGGCCATGCAACTGCAATATGATTCGTCTGGGGTTGGTTTCCGATTTCCTCTTGTTGCTGCGTTCACTGTACTTTGCAACCAGCTTCCCGAATCGGACCCCCGACTCGACCGAATGCATCAGACCGAATCAACTCAAGAATTGCCTCGGCAGCACCAGCATCAGTGCGTCCGGCCAATGGGACCTGAATTGAGGGTCCCATGCACTGAGCGATTCAACCACCAACTCAATTAGTCATGTCAAGCGGAAACACACACATTTGCTTTAACTTAGCTGGAGTTCTCAGCAGATTGCGGTTTGTTTGCTTGTTTGCTTGCTTGCTTGTTTGTTTGTTTGTGTGTTTGTTTGTTTGTTTGTTTGTTGTTTTCTGTTTTTCCAGCGTGTGTGTGTGTGTGTGTGTGTGTGTGTGGGTGGGTGGGTGGGTGGGTGGGTGGGTGGGTGGGTGGGTAGAGGGGGTACATGAGCCACAAGGGATGTGACGTGTTGCGGCAAACCACATCATCGGAAAATCAACAGCCATGGCAGCCGATCATCACCTTCTATGTGTACTTCGCAGCCTGGAAGTTGTCAAAGGAGGTCTTGCCAAGCATGCCTTGGACAAGCCGCGCCCTCACTGCTCAGCCATCTTTACTCACTACCGCATGCCTCGGAAGTCAAGAGCTCGCCAAGCTGCTGTTTGGCATGACTGGCCTGCATCCATTCCATTGAAACCCTGAGAACAAATCTGATCAAGGGGGAGTCGCAGCATCTTGTTCCGGAATGAGGGCATGCTGCCAATGAAATGGACACGCCCTGGACAGGGCATCATACACGGGTCCATACAATCAGCCTTTGACACAAATCGACAATCGACCGTTTTGTTTGGAAGAGGTCTACAACTTCGGATACGCTCATGAGTTCAAGGATCACAGCCTCGACTCTGGTTGGGCGTGTTTTCTAAGGCTGGGCCTTTGACCTCAGCGGGCATGGGATTTCAACTTGGCGCACACACCCTTCACATGCTCAGAATCCAACTATTTCACAGCCAATAACTGGGTTTGCTAATACATTAGTTGGTACACATGTCAAACAGTTTTCAGCTGCTTGACAAGTGGCATCTATGTTCAACCAAACTGATCTGAGCAGGACACTTTAGACCTTGATTTTGAGCCCAAATACATGATCATACGACCAACAGGTGGCTGGTGCTCAGGCCCTGATATTCACGCTTGGACATTTCCGTATGGCACCGGTGGCCATCCCTTTCCCAATAGCACAGGCCCGGCCTGTAAGCAGCCTCCTCCTGAGAGGCACTTGCAGCATTCATGTGACCCTCTTTTCCTGACACCCCAACGCAGCGCCAACTGTCATGACCACTTGGGGTTTTGGGCGCTGAAGGGGTGCATTGAGCATAGCACGGGAAGCGACTCGCCGGCCAGCGCTCCTGCGGCTCCACCACAAGGACAATGCTGACGCCTGCGGCAAGTTCGACAATGGCTGTCCACGCAGGCCCACAGAATCCCCCAACCACCACGAAAGGATACCCACAAAAAAGACACCCATGTCTTGCTGTCTTTTGGGGATGGTTGGCAAATGAGCACACATGAGGATCGCGCCCAACAGCCGAATTAGCTCGCGTTATATTTCACACGGTCAAAATCCGCCTCGCCTCAGTTGGTGGGTGGTTCAGGCCAATTTTTGTAGAGTTCCCTCCATCCTAGGTGGTGCCTTATTGTTTGATCCATCAATTGTATCAAGGTGTTATAGCCGTCACTATAACGCTGTAAAGCCAGGGCCTTTTGAAGGTTTCGGCGCGCAAATATAAACGCGGCACGGCAATCTGAGCCAAAACCAGAGAAACCAAAACAAAACGTGGGCAGGTCAATATACAGTGTATTACCTTATAACATGCGATTTTGGCGAGTAACCCTTGTTTCCTGACGGTAGTTTGGTAAGTGTGCCTCTTTTCATTTCCTTTGCCAGTAGAAGGAAATATGTGTGTGTGTGTGTCATAATAGGGGAACCTAAAAAATGGGTGGTAGTGGTGTTCCTTTTGGCTTCCCTATAAACCAACCTCAAAAAGGCTGCCCATTTTGACCGTTGCTCGTGGTCCAAGTTCCGCAAATCGGCTCAGCTGTCTGAATCTGGCACCTCTAAAACCCGGAAGGTTTTGAGAGACACGGCAAGTTGAAGCCACTGTCAACATACCTACTCCAAATACCCACATGTTTTTAGATATTTGTTAAGAACCCCGCTTTCCCGGCATGGTAAATACCTCCGGGAATCATGATACCCTAGAAGTGGGCATTTGGAGCACACAGTATGTGAAGAGCTTGCAAACGGCCAAAGGACCTGGAAAGGCCAAAGGGTCGCCAGCGTTGGGCAATTAGGTTGTGGCACTGCCGCGCCTCACGGCAACTTCGGAAACCCCATCAATATTGAAGAGGTTGGACCCCCAGTGGAATTCTGGGTGACGCAACGGACTCAATGTGCATGCCAAAACGCGGCTCCGCGCAGCAGGGGGTCCAGTCCATTACATACTGCGTATTTAAGCACCGGGTGTGGGTGGCGGGCATAACACAACAGGATTTCTCCCAGACCCTTATTTCAGGATTGCTAGGTCGAATCCCCTTGAGGTTGGATGACCTCGCTATAAGTTGCCCAAACATTGTGAGTCCTCCTGGTTCCTTGGACATTTCAAGGAGTCCCCCATGTCCTTCCCAAAATTATGATGGACTATGGATCAGATCTCTTGACCAAATGTCACATAGATCTTATCTGCGTCAAACTGATCCTGTCGGACACAATTGAGGGTGGCCTCGCTGCTTCCCTCAAACGAATGCGGTCCCAAGTTGGCGTGGCGATGTCCTTTTTCGCGCGATCATCACCGCAGATCTGTGAACTGTTAGGTCTTGGCGTGTGAGTCAAAACCCGGAGTAAAGTCGAGCGCCAAGATGATTGGTCTCGCAATTTCACACAAATGGCAGCCCCAGGTGTCCCCTGGAATTCTCTTTTTAAAGCATTCCCCCCAAAAAAGGAGCTTCCACTTTGCAAGACGTGTAAATAATGAAGAGGGTGTCTTTCTTGTTATTCTGCACCTAGGACTCACTAAACTTCAAACAGCCCGGGTTTTGATTGTGGTCTCACGTCACGCGGGTGAGAAAAAAAAGAGGGCGCTCAGCTTGGGGAACCTGAGTGGCGGCTGTTCATGACGCGAAAGCAGCTGGTGCCAAAGGAATGCCATCTCTTTTGGGTGGATTAGCTTAAAGTGCCTGGAGTCTCCACCCCTTCAGACGGCTATAATGTAATTTGGGATAGTGTCCTCTTGTTGGGATCTTGGAGACAAACAGCTGGTCAAAGGCTATGGCCCCTTGTTTGGCGTAGATGCCGTTTCTAAGAAACCGATGAGCAAAATGAGAAGTTATGGGTGGGGATCGGCATTCAACATGGGAATGTGTGAACTCGCTATCATTTCAGGCTGGCTTGTCGTGAGCCAAAACCCTAAACTGAGGTGCTCATGCTGTGCACCAGATTCTCGCTGTCAAAACAAGACCGAACAAAGGGGGAGTTGAGATCACGCGAGTCCTTCATTCACACATGAGCCACAGTCAAACTGTGCAAACGATTTTGTCGTCAGTATGGGGCAACTAGTGATGACTCAGTAAGTCCACCTGGTTGTTTGCGAACCCCAGGTTGACAATACGCTAATAGCTATGTTGACCCAACCTCACCAGTGTGGGACATATATCAATCAGACCCCTGCCAATGGGCCAAGGCAAATAGATGTCAACGAAGGCGACAGAGTTGCCAAAAGGCTGCAGTAATCCCCCAAATCCATGCGGAACTCCTTGGGGGGGGGGGGGGGGGTAAATTATTCCCTCAGGCTTCCTCTAGGTTCTGTAGGATTCCTCAGGGTTCTGCGGGTTGGGGATTGCTCATGGTTCTTGGGCATTCCATTCCTCCATGGCGGGATCTTTCCCTATGGCGGGATCTTTAGGGTTTGGAAGGGCCTCCCGTGATTTACCATGGTTTTGTGGTTCAGTGTGGTTCGTTTACTTGCAATATTTAGCGCATGGGCCATACCTCCTCATGTGACATGGGAAAGCAACTGCTTTGGGTTGATACCAGCGGAACGCTCATTTCAAGCAGCATCCACGTTTCGTTTTTGGTGCCGTAGTTGCTCCTCGAAAAGCCGTGGTTCGGAGGCTTGTCTTTCTGGACCCTAGTGGGTCTGTGACCAAATCTTGAGCACCCCATGGTCGTCTTTGAAGGAATACCAATAGCAAACGTCACATTGGGGTCTGACTGGAAATGCATGGGTATGAATTTTAACGAGGGACCTTTGGTGGACATCAATTTGATCGGAACTGCTTTTTGCGCACCATTTCAGTGTTCCCCTGAGCAATTGAAGTAAACCCCTGCCAACAGTTTTCACCTAGACTCCTTTTGAAATGCAAGCACAGCCCATTGCGTAAAGTGACTCTGACGGTGTCCTTGACACTCAGGGCTCCCTATAGTTCCCCCTACAACTTGCCAGAAACTCACTTTGAAAGGGCCGAACAGGTGATATGTCTCATCTAGTCTTTAAGGGCAATACAGGTAGCTTGCAAAACGGTCCAGGTGTCGGATCAGAGCAAACCTTGCCAGATCGGACTTGGGGTGTTCCCATGAGAACGTATGGTGGATCTTGGTTTCTTCACAAACTGCTCACAAGCAAGTACTGATCACGGTTGAGCTAGGGTGCAACACAACCAACAGCATTTCCGGAGCCACCACGAATACAAGTGAGGTTCACGCTAACAAAACAAACTCCAGGGCCACCCCCGTCACTTTCGAAGGGGTTGGGGCTGGTCAACACTGTCAGCACAACCTAAACTATGATCCGGCTTAATGTCAGGAGACGATTAGTAACCACCCCCCCCCGATTAAAGGTTCCCCCTTTTCCCCCGCAGATTCTCACCAATACTAAAGTAAAGTGCCAACAAGGTTTCCCCAAAAAAACCTACCCAATTATTTGTGGGCCCTCCCCAAAACCCCCCCTGATTAAAGGTATCCCTCTGCAGCCCGCAAGCCAACAAAAACCTGCCAGAAAAGGTGCTTTCCTTCTTGCTTAGTATTTGCTTAGTCTGTGCTTAAACCCACCAATACTAAGTCACTTTTGAACCCCTCAAGTTTTTCCCAAAAATGTGCTTCCCCCGAAATGCATTTTTCTTTATTGACAAGGTTTTCAAGCTCACGAAGTAAGAGGACGAGGACCGAAGGGGCTCCAGAGTAACCAGGGGGGTCCTCCCAAAAATCTCAATTTTTGGGACTTGTCCAAACCTTGTCGACCTTGAAGGGGGGGGGGAGGGGGGGGTTTACAAATCAGTTGTCACCATTACTTACTAAACAAACACTCGCCGTGCCTCGCGAACATCCAAGTCCGATACATCTTCTGGGTGAATGATAAGAATCCAACAATCAGACATCCCTATTACAAAAAGGGACCCTAAGGCGTAGACTCCGAGGTTCCTTTGTTTCCCACGACGATCAACACGCAACCTGGCGACAGGGGTTGCCTCAAAGCAGGGCAACACCTAAAACGGTTGGTTTCCTCGGTTTCCCTTTGACACCAAACCAAAAAGGGCTCCCCCAATTTCATGACGCACCCGTCTTCCTGCGGCCAAAGCTGCTTGCATATAAAATGGCATTCAACGCCTCTTGACGGCGCTGCCTGCAGGAAGGTTGCACCATTGGCTGAAACCCCTTGCAAAGAGTTGGACGAAATTGCTTTTGATGCAGAAAACATGGGTACCTTCAAAGAGGAACTACTTGAGGCGTCCGTAAACGTCCGTAAAAGCAAGGGGGCTGACTCAAAACCCGAGCTGAACCCCTGGCCCCGCGGCTTTTTCCTGGAGCGCCAAGCAGGCCCAAATTGGGGGGTAAGTGGAAGGGTCGCTCATGTGGGCTGGGCCAGCCCCTCGTTTAAGCACCTTTAGACCGCTATGTCTTCAGCAACCTCCTTTCCGAAAGGCCCCCTTGGTTCCCTGTCAAAATTGTGTTTGGGGGGTTCAAACGGGGAAACATCACCTCCTTAGATTCGAGGGTGCATCAACAACGGTGTCAGCAGTGTCTGAAAGCAAACTTGGGACCCTTCAAGGGCCTGAGCTCGATTTGCCCCCGGATCAACAAAAAAAATGAACTAATTTGCCCACACATCCTTTTCGGAAAAAAGGTCAAAGCAAAGTCGAAAGGCAACTGACTTATTGCTCCAGGACAACGGTTTCCCAACAAATAAACCAGCTTTACCAAAGAATCCTCTAAACCAGCTGGGAAACATGATATTCAAACAACACAATGCACATGCAACTCTAGAGCATCCGCTGTGTCCAGTTCAAACAGGACACACGCCACAGTCCAACTCTGTAGAAATACAATTCGAAGTGTCCTACCCAAAGGGTCCAAGTACCCCCAAACAAACACATCTTGGACTTGCACCTGGGGGGTATAACATGCAATCCAAGGCCTTGTGCAGGCATGTAGCCGACATGTTGCGCATAGATCGCACAAGCTGTGCTTGCAAAACTGGCACATGCGCAGGGAAAAAAGAGGGGCAGGGAAAAACAAGTCTGACGACTACGCAAGGGAAAACCAAGCAGGAATGATTTTTACCTGCCACTTTCTGTGGTGTTTGAGGCTCGGGGCCCTTTCCAGGCTGGTTTGGGGAATCAGCGGGAAAACGGACACCATTTGGGTCCGAAGCCCTATCTGACGCCAAAGCGTGAGTCACTTGTAGAGGAAAGTGGCTTTCCAGGACCCCTGCAGTTCATGTTGGATCCAAAGGTACCCATTTAGGGTCAGGAAACCCTAAGTCAGATTCGGATCGGCCAGGCTTCGGGGATGCCAAAACTCCGCCGTTCTTCGGCCCTGCTCTTGCCGCGGGGGAACCGCGCCTTTTGGCTGAAAGATCAAGGAACGCACGAGCTGTCCGAAATTGGAAACATTGATGGCCCGAACCAGGCAGAGCTGGACCCCATGCATGTTCAACGAAACAGGCCTGAAATGGCACATCCCAAAACCGCGGGCGAACACCCCAAAGCCTCCGGCCTCAATAGTAGCCCTTTGAAGATTTGCCTGCGCGGAGGCCAAACAAGACCGAGTTTTATCGTTTGACCCGCAAGGAAGAGGCAGAAGCCCCAGCGGAAAGAACCAAAGAACATGTACATGTTCTGCTAGCCACAAAAGTGAAGCCTTTGACGGATCCGAAACCCTTGAGGTTTCTCAACTTTCAAAAGGTTCGCTTGATGTTGCTGAGGGGAACAACCGCCGATTTCTAACCAAGAACAAAACACATGGCCAAAACAGCCCGCAACGGAAACCACAAGCAAAGCCCTGGCTAAATTGACCCAACACGAGAGGCTTCTGAATCGTTTGACTCCAATGCAACAAACAAATATTTTCAAAAAAAAAGAAGAAGGAAAAACGACAAAGACACACATTCAGCAAATAGACCTGCTGGTCCAATCCGGATGCAACCAGTTCCGTGGTTCGCCCCCTTCCATGTTAAGTATTAGGGTAAACTTTATTATATATATTTACCTATATGCATGTGTGGTCACCCATCCCATTTGTGCCAAGTTTGACGCTACCTTCCACAAGTCAAATAATAATTGCCATAGCGATCAAAAGAAATCCGGACTTTGATCTGGCTTTAACATAATTCAAAGGTCCGATTGTTTTGCTCATCCATCATAATAAAATGAGTTGTTGAAAGTTGTTGAAAGCAAAGTCAATGCTTTGTTTCAGTATCTAGCCATCTCGCGCTTGTCCAAACAAGAGGCTCATATCCAAGTCCAAGACTTCGACCAGCACAAGATCTTCATTAGTACGTTGCTATTGTTGAGTGTAAATCTTCTTTATTGAAGACAAAGCCCATTCTTACGTTTTTATCGCAAACGCCAGCAGTTGGGTGAAGTAGAATGGTTCACCACTCAGTGATCCTGAAACATAAAAGCAACCGACCATTATTATGATGGACAGCTTCAACAGTCGCAAACAAACCGCCTTTGTAAGGTTCCTTATATGTCCCTTCAAACATCACCGCGAAAAGGAAAGAAGCTTCAACATGGCCTGTGCAAAGCTAATGTCAGAACCGCCCAAGGGACATATACGAACCGATCAAACGACGGATTGTCTTGTAGCAAACGGCAAAGGGAAGCTTTGCCAAAGAACGCCCTTGTTGCTAACAGAGTTTGACTTGCCACGAAGCATGGAACCGTTGAAATTCGGGATTTCTCCCCGGGATTGATCCATCTTAAGGTCTGTTCCATGTTTCACGAAGATGGGAAGACATGTCTGGCCATCGCTCTCCCATCCAAATCTCTTAAAACTAAGACTTTGATTTGCTCGACCCCTCGAAAGTGGTCTGCCAAGGGTTCCAAGTAACTGGGTGTCAGGCCAGGGATCTGGAAGAAGATTTCACAAATGTCCCATGCCCTTTTTGTTTGGTTTCCTTTTAGGAAAAGACCACGGGTGCAAGCACCCCTTGAGAATGGTGTGGAATACAAGGAGTAAATTTGGACCCTAAGGCTACGCCTAAGCTCCACACATATCAAACACATATCGACCCAACAAAGGCACCGGCAATGGCACTGCCGCGAAACGTGCGCGCCTTTGCCCTTGGACCCCTTGGATCCCTTGCCTCGGAGAGACAGCTTGCGGCTCTGGCTGCAGGCCCCCGATGTTTCCCCAAGCATCACCCCACCAGAAGGAAAATTGCCGTCAAAAGGGGGGAGATTTAAGGAACCCTCTGCAACCACTTGCGCAAACGTGCTTACATTCACTTGCACGATCAAGAGAAAGAGAATTGACGGTAGTGGTT
The DNA here is from genome assembly GCA_963377175.1 of Effrenium voratum. Taxonomy (NCBI): domain Eukaryota; class Dinophyceae; order Suessiales; family Symbiodiniaceae; genus Effrenium; species Effrenium voratum. Next base: position 159,996 of record CAUJNA010000030.1, on the reverse strand, counting down.
TCAACACCTGCGGAGGTTGCTCCCGGCCAGACGACTGGGAAGCAGTTGGAGCCTTTTGGCCCGCCTTCCAACTGGTTGCGACGCCCAATGGTATGGTGTGGTTGACTAGCTGGAGTCCCGTCATCTGCGAAGGTTGTGAATGTAGCACAAATGGTCAAGCTAAAGAAATCTCAAAGTAGGGACACCCCTAAAGTTGGGACCTGAAACACAGGGCAACCCCGCATGTCATGGGCGCTTCCTCAAAAAAAACAAGGTCCCAGTATTGCTTTGGGGCCATGGAGATTCCAGCTTCAACCTTGGGGTGATCCTGTATCAGAATGCGAAATCCGTAGTGGGAAAGCACCAACTGTAAGAAGTGAAGCCAAAAACCATCGTGCATAAGGATTCAGGACGTAGCTTTGAAACCCAGCCCGGTCCACTCGACTGGCCGAGTGGCTGCTGTTCCAGTTGTCATAGCTCGGCTCCTTGCCCCATCCCTTGCCCTTGGACTTCCCGTAGCTCCGGTCCTGGCGGACGATTTTGCAGAGGGCCCTTGGGTGCGTCCTTGTTGAGGGTGGTTTGAAAGGGCGACTAGACGGGAAATCCATGTAGGTCCCGCACCTATTCCCTTTCAATGTCATTCGGCCAATGTGAATTCATTTCAACTTAGCAACTAAAGGTGATTCTTAAACACTACCTTTGGCGCTTATACTTAATTAATATTATTTGCCTTCACACATTTACACAGGAAACACCCAAGTGTAAACACACACACACACACGTACACCAAAACACACACAGTGGAGGGTTGACACAAAAATGGTCACGCTTTTAGGAGTCCCACCCCTTCAAGGTCGGTACAAAATCTCACTCGGCTAAACAACCCTTCTAGTTGAAACTGTCGTCACCACAGAACGTGTGCCATCTGGATGTGTGTCAAAGCCTGGAGCCTGTCAAACGGAAACAAAATACAACCGACCCCAAATCAACCCTAACCCAGCCAAGCAAACCCCCCCGCAACAACCACAAGTGGGGAGGGGAGGGGGGGAGCATACATCCAAAAAAGAAGCTTCAAGTTCCATCCCAAAAGCCCTACGGGTCCCTATGCACTTATTGAAACTGTGGACCCCGTGGAGGAATGTGGCGAACTTGGGATTTGGACCTCAACAATCACTTTTATGTTCTTTCCAGCTTCCCTGTAAACCAAACCGACATGGATTTCCCCACAAAGCCAAAACACGCACCCACACACACACACACACCAGCCCACACACACACACACAGAGAGACACATTTCTGCAAGGATGACCGAGTCAGAAAGCGAAGCCACACCCACGTGCCATAAAAGGGTCATGCACCCAATCCGGCCCAGTCCTCGTAGCTCCAGCTGTCGTACGATCTGCTCTTGCCTGAAACCGACTGAAACCAGGGCTTGCTGGGAGCATGGATCTTGGAAGAAAAAACATATGATCCGTTTCCCTGCTGGCTTCCTGCTGGAAGTAAGAGGGCATGGTCTATTCAGCACCGAGCTTTCTAATTGGACACATTGAACAATTAAAAGCTATATATAAACGGTTCAAGGTGGAGACCCCAGGTTCCCGATGGTCGGAAACCATGCGTTGTCCCAGAACGATCCATTTAAGTCGTTAGGGGACATTTGGGGGCCGTCTGATACCTAGATCAAGCCAATTGACCTTCTTGTTGGAAACACAGCAGAAGGTCCAAGTATTCCTTACTGGGTGCAAATTGATGGTTTGGACAGATTCCTTGTCAGGCCAGCCTAACAGCACGCTGTCGGTGCAGAAGCCGGCTACGTCCAAGTTTGCGGATCACACAAAAAGGTCTGGCATGTTCAATAGAGGGTAGCCCTTCCACATTTCCCTTTTCCCGGCTCCAAATATATTCGGGGTTGTTCAAAATCCACAATCCCAATCCGCAATCTGTGGCGGGACGCTACTACAAGAAGGGAAACCACAACCATCTGGACAAGGAAGACTTGACTTTCAACAAGCCAAATCATTTAGTGGATGCTTCTTTGTGTGGAGATGCCTTTTTGGGGGAGAGCCTTGAGAAGTAATTTGGGTGGTTGGGTTATTAAAGCTACTGCAAAGGGGGCCGGGGGGGGGGGGTGCGGGGATGCCGGGAGCTTGCAGATTGCAGCTTTAAGCAGCCCGACCCCAGGAATCATCAACCTCTTGTTGATCATTCCGAGCAACTACACAAAAACGCACAAACCGGAAATGAGGAATCCCCAAGCAAGGGATCCTCATCTTGGGTGAGCTCGTTACAACCTGCCCGGATGAATTTCTGCAGGCGAACGCAGGGGTGGTTGGTATATCAGGGCATGGACTCACTGGCCCAGTCGAGGACTGAGGAGCTGACCCTGAGACTTGTCCCACGAAAACGGATCAGATCAGCCCTGATGTTTTTGCCTGCTGGGGTACACAGGATTTTATGTTTAGATTCTGCGTCTAGTCTACCCGAAAATGTATGTAATATCGACTTTGAGACCCGAGATTGATCAGAAGTCTGCAATCCAATGTGAAGATTGCCACCTGCGAAATCTGGGGCTGCCCCCAGTAGGTAAGTCCTTCTTTATAGTAACAAAAAAATGTGAAAGGGGTAGCAGTTTCAGGGATCCCTGCAATTCCTCTTTGACATTGCACCAAATTGAATATCAATTCAAAACCACAACCAAAAAGTGGTGTTTAAGGTCATAATCATGGGATTTAGGGAACCCCCTGCATGTGGTCCAAAACCACAAGCAAGCGATTCGCTTGCCCAATGACCCAAGCGAGAGAGCTGCGGCCAAGCAGCCCGAGGACCATCCCTTGCCCTTGGACTTGGATGGGGTGGAGTAAGAGTCCTGGCCGCAAGGCCCCTCAATAAGGTTGGGATAATGGATGATGCTACCCGTTTTATCATGCGGAGACTTCAGGTACTTGTCGTTTGCGGGAAACAATCATAATTTTACACTGCCCCAGTGGGCAATCTAAGCCAGTTCCTCATGATTGTTGCTGGGAGGATGCCGATCAATCCTACTCCCCTGCAAATTGACATGGAACCCGAAAGGGGGTCCTCCAAACTCACAATCCTTTGCACAATGTTGCTTTTGGGGTTCTATGTCACTCTGCAGGAATGTATATTTTGCGGAACGTCGTTCATTGTTCGAACACGATTCACGATGGTTTTACATGACAATTCTACCGCATGTAGACCCCTTGGTCAACCTCGGTTTGCTACTCCAAAAGGGCCCCCAAACAAATGGTGCAAGTAGGCCCCCCATGTACTTTGGCATCAGCTTCACAAGGCCATCAAGAGTGAGGTGAGCGCACATTTGGGCGGATGCATTGGACTTGTTGGTTTACGGAAGCAACACGCAGAAACAAAATTGAGCGCACGCCAAGAAATAAACATGTCACAACATACTTTAGATCAACCCGGTGGACCTGTAAAATGCAAACTGAATGCATGGGAAGCATGCATTTCAGAAGCCTAGTGGTCATGGACCAAAAAGAAGCAAGACGTTGTTTGTCCATGATAAGGGGAAACCCATCCCAAAAAAGGACAATTGGTGACACTAGGCAACTGGGGGTATCAAACAACGCACAGCAGCTCATGAGCTTCAGTTTCAGGTCTCACCCTTTCTCTTGAAAGCGTGTTTGACTTTCGGCTGGGCATCTGAGCAGGCAAAAGAACAGTGCTTTGTTTGGCGGACCCCTCTGAGAATGAACAAAGCAAAAAACAGGCAGAAATCAAAACAAATGCCAAGAGCAGGAAACCCCAAAACGAAATCACTACCAACGGGAGCCCTTTCGAAACTTGCCTTTGAAGCCAGACTGCCAAAGTGCTGCAACGCAGCTTGTTTGCCTCGACACCCAACCGGCGGTAAATGGTTTGTATATGCTGGAACATGATCTGAGGGGCCGAAACCTACATGTGTTAACCCCACCTCGAGCAGCGTTGTCTCTGCACTACGGGATTGCTTCTTGCTTTGGCTTACGTTTTGCTCCCTGTGCCTGTTGCCAAGCCGGAACGCACATTCCGTCAAGCAGGCTGCCTAGTTCCCCGTGAAATATCACCACAGAAGGCAACTCACTAGGCCCAGAAGGTGTTCAAAACCACCAAGGGACATCTCGCGACCCAAAGCTCCAGTGCCCATGGAAACCAAGGTCACCTTTTTGTGGTAGTCGATCAAGGGACACCTCTCCAAGGAAAAAAAATGCCCGACTCGAGATCTCGAGTGATATCAAGACGCCTCTCAGAACCCGACCCTTCACTCATCTCACATTTGTCATGGTCAAAACTTCCCTGTAGTACCAACTCCAGGCAACACCGGGGTCCAATTGTTTCCCCTTTAAATATCACCCCCACCTAAAGAAAATCAATTTCAAATTGGCTCAACAGGTGATGCTTCAAACCAGAAGGGGAACTACGGGGAACGCTGAGGATGCGTTAGCACATGCGCCCCGCGTCCTCCCAGGAGCTGCTCTTAGACTTCCCCTTGCTGCCCTTCTTGCCCTTGCCCTTCGCGGATCGCTTGCCCCTTTTGGGGCGAGCCGAAACGACCCGAAGCGCCGACAGGTTTGTTTGCCCCCGAATTCCTGAGCAGTCCCTTGGCGCCTAAAAGATTGGCCCCTTTCAACCCTAGAGAACGCGGCCTCAAAGGATAAAAGAGTATGACCCTGATTAAATATATGTTTTCCTAGCTTAATTGCACATGCAACCAATGTAAAGCTGCAAATATTATATGAGCCATGGTCACAACTCGATCAATTGCGGTCTAGGAACCTTTACAGTGGAGGTCTACATTCCACAAGGGTTCATGATTGAGCCCAAGTAAGCATGGCACAGAACCAGTTCACTATCCACCTATTCCCAGTGAACAACGGTGGCCCATGGATTTCCGTGGGTTACGAGCTCCATGCGACTCGCCTAGAGTAACAACAAAACAAATAGGTTTCCCTCGGAAACGAAGGCACGATCGGATATGGAATCTGCCAACACAAGCCTTTGACCTTGACCTTGAAAGGTTGCATTCTTCGAAGAAGAGGAGTTTGTATCCCGAGGTGTCAATGGGAACCAGCCCCTGTTGAAGTGCTCTGCATGGGGGAGGAATCAAACAAGTCCCAACCTGCTTGAAGAAAACTGCCGACAGGGCGAGTAACCGGCACTCAAGGATGCATGCCCAACCCGCTTTGTCCTGGAAGGGTTCGCTCATGGGGACAAATAATGATGCAGTTTATTATCCAACAACTCTCAAAGGATATGTCTGTTGAATCAAAGCTTCTGAAGAAAGAGCATCCACGCGCCACCCTGCACGTTGAGAGGTGACCAAGCCGACATCTGCAAGCTCATAACAAGACGATCGCTTTCGTTGCCCACCATTGATCAGAAAAGCCCCCCCGCTCCAAATGCCCAATGCTTCATACTTCCACCATAGTCTAGCCAACAAGCACGAACCATGCTTGAACACTTCAGGATTGAACAAAAACAAAACAAACACTACTATTACTATGTGCCATCAAAGCAGCCACGGTTGTGCCTTATCCTTTGTGTCTAAACCATCAAATGCTCTATCAACTTGCCCAACAGGCAATCCGCACGGCACCCGCCTTGGGCTCGTAATCGTCTTCATACCTGGGGGCGTGATGGGTAGGTTCCTTCAACCAGGTTCCGCAATCATAAACTTACGAGCCGTACACAAAGCCCGCTAAAGTTTGGGATTCTAGGCCTCCCCCTCCAACAAAGCCATGGATGATGGGCATACAAAGTGCCGCTGAAGTAATATATTCAATGGGCGGGTGGTTGGGACCACCAGCCCAAACTGGAGCTCGTGAGGGCACCTTGGTTTTGCATGTTTTTTCCATTTCCCCAAACGAAACCGTAGGAATTGCATGATTGGAGCACAAGGCTGCATGAGGAACCCCTTCCTTTACATCAAACTAGGGGCTGGGATAAAACACATCCAATCACTTAGCTGGGAAAGCTATGTTTCTTCGTGGTCCCGGACGAACGACCTTCTTGCCAGGGCAGGGCTGGTCCTCAAACCTTGAAATGTCGCCACCATTTTCAGGACTCTTAGTGGAAAACCCATAACCACGACTCAAATAAAGAGGTATGCCATCGTTCAGTGGTCAGAACTACAAGTGAGGGCCATGGCTTTGCTTCCTGTGAATACGAATTCTCATTATGGTCGGCTAGATTCCGCACTGAATGGCTGGTGACACCATGTCTACGAACCTGAACTATCCGCAAGTAAATGGGTGTTGAGGATCCATGACCATGGCATGAGCTGCGGTACTTGCAGCTTCCATCATGGTTATGGGAAAACTAATCAGTCCCTCCCAAATTGACCGAGACCGTATATGCGGACGGAACCTGGGGAAGGACGGAACGCCACCGGGTCCACACTGTACAAGGGGTCTTTGAAAGGGATCAAGGGATCTGAACAACTTGCTCCATCTGATTGCTCTCTGTTCCTGAAATCGACATCTTGCACATCTTGCACAAACCAACAGGCAGGACGTACTTTGATCCGACTTCGTCGCTCCGAGCTTTGACCATGGTCATGGGAGGCCTTGGATTCATAGGCCATCCCGCCACACCCCACAAGCTGGCCGCACTCTGCAAAAGCCAAGCTGTGGTCCAAAACCCCTCTCCCCAATCGAAACGGACCTCGTCCCGACTACCATCTTGTTTGAGTCTCCTCCAAATTCATGGGAAAGTGCCGTTCAAACGTTTCGATCCTCTAAGGCAACTTTCCGGGAGCTCAGAAACAAATGTGTCAAAGCTTGGATTCGTACTCCAACTGCAACCCTGGTTTTCAGTGTCCCTAAACAAAACCCTCCAGGAGGGAAGCCTGAAACCTACAGGATTTCAATCCCCATCCAATCTTGAAACCAACTGGCAGCTACTCCCAACCCCCCCAACCAAATCAAACAACCGCGGTACGCTGACCCCACATGTATGTGCAAAAATTAAGCAACGCACCCTCGATACTGATACGCCCATAAAATATCTTTGCCTCTATGAGCGATTCCCGCGCCAACAAAAACTTTGCAACATCTAGAGGGTCCCTTGGCACCCCTGAAAAAATGGCTGTTTTGTATTTTTTTACCTGCTCAAAAGGTACCACGGGACAAGTAGGGGCCAGCGCTGGAATCTTAATTATCTGCCAAGGCGCTTGCTCTTGCTCTTTCCGCTCTTTCCTTTGCCCTTGCCCTTGCCCTTGGATGGAGAGGCATAGTCGTCGTAGTCATACTTGCCCTGTCACGGAGCGCAACTTGCGCAAGTTCAAGCGCCCAAACAGCAAAAACCTCGCGAAACCTTGGCCAAACGCTGAGCCCTACCAAAGAGTGAACTAGTTGCAACTTAAAAGAAACAACTCAGGAATCCCAAACAAAAAAGGCCACACGGTGATTAATGAAGTCGCAACTTAGGAGATTGCTTGTTTAAACCCTGGTTGTGACATACAAGCATGGCTTTCCATGGTGAATAGGCTATGTGCTATAGCCATGGTCTGAATCAACTGACAAAACATGGACCAACCCTGACAACATGTTTGAACACGTCGACCTTCACCCAGTGGAGCGCCATCTGCCTTTGCATGCACAACATCCGAATCATTTGAGCCCCCAACAGGGGCTCTTTGAATTCAACAAAAAATGGCCCGAGCGAATGCTGCATTGCTGGGAGCTCTGTAGTACATGGTGGCTGCGATACTTCCTCAGCAATCAGCATCCGTCATGCAAATCCTGGGCCCACTGAAATTGCTGGCTGTGCTCCGTCCCTGCTGCCCCAAAGCAAGGCGCATACATGCGTGCCCTACCCCCCTCTCAAACAAAACTTGCGCGTAGGTGTTGTATTGTCTTTTTGGAGTTGATACCCGTTCCACCCTGGTGCAAAAAACGGATAGCCACACTTGTCGGTCTCCCTATTAGACACTCACCCAAATGACGTGGTCAGGTGCACAAGCCTTGAAACAAACCAAAATTCCGTTTGTAAGAAGCCATTGTGTCTGGCAATTGTGGGAAATGGCCACAGCTCCAGTAGGACCTTGCAGTGGTTGTCTAAAATTCCCTACTGATGGGTGGATGACCAGACTGCCCCGAGTCAAAGGGTGGTTTGACCATGTGCGCTTTCACATGAGTCATGTGGTCCGGTTTGCCGATATCCTCGCCGAGCTCAGTTCCACCCAGGGGTTAGGCGTGCGCAAGTTGATGATGTCCTGCTCAGAAGTTGATCGATATGCTGGTGGGTTCGAACCAAGGTCCCTAGAAGTGACATTCTCGAAACCACCGTCTAAGCTTCTCTTGCAATTTGAAGAAAACCATCACCTCCACACACAAATTTGAGAACTCGTGAACATGTCCACTTCAAGAGGTACCCAGTCCAACACAATCTCCACTTCATGAGGTCCAAAAATGGGAATTAAGGGACGTTGCATGACGTTGCATCCATGGGATTGCCTCGAAAAGGCACCAGGATCAATCAAGCCTTAAACTCACTTCCCGAGTGGATTGGTCCCAGAACTCAGCCGCGACCTCAGGACGTGCCCATCAACCCCTCGACCCGGATGAGCTTCGGCCTTGGAGCTTCCTTTGCCCTTGCCCTTGCCTCCAAGACGGGTGGAAACGTCTTGTCGGACAAACCCAAGGAACGGACGTTCTTCATGGATTCTATGTTGATCTGGAGCTCAACGTTGGGGTCTATTTTTTGCTCGGCTGGAAGTAGTGGAAACCGTGTGCACTTGTGTGGGCCGGGGCAAAATGTGTAGCGCTTGAAACACTCAAAGAGCAAATCAAGTGCCTATGCTGAGCTTAGAGTGTGAGTTGACAACCCTGCCGGTCTTAGCTTAACCTCGGTGCTAGTAAAGAAAATTGCCCACGCAATGGTGAAGACAACTTCTGCGGGCCATGGTCATGGCTCCCTAACAAGGATTCCGTACCATAGTTGTCTAAATTCTCAATGAAGAGATTCGTGACCATCCCCAATTACCGAAAGAATAATAATTATTTGACCGTGGCACACGAGGAATCACCAATTGAATTGGTGCCCAACTCCCATCGAAAGGCTACTGCCTGCTCTCTGAATCACGCCTGCCTTGAGTAACGCCAAGCACAACACAAACACAAACACACAAACACACAAACACAGACAGACACACAGACAGACACACAAACACACAGACACACAGACAGACACACAAACACACAGACACACAGACACACAGACACACAGACAGACACACAAACACACAGACACACAGACAGACACACAGACACACAGACACACAGACAGACACACAGACACACAGACACACAGACACACAGACACACAGACACACAGACACACAAACACAGAGACACAGAGACACACACACACACACACACACACGCACACACACGCACACACACACACACCAACGCACCCCCTTCCGGAAGACAAAACATACACCGGCGTTGCAAATTTGTTTTGGGGGTCGGTCACAGGAGCAGTTTCATAACTGTAAGATAATTTCTGATCAGGGGCAGCCTTTCGACTTGTGTTTATCACTGGCAGACTTCTAGCTCTGAGCATCCTACCCTGTACGTTTTTGGAGCCTTTGAAGGAACCTTTCTTGTGAAAAATGGATGGGACTCATCTGCAGTGGTACTAACGCCCCTTTCACGGGGAATACAGGTATCTTATTTTAAAATAAACAACTACACTTGTGGGAGGCCCCTGTATGTGCAATCAAAAACATGTTGCCAGGCAAACCCGGTTTCTGATTACACCAGCCCCCAACATAGGCGTGAATCTACCTGCCCTTCCAACACGAAACCAACGGGTGGGTATGGATATATCAAAACCGCACTTAACGCCTGTCTTTTAGACCATTTTAACGTGCCCCTAGATTTGGCATTCAGCCACAGAACGAGATCTAGCTTCCAGCTACCGTTTCAAGGTCACATGCAAAAGTCTCTGTCTTGACCGTATGGGGAGGTGGAAGTTTTGGCCGCTAAGGGCAAATATTGTCCTAGATAGCCCATTCAAGGGCCACTCTATTTCAAGGGCCACATCCGAAGCCGCAAATCCAATTATGTCATATTCACAAGATCCCAATCCTTGGCCAAACCCCTTTGTAATCCTGCGCACAGGTGGTCCATCTTTGGGAGACCCCAAATATGGTGGGCTTGTGCTATGGAGCTCCCCCCCTTCAGCGCCCCCGATCGCGTGCCTTTGCTAGAGCCTTTGCCCTTTCCCTTCTCCTCCGATTTGCCCTTGCCCTGGCAGAGGGCTTTGGCAAATCTGTCTGCCTTTGTACCAGAGGTCTTTGATTCAATTGCCTGAAACATGTTTGAGAATCAGTTGTTTGAGAAGTCTCTGTCTGGGCCCCCTTTGAAGGGCGCCAACATCGTTTAAACCAATTTTGCACAACCCTGGTAAGTGGGAAAACATGTTGTTGCCAGCAAAGTCACGGGCTACAGAACAGCACAATCATTTCCAAGATACCAGGTAGAAAAGAAGTTGAAGCAATCGCTTGAACATTCGCCATGGTTGCAGTTAGTTTGCATTGCAAAAATGGAGTCAGTCGCATGGAGCCAACAAATTCCCATGCAAGCAATTTGTAACCCAGCAGGATCTGTTTGGGACGGACAGAAGGGCTTACAGCACCCAAAGGGTCCCTTTCGTACCCCGTGAGGATGGATGTTTTGGACGGTTCAAAGAGGTGGGCGCTTCTCGAAAAAGCCAAGAAACCTAAAATGGGGTGGTGTCCCTTTGCGATCATTTTAAAGCAACCTCAGACAAGTTTCCAGGTGAGTCGTTTCAGACCCACCCACCCTCCAAGCTGCGAGCGCCCTGTTTTCTTACCTCCAGGCTCAGCTCCTTAGCCCCCTGCAAAGTGGTCGCCAAACCTTCCCCTTCCTGTACTCAGCAACTGTACAGCTGGGTGGGTGGGTGGGAAAACATCAAACTGGGATGTGAGGGGGCCTGGCACCTTGAGCCAAAATGGCCGGTGACCAGGTGACATTTCCCCCCCTCACACCCACACTTCAAACCTGTCATCTTGTCCCACAGCCACTGTGTGGCTTTCACGACAAGTTTCCAGGTGAGTCGTTTCAGACCCACCCACCCTCCAAGCTGCGAGCGCTCTGTTTTCTTTTGGCGTGCATCCTCCATGTGGAAAGCCCCACATGAAGGCCTTGTCTTGACATTCACCTCCAGGCTCAGCTCCTTAGCCCCCTGCAAAGTGGTCGCCAAACCTTCCCCATCTGGCAATCCGCGACCTACTCCGTCCAATTCTTCAGGATCTTCACGCACTTCGCGCACATCCTGAACTCCTTGGTGGGGTCCTCCACGATCGAAAACTCAACCTGATTAAACCGCCAACCGCACACCGTTTGCCATGCAGTCGACGGAATCCTCACGGAGATGGTACCCACCTTGTGCACCACCGCGCCCGCTACTCTTCTCTTGATCCACTTGGGCTTCAACTCTTGTGGATCCTTCACTGTGACCACCTCCTTGACTTCCTCCTTCTCGTAGTTGACCACTACTTCTTCCGGCTGAATGGGCAAGTGAGTTTCGATGGGCACCTCCTGCAACGCCTCTTCCGCGTAGTTCAACACCACGCCCGACTTCCATCTGCCCAGGAATGACAAGGCCTGCAAGGGGAGACCTTTTCTTACGTAGTCAACTGCCCCCGACCGCCTTGCCGAATGACCTGTAACTCTGCAGCCTGCCACGAATGACCATGCATCAACGACCTGGTTCTTGGACGGCGTGACCAGGTCCTGATTGCAGCACAACGGGATGTCCCAAGCTTCTTTGCTCCGGCGGTCAACCTTGAAGAGAACCTCGCCGGTGCGCACCAGGGTCTCGAGTGTGTGAACCGGGCATTCTTCTTTCACTCCGCGACTACAAGAGCACCTGAGAGTCCTTGCCACACCTGAGCCACCTGCGTCAGTCTTGGACACGGGCAAGAACAAAGTTGCAGTGCCAGCTTCCAAGTCCACTACTGCGTTCCCCAGTGTCAAGGCAGCTACCTCCACTTCCCTCAGCAACCACTTCATGGCCACCATGAGCACCTCCGCTGGATTCTTCAACGCCACCTCCCTGTCGTCCACGAACCCAAGGTGGCTCTTCACCGCCTTCACATCGATGAGAGGGGCTCTATTCGGGGGCCCTAGACCTCTGGTCGCCGACCTTTTGATGTCCGTGAGCAGCTTCACAAACCAATCCTCCACGGGGAACTTCTTCTCCACATGCAACTGCTTGAGCTCCGCAACATACATCATGACCGACCTGAAGCCCGAGGTCGACAAAGCTGCTGCCACGCTCACCACAGTGTTTTCTTGGAGGGGGAAAATGGGTCTGCTACCACAGAACTTCTTCGCCATGGCGAGGACCTCCTTCCTCCTAGAGGCTTTTGCTGCCCTCGAGGAGTTTGACGAGAAACCCTTGCGAAGGTCCGCCACAGCCAATCCCAAGTTCTTTGCGTCGTCCATCACCTCCATAGCGTCCTTGAACGACCCCCTCTTCTTATTCTTCAAAACGGGGAGATCCCTGCGAGGTTGAAATCCAGGCCCACCCCCCAACCTCCAGCACTCCCCTTTCCGACCATCACCTAAGGTTTTGGGGGACCTGGGTTTAAGAATGCCTTCCGATGACCTTGACGAAGAGGAGCGCCACCGTCTCTTTACCGACCAACTTGAGCATGACCGAGAAGAAGTCGACCTGAGCCCTGACCTCCCTCGTGCCGTAGAGCTGGACGAATTGCCGCACAGCTTTTTGATCACATCCGAAGCCACCAAATCGCTCCCCGGTGAATATTTCCATCGCCACATCTGCCTTGAAGTGACCTTGTCGCCCGCTTTCCTCACTTGGCTCGCCGCGACATGACCTTGGGGGACAGCAACAGGGAGCGATCGTGACCTTGACGCGGACGGTGACGAAGTTGAAATTCCGGAAAACCGTCCTGTCCCCGTTCCACTGCTCTGGATGGAGGCGTCCGTGGGGAAGATGACCCCGTCCTGTGACATCGTTGGGTGAGTGGTTCCTCGGGTTCGCACAAAAGCGGAGGTTCGCGTCCCCGTTGGCGACATCTGCGCCACCCCCAACAACACAGAACCACGTCCATGCCCACGTGCACCACCGACAACCATGCCAGGTACCATATGGCGGTTCCCAGCCATGTCATCTCCTCCAGCGGCATTTGGTCGGCGTCGACCCATGTCCTAGATACCTCCATCCTCCCTAGCCTTCGAGCCCGGGTCCTGCATGCGGTTCGGCACCTGACATCCGGGGCTGACTCACGAATTGTGCCTTTCCTTCGGGCCCGAACCGGACCACTTAAGGACCACACCTCCAAAAGGTTCAGGCCCACTCGTTTAAACCAAAGAGGGGACCTTACTCCGTTTATTACCTTCAAGAACCTCCTTCCAAGCACGACCTTTCGCGCTCCCTTCACAAACAAGCCCCTCGCCTTGTTTGTCCTTCCTTCGGGGCCCCAACCGGATCCAAACAACGGACCCCCTTACCTTCGGGTCGAGGCCCCCCCTTCCCTCCATCGAGCCCAGCCGAGCTGGACCGGATCCGATCCTCGGACCCCACCTCTTTTTCCTTTGGTCCAGCCCGTCAATGGAGGTCCAGCCATGCCTCGCGCGGCTGCCCTCCCCACAAGCCAGGGTGTTCCCCAGGCGTGGGGAGTTCAAACTTAAACTCCTTCGCTGCCCTCATCTTTACCTTCTCCAGCGTCTCGGGCTTCTCGGCTCTCATGTGTGGGCGAGAGAGCCAATCAGCCATCAAATTCAAGACGCCGGGGATGTGCATGGTAGACACATCCATGACCTTCAACCTTTCCAAGATCAGCGCCAACTCCGCACCCAAGAAGTTGAGGGCAGGGGCGCTGCTAGCCAACTTGTCGGCCACCGCCAAGGCCACCATGCTGTCCGACCTGACGCTCAAGGTTACCGGCAAAGTCGCCAATGTCGACTCCCAAGTTTTCACTGCCATGACCACCGCGAGGTCCTCCACGATTCCTTGGCTCCTTCAAACTCCTCCAAGGGGTGATCTTCATTTGGTCTTCCTCCTTCACCAAAGGGAAGATGCCGCACGTCGGGATCTCCACGCTCATTCCCAACGGGGCTCCTTGTCTCACCCATTGTCCCGTATAAGCCTCCGGGTCCGCCCCCCGATAGGCCCACGCCTCCAACAGGTTAGCCTGCAACGGGGACTTGAACTTCGTGCCCAAGCCCTCCTCGAAGTCCTCATCCTGCATGATCTGGGTGTTGAAGAACTTCACGAGCCAATCGCGCCACACCTCCACCATCCTCGGGTCGCCCTCCGCATCGCCAGACCCATACTCGGTGGCCACCTTGAGGGCGTCCGGGTAGGCCGACACGAAGCTGTCGAACATATCGGCCACCTTCTCGCCGACCGATCTCAATGCCGGCAACCTCCTCACCGCTGTCGCCGGGTTCCTCATGCCCCCTATGGCCTCTCGGTTCTCCAGCTCCCGCCGCGCCTTCTTGGAGTGCTCCGCCGCTGCCTTCAATTGTTGATGCCGACCTGATCCGCCTTGCCATCTCAGTTCCGCAAAATGTTTCTTGCGCTTCTTGATCTCAACAACTTCTTGGGCAGACTTGAGGTCCCAGTCCAACAACTCCTGGGAGCCCGCGGCCAGCTCGGGACTTTGCGATGTTGGTGGAGCCGGCTTGATCTTCGCCGAGGTGCCCTTTATCTCCTGAACCAGCTCCATCCCTCTGAAAGTCAACCACTCCTTTTTGGCCGTTCTCATCCATGACGCCAGCACCAACCCCGCGTATTTCCTGCATTTCTCCCGGGGGTATGCCCCCGCTCTCAAGGACATCTCCTTGCCAACCACCGGAGTGTGCTGGAAGCCGACCCCACACAAGCAACCTCCAGAGAGCTCCTTCAAGTTGTCCAACCTCCCCGCGAAGACCTGCGGCTTGAAGAATCTCATCTCTTCATCCTGCATGTAGCGGCAGGAGTTAAACTCCGCCACCGTGATCCCCTCCTCCAGCAGGAACTCCTTCATCTCCGGCAGCCAAGCGCTGCCCGCGAGCTTGTGTCCTCCATCCGGGGGGTTTTCTAACGTTGCTATTGGTCGACTCCCTGTCGCCTTGGCCCTCAACTGCATCGCCCTGGCCATTCGGATCGACCTGACAGCCATCAACGTTCCCCGGTCAGCTTCAGATTGTTGGCGTTCGTCATTGTCAGGAAGTCCGTAAATGAAGACCTTGGAACGAACGGGTTTTGGAAGCCCTGGGGACTCTTTCCATCTCAACCTGGAGAAGGACGAACAAGGGAAACCCGAGTGGAAGGCATCATACTCCCCCAGCAGCATCCCCCTCAAATGAGTGGTGTAGGGTTCTTCCGCCAACAGGTCCGTTCCTCCTAGCCTGTCCACACTCACCATTGATACCCGCATGTAGACCTCCTGAGCCATGGTCATGAGTTCCTCGGCCAGGCCATCCCTTTCTCCTGCAAAATGGTGCAAGAACTTGAAGGGCCTCATTTCCACGTACTCCCTCATGCTTCTTGCCTCTTCCCGTGCAGCTTGAAGTCGAGCCTCAAAGCTCTCTCCGATGGCGACCGTGCCCTCGAGCTCTGCCATGACTCCACCTGCCCTTCTAGAAGAGCTCGATGCCATCGTGCCTAAGTCCCCTTCTTCTGAGAGCAACGAGTCTGCGGATGGGAAGGTGACAAACATATCTGACACTTGTGCACTCGCTTGATGTGACCTGCGCACTCCCCACCCGCCTCGATTCCTGCACACGGGCTTTGACCATTGTTCCATGCAAAACAAAGATCGTTCCCTTGGTTGTCCTTGACCTTCAAACCCTTTCCTCCACCTTTGGGGGCCTTGCCTGCGTTTCCTTTGCCTCGGAGGCTCTCGTCTCGTTCCTCCCCCCACCTTTTCTTCTTGGCCGCCCTCCGGTCCCGGTTCGCTTGCCGTTTCTTGGGGTCGTTCACCACAGTGGGCATTTCCCAAGAGCCTTCGCCCCCCGGGGCATGCATCTGAGTGAACTCCTCTACCGGCGTCTTGGCCACCCCTCGACCTCCCGCCGCCATCCAAGCAGTTGCTGGATGCCTTACGTGATGGGCCCAAAAACCCTCGTCCTCCAAGAGCAAGCGAAAACATGCCGTCCACGGACTTTTGGGCTCCCATCCATCCGGAGGCCTCTTGCCGTTGGAGGCATCCACCAGGACCTTCTGCTTGATTTTGATCAACTTCTCGGATCTGGCCTTCTCGTCGGCCGCCACGATCAAATGCCATGCCGTGGGATACATTCTTACCAACTTCTCCACGTGCCTCTCGTACCCTTCCAAGACCGCCAAACTCAGGATGCCCAACATCAAGGAGGCCACCCGAAACACTCTCCAAGATGCCAACCACTGCTGAAAATTTCCTGGCCCCGGGAGTTCCTTGGCGATATAAGTCCCATCTCCCGAAGGCAACCAGGTTCGAAACTTGTTTGCCCTCAAAGCCCTTCGCCCAAAGGGGACCCAAACAGCGAAGTCGACAAACGGCGGGTTTTCCTGAACCGTGACCTTTTTGAAGAGTGCCGTCAACTGCTCCAACGTGGGATCCTCCTCGTCCTGCGGGTTGAAGCCCATTATGGTCAGGTAGCGCTGCACCCAACTGTCGTACATGTCCATGGTCACCGGGATGAACTCCCCCTCGTCTGATTGATCTATCACAGCCGACATCTTGACCGTCCTTTCCTTCACGTTGTGGTTTCCTGTTGCCGTTCCCGAACCGGTCGGTGTAGACAAAGAACCACCACCACCAGAAACCCCTTGGCTGGATCCAGCCACCATGGTCGCCTGCAACGGCTGCCACGGATCCGTGTCCCTCCAGTCGTCCCACGCTCCACCACCAGAAGTGAAAGCCATTCTCCTGCAGCACCGCCAAACCAACCCCACATGGGCCGCTTGAATCATAGACAGGGGCGTGCCGTCGGAGAACTCCGCGTGATTGACACCCTCCAGCAACGCCGTCTCCGGGAGAGCGGCCATCAAACGAACCGAATCTCCCGGATCGCCCACACGCCCAACGAAAGCTAGCCAAACACCCTGGTCTATGTTGTACCAGGTGAGGACCTCGTTTAACGACGTCCATCGCGCAGCAATAGCTCCATCGGGGAAAAGCGACATAGCGGCCCGCGGAGGAAAACATCAAACTGGGATGTGAGGGGGCCTGGCACCTTGAGCCAAAATGACCGGTGACCAGGTGACATTTCCCCCCCTCACACCCACACTTCAAACCTGTCATCTTGTCCCACAGCCACTGTGTGGCTTTCACAACAAATACACACCCAGGTTGAAGTAGCTCCTTAGGGTATGAAGGGACCCTTTGGTCATTCTGTCGAAACTGCTTGGGACCTGCATCCATCCCAAGTGGTCGAGTTTGCCCATCCACAGGAAGGGAGTCCCCTCTAACATGACGAAGTAGTCCGGGGGATGGCGTCTGTCAGGTCAAAAACATTGCAATGACCTTGCGCTTCCTAAGGGGAGCCCAGTTGACCCCGTGCCTTGAGGGGCTTACATGCACATAATTAGTCAGGATCATAGGTGTCCTTTTTAGGATAGTTTGGTGAGAAATAGATGGCACTGGTTTGGATTGGTTTTACTTCATTTACAAGAACCATCTATTGTTTCGATTGGTCGTTTCCTATAGTCAGAATCTGACTTGCACTTTTGTCCATGTGGGTTTCTGTCATTTGTCTCGTTTATCCAATAACAATCTAACTTTTGGGACACAAGAGTAAAACATTGGTTTTTATTCGCTGCGCGTTCTCTTTTCAGAAAACAGTTGCTCATGAATAATGGCACCTGCCACCTATCAACTGGTGTTGGATCGTGTTCATCCACAGCCATTATCATGGAAAATGGCAACCTGAAAACAAACCAAGTTGTCCACAACCAACATGCGGAGTGCCTTGCCGCGGCCCTTGCTGCCGCTCTTCCTGCCACGAGTCGGAACGAGTCAACTTTAGTCGGTGCCACAAAGCATTGGCACAGGTCAGGTCTGCTTTAAACGACGAAGCGGAAATACAGACCTTGGTCTGTAAAACATAGAACGCATCAATATTGGAAGATGCTTGGATCGACTGGGATGAGCAAAGGCAAACTCTCTGACTCTAAAGACAGCTGTAAAATGAAGTCAACTACCAACAGAACCTGCCTTGGGTCTTAAAATCAATTAACGAACCATGCGGTATGCTCCACGTCTGGTGTCTTTGTGAGTGTCGAGAACATCATCGCACGACTTGGCGTTATCATGGCTCCCCTGCAATGCTGGTGGGAAGTTATGAAATCCGCCGACCCCATGCCTGGTCCAGAATGGACCATGCTTTTGGCATGGGGGCGGTGTGTTCTGTGTTGCTTTTGTTGATATGTTTTCTATAGTTTTAATGCAAATATAATTATGTATATATATATATATATATATATGTCCCTTGGGGCGGATAAATACGTCGGCTGCATTTCTTGGATCTCTGGATGTCTGGATCTCTGGATGTCTGTCTGGATGTCTGGATCTCTGTGTCTGTGTGTGTGTGTGTGTGTGTCTGTGTCTGTGTCTTTGTCTGTGTCTATGTCTGTGTCTGTGTCTGTCTGTGTCTGTGTCTGTGTCTGTGTCTGTGTCTGTGTGTGTAGGCGCATGTGCAGTCGGGCCGAAATTCTGAGCCCTATGGGGGCGGCGGAACCAGCCCGCAGGCCATTATATAAAGTAATGTTGGTGATGCCTCAAACGGTTCGCACTCTCAGCAGGAATCTAAGCCTCTTCCACAATCAATCGCACTCATCACTACCTAGAGTCTCCATGACCCCTCCACAATGGGTCCTGGTCCCCAAATTTGGGGGTACAAGCACCTCATCTTTTGCGGGCGATGGAGACTCCACGTATGCAGCAAGCAATTTACCAACCTGAGTTGAAAGACCCCTGCATCCTGAGGATGCCATTCCCACCCCTCGCCAAAAGTGAGAATAGCCTTCCTTCCTTCCTTCCTTCCTTCCTTCCTTCCTTCCTTCCTTCCTTCCTTCCTTCCTTCCTTCCTTCCTTCCTTCCTTCCTTCCTTCTCATTCCAACTATTGTTGCTGTTCTCCTTTGGTCCATTAAGTCGGGGTGTGCTTATCAGCCATCTCACTGTTAAAAAAGTATCTTCTGCAAAGGGATACTTTGCTTCAGCTTCGTCACCTGAAATGTGTGCACAGCAAACTAATTATTCAGGGAAGTATAAACTGGCCAAGGCTTGTACCTCTTTCAAAAGGTTGCTTTACTGGTTAAGAAAAGAATCATGGAGAAAACTCAAAGGGCGAAAAGGCTATGCTGTGCTGTTTAGTCTGGACATGAGAAAGCGGATGTTCCGCTCTGCGCATGTTGTCCTACTATGCAGAAAGTGTGGGATTTCAGGCAAGAGACTTCCGCGATTGTCCAATCGAAAAGAGAACCAAACAGCACACGTCGCGGAAACTCGCCAAGGAACCCTTTGCCACGGCCAGTGCCCTTGCCGCGGCCTGGCGTCAATGGGTTGGTCCAAGCCCCCGGTTCGAAAGGGCTGGAAAGGCCACGAGCTTCCAAAGGGTTTCAAGGGCCTTCGGGGTCACACCAAAGACCATCAACTCTGACTCAACATACCACATGGTACAGAAAGTCAGCTTTAGGACACAGCGAAGTGGGTCAAGGAGGGTTGGTTTGAGGTGCAAAATAGTTGCTCAAACACAAAAGGAAAGTTGGGTGCCAAAAGTTCTGCGATCTTCTGCGGTTGCCCACACAACACTTCCTCACGTCCCTCTCCGATGCCGCGTTTGGGAGCCGCGAATTCCATTGCTCGTCTTTCGACCACACGGAAACATGAGCTACACAAAATAGGATGAACCAGAAGTAGAATCTGCCCTCTGCGGATTCAAGCAGGGGTCGAAATCCTTCACAAAAACCACCACCTTGCGGTGTAATGATCCCTTGCTAACATACTCAGTCTCAATGACCCTTTTTGTGTGGGAATGCACCCATGAGCTTGGGGGAATGACCTCGGGTTGAAAGGATATGAAGACTCCAGGTAGGTTTCACACACTCTTGATTTTTCAGACGAGGTTGGAACCGGATTTCATGCAGATTGTAGTTTCTTGTAAACAGAGATCACATAAAGGGACAGTTCAACTTTGGATGGGATATGACCTGCTGAGCTGACGGGCCCTGATGAAGACACCTGCCAATGAATGCAAGCCCAGCGACTGGTCATAAATCCCTCAGCCTCATCCAACACTCTAGCTAACGGGGAGTCGCAATTCTTTCATCTAGTGGAGTATGGCTGCCAACCGCCAAATTAAGGTGAGGCGCAATCAAAACGCAGTACAGGACTCTGCCTGCCGTGAAAAGACTCAAAACTTGGGCTTTGGACCCCCAAAAGTAGGTTCGGCTGGTTCCCGTTGAAAAACACCCCAGAACTTCGCCCACAAAACAGGAGGTCCACAGAAAGGCACATGCTCAGACTCTGTTCCATATTTAGTCCGCCCTGAAATATAGTGGTGGACAATCTTTGGTGGAGAAACTACCAAACAAGAACTTAGGGGATGCCACTGAACAAGCCGGACACATCAAATTCCAAGAAATATAAGATAGTGTTGGAGGAGACCCATGCGATCCGCATCCCTCTCCTGACGTCTGGGCCCCCGGCCCTTGCCCAGTCCACGGCCACGCCCACGGCCCCGCACCATGTCCTGCGGATGTTTGCTGCCCGAAAGATTGGAGTGTCTCAAGATTGGGTAGCCACAAACTGGTGAGCTTCCGGGTGTTTTCCGTTCAAACCAACCGCAACAAGGGCACCCACCCGGATGTTTCCTGGTTCCCCTGGCAAGGGGCACAAAGGTTTTGTGAGGCTCGTGTTTCCTTTTGTAAACCGGGGCAACATTTAGACGCTTAACATGCAACTTTTACGGAGGTCTGTCATGGGGAATTCTCCATGGGAGGTTCCCTAAGATTTCTGAAGTGGGAACCAACCGTCATTTGGACGTACACCGTCTCCCCGAGATTCATTCATGTCGGCAGGACAACGGTTGTTACAACGCCCCAAACAATTGGACGATTGTCTCGCAAACTTCTTAGTTCAAAGTTGCAGTTAAAAAATCTCAGGTTTTCCGAGACTCTGGGAAAATTATACGGGGGTCTTGGCTTTGCTGCGTAGAGTTTGAGGGAATCCAACATGTTCAAGGGTGGAATCGTTTTGCTGCCCTTTCGGCTGACTGCTCACTTAGCCAAAAAAAAGGCCTGAAACCAGTCTGAAAGGGCATGTTCAGACTGGGTTCAGGCCTGTTGCCTGGCCTCTACACTTTCTTGAGTGAGCTGACGTTTTGTAACTGACAATCTGTACATCTGGTAGATACACCCTGTATGGTTGAATAGAAATCGGGTTTTTGCGGGCCCCGAGACTCTGGGCAATTTACTTGCTGGCCAAGCAAGAGTCTCGTTTCTTGCTTAACAAGATTTCTCAACACACTGAACGACCGGATTATTATGGTTTCCGCTTTGGAAACCAAATCGGCCACACATCCCTTTGGGTGTTTTTTTGACAAAAACAACACACCCGTCCCATATTGATGGTCTATGATGGCCTTCCGGGGAATTGAGCAACATACGGTGTCCTTGCACAACAAACACCCCTCCCCACTTGCTTCCCCATTGAGAAACTAAATTTAAAGCCCCCCATTCCCCTGCGGCTCCTGAAGAAACACCAAAGCGTGCGCGTGTTGTTCCTTTTCGGACGACTTCTCCACGAGTTTGGCAACAATATCATCCTATAGTGGTTTCATTTTGGGGAAACAACAATGGTTTCACAACTGATACCCATTTCCTTTCTGCTTTCCCTTCGGGAAATTCGACCAACGCCACTCCTGCGCTCCTGGCTGGACAACGCAACATTAACCTGCCTTTGCCCCCTCCTGACCTTGATGTAACTGGCAGGCGGCGTGACAGTCTTGAGGCTCCCGCCAGTGGCCGGACCAGGACAGCTGTGACAGACCGACGCTCCCGCCACAGCTTTGATGGTTTCAGGCATGCTGATCGTGCTGCGCACGCACACGCTGCGATAGCCACATCCTTTGGGAACGCCGGCGGCTAGGGAAGAGCCCTGCGGGTTGCGGCAGGTCGCTCAACACATCGTGTCTTGCGCGCAACTTGAGCTTGAGATGCGGCTCCCGCGTGCGAATGCCCTCGGCTGCAATTTTCTTAAGCCCTCGTCTTCTTGAGTGCTTCTTCGCTCACTTTCCCGCAGCTCACGGATCCCTTTGGCAGCACGAGAGCATGGGACCACAGCTCATCTTGGTCGCCACAGCGAACGTTGCCTCTTGTGTCACACGTCAGTCAGAGAACTTAGGGGCCGCCAAACACAAGAAACACCCAAAGTCCCTCTATA
Organism: Effrenium voratum; assembly: GCA_963377175.1. Taxonomy (NCBI): domain Eukaryota; class Dinophyceae; order Suessiales; family Symbiodiniaceae; genus Effrenium; species Effrenium voratum. Next base: position 137,590 of record CAUJNA010000030.1, on the reverse strand, counting down.
CCGCTCAGTGCATACAAGAAGGCGACGCGCTGCTTTTTTCCCTTTTGTGGAGTGCTGTGTCTCATCAAGTGAGCTTGAGCTCCCAACCTC
>CAUJNA010000030.1:80000-132500 GCA_963377175.1 Effrenium voratum | reverse complement strand
GATGGATCAAGGCCGCCGCATAGGGCTTCTTGAGCTCATTGAACACGGTGGCTGCACGTGAAACGTACGCCTGGCAATTTGGGCGATTTGCCCCTTTGGTTAAAGGGGAGAGTCCTTTTTGAGGGTAACCTCCCATACACAAACGAAAACTGTCTTCCAGGCCCCCCCCCAGTTAGGTTCCATGCTAGTGGATGGGAGGGTACCCTGTTGGTGGTTGGTTCAAAGGAAAGCTGAAGGAAAAACATAATTGTTTGGGTCCCCCAGATTTTGTAACACACCCAAAGGAAGCGGATCTATGGAATTGCGAAAGGAAAGGAGTTTTCATGGGTATTCTCCCTTATTGGAGCCCAACTCAACCAAAAACTCCTCTGGGCCACATCTCAAATGGATTCACCTGTTCAGCCCTTCATAAACCCTCGAGGTACTCGAGAAAACACAAATATGCGTGCCAACAATATTACATGACAGTCATGTGCACTGTCTGTGTACGTGCACCGAAATCTTTTGGGTAACTTATCAGAAAGCAGCGCCCGCGGCCCCAAAACAAAAACATCAATCTGTCGATCGGCATCTTACTTGCTCACTGCATCCGATGACATGACAAAAAAAAGCCCGATGACTTTGACCCATTTGCCCCGGGCCCCATCAAACGGATAGCCCAAAAAAACGGAAAATTATGGTGCCCACATTGTGGCACTTGGAACGTCATACGGATGAAGGCCACTAAGCATTCCTAATTCTGAAGTACCCGATCACTGCTGCGACCCTCACTGTACCTCCAGCTACCAGGGTTGGGCCCAATTGATTCCAGAAACCAGTCCCTAGATCCATATAGAGGGAAAGCCTAGACTTACAGCATGTTTAAACAAATAATTTGCCGAACCTAGCACATAGCCTAGCAGAATCTCGAGTCTCGCTCTCTCTCTCTCTCTCTCTCGCTCTCACTCTCTGTCTCACTCGCCCAACAACACCGGAAATACAAGGTGAAAAGGTCAGCTCTGGGTAACCCGATCTGCAAGACCAAAGCATAACAACTGTATTCCACATGTATCACCTTTAAGAGGATTCCGAAAATGTATCATAGAAACTGGAAGGCAAATAGGTTGTGAACATGGTCTGTTCAATGTGTCTGTCTTTTTTAATCTGTTAGCAACCTCGCATTTGTTAGATAAACTCTGCAGGCAGGAAGTGCTCGGTATGTGGCGCGGATCTTATCACGCTCACCCAGCTGCGTAAAAAAATGTACTGAGAGTCGCAGTGGCCGCAGTCAACCGTGGACCGGACAATCTCAGTCCATGCGTCCTTTATGCCATTGAAGTGGCACTGGGCGGGTTCGGTTGCTGGCTAGTAGCTCATGCGTGGCATTTTCTGCTCGTATTTTGATGTATTTTGGGTCCTCTGATGTTCCTTTGGACTAAGGGACCGAGGTGACCCTCTGGGGTCATTTGCTGGAAAATGCCGACAGATTGGCTGGAAAATGCTGCAGGACGACGCGTCTTGGCCCTTCAGCAGGCAAAAACAATTCCTAAAACATAATAAACCAAATCCACAGAAGGCAACCACCGTCCATAGTGGGACCCCGTGCTGGCCAATCCAAGGTTCTGGAAGCGTGTCGGTGAGGCAGACACACTGCCAGCCGCAGTCACGCGGATCTCCTCGTCAGTCTTCTGGATCTCCTCCTGAGACTAGGGCATTTCTCGAATAAGCTGGAACGATTTCCTCAAGCCAAGAAAAAGGCAAGGATTGAAAATAGGGCATAACCAACAATAGTCAATGACAAGGGTGCCCTTTGCAAAGTGCTGAAACTATCAAAGTCTATCTCCTACAGCTGTTGCCGGTGTATTTACTTTGCACCGTGTATGAGGGGGGTTCATCAAAATCCTTCAGCCAAAACGGGTGTCATTGCGAAACAAAATGGGTACTGATGCATGAACAACGCGTGGATGCGTCTGACGCAGCCATGCGTGCCATCCATCGCCCCCCATAGGGACGCCTGTACTTGCGCCAGTGACCCCGCATTCATCACCTCCCAGGCATTATTAGCAAACGAACCAGCCAAACCAGGGGCGGCAATCCCTAGTGAACACACCATGTTGTCTGCCCCAGACGCGCCCGCACCCATTTGGCGTGTGGGTGTTTCCTTTGACTCCAAGCACAGGTGGGAAATGTCAACTTCAGATCTTATCCCGCGAACCGTGCCAACGAGGGTGGCAAACGCCTTGAGTGAATGCAATCAAACCGATCCTTCCTGCTTGGTGGCCATGAGAAACAGAGCCGCTGAGCAACTGAGCGAGAACTAACATGAGAAGCACATTTCTGAGTGCTATGAAACCTTCAAGTACCTCTTTGTGCTTCTCCACTTTATCCCAGTCTGTTGCGTTGTGCTACTCATATGCCTATGTGTCAAGATGCGTTTCTCCCTGGGAGGGCAGTACTCCTCTCCCCCCAAAGGGGGCCCCAAAATGGGAAGTCGGGGCCCCACACCCGTGGCTTCATCACCTTGCGGTATTTGTCCATGGCGAAGCTGCGACCTCGCCAGCCCTTTGTCTTCGTTTTGAACACCAGCCGCAGCCAAACAACTTTCTGCGTCAATCTGTTGTCCCAGTAGTGAGACACCAACCTAAAGGGACAGTCAACATCTATTGTGTTCCCAACTGACATGGACGATAGGCGAGTAACCTCCATTTTTCCTAATGGCACTTTTGTTGAGTCTGAGCCATGTCATCGCCCTTGCCACAGAAATATTGAACGTTGCTCACAGCTTCAATCAAATTAATTAAGAAAGCATAAACCCCCCCCTCCCTTACCCCCCCCCCCCTGAGACATGCTATAGCACTGCTATTGGAGTGTTATAACACTGATAAAGCATTTGGCTCCCAAAGGGTTCCCCACTGACTGGCGGCGCGACAAGCCCTGGAAAATGACACCCACCACTACCCTCATGCTCGTCCCCCTCGCACCCCTTCCTTCCCCGTCCCTTGCCCTTCCCGTCCGCTCCCCCGAAGCTTCAGAAGTCCGTAAGTCTTCCGGAAGCTTCCCTAAGGCTTCCGGAAGCTTCCGCAAGGCTTCCGGAAGCTTCCCCAAGGCTTTCGGGAAGCTTCCCACCTATTTGGCCCAAAGCAGGGGGGGGTAAAGGGGGGGGGGGTTGCGGCTTCTTAAATTAATAACCACATTTAGGGGACTCCCAAAGAATGGAGGGTACATGGACCCTTGTGGACTGCTTTGTTTACGCCGCTTTCAAGAGCAAGGATCCCTTGAAAGAAGGTGGGATGCTGCTGCCCGATTTAAGTTCCCCCGCTGCTCCCCTGGGCCAAGCAACCCATGTTGTTAAGGTCAAACCCAAGTCAAAAGGAAACTCCTTCTGCCTCCGTGGCTCCGCATAAACATGGGATCATGACCCCAAAATTAAGGGTACGCTACCATATTAAATGTTCCCTGACAAATCACCCACCTAAGTGGACAAAGAGAAAGCCAAGGCTTAAATGTCGGCTTTGTTCAGATTTCAGACAAGAAACAAAAAACGAAGAAGAACAACAAGATTCCGTCAAAACAAACACACGCACACACAAAGCCGTCTAATGTTCAGGTACCGGAGACAGGCGGTTCGCCTCCATTTCAAATTTGCTCCCATTTAAGAGAATCGATCAGAAGGCCGGAAAAGGCACAGACAATGGTTTGCAACAATTTGGCTTGGCCAGACAGATCCGACAATCTGCAAAAAGTGCGCCTTTACGGGCAAAAAGGCGAGTTTCGCAATCATGTGAGGGTTGATGGCCATGGTCCAAGGGCTCAAAGCAACCCTGGTTTTCTTGGAACGTTGCACATCCTGCTCTCGTCTCGCATCTGAAATCTATGATTCTGGGCGAATCAAGTAAGCAATCTTTCTTGATGGGCAACTGATCAGCCGGTGAGCTCGCTACAAATTTGCCCAGAAAGATGTTGGGGCCCCTTTCACCTATCTGCACTACGGCGCAAACAGCCCCCCTCCCTTTGCGGATGGGAAAGCTGGTAAACCACGAAGTGCAAGAACTCACCAATTGAATAAAGGGTATCACACAATCATGGATGGTGCCTCAGCGTTCCCCCCCCAACCCCGACCCCCCGGATCCGTGCACTCGCTACATTGAGTAGAGAAAGATTCATTGACCACGCATCACCCAAGCTCTCCAATGCGCGGACAAAACTGTGGTGCTTTGCCCATCCTGGGGGATAATTCCCCACGCAGGACCTCCCGCTTTGGCAAGCAGGGTTTGCCTTGCTTCAAATAGACCCCCAGGGTATACCATGAATTTGGGAGATAGAATCCCTTGTGGTACGCTGGATTTACTTTCTTTAAGCTATGGAAAGAAGAGCTCGGACTCCTACTTTAGGAAAGGTCTACCTTTGCTGTTGTCAAACAATCCAACAAAGAACTCCTCTAGTATGCTGGGTTCACCTTTGCTTTTGTTAAACTATCCAAAGAACAAGTTTTGTTTGGGACGCACCCATGGCTTAGGCCGCGACTTGATCACAAAAGTGTGCTGCTGGCGGGTGTCTGTGACCACCACAATCAGTGGCTCTTGATTTGCCCTCGCAAAAACGGCCGCAGAATTGATCGTCAAGCATGAATGGACAGGTTCAGAAGCTTGGGCTCTGCAAACCAAAGAAACGAGGTAGATGTAATAATTGTCACGTCAAAGCCAAAGCTGCCAGTGAGGCAAATGGTGCATCAACGTGTACCAAAGGTATGTGTGTGTGTGTGTGCGCTTGCATCCCCGCACGCAACCTTAAACTTATTGAACTGCCTTTTGGAGTCATGAGCAACATGGGCTAGAATGGCACAACAACGGTATAAAGGTTGACTCGCTTGAGGTGGTCCAATTGCTTTTCCAAGACAAGGATGCACATGGTTGCTCCACGACTGTCGTTGCTGACTCAACTCCATCGAATCGTTACGGCCAACTGGTTCCAATTCCTGTTTTGCAACCAGGACTGAGTCACACGCTCCACCCACCCACACATAAGCCCAAGGCTGATATGAAAACCCTGGCACGAGTGCAGGCACAAGGAGCGATAGTTTCTGACTTCCCGCCTTCATCTGGCCTCGGCGGATCTGACTAAGGCCAAACCGGGATTCGGCCTGATTGCAATGTAGCACACAAGACCAAGTTCGCAAGTTGCGAATTCCCTGTGCCCACAAATGCACCCCACGTCGAGTCGACTTGCAACGTGGAAAGAAGCCTTCCATTTAGCCTGAAAGGTGATGGTTAAAGGGGATTGAAATCTGGGGAGCCCTCTGCTCCGCACCTCCGGACTCAAGCCGAATTCCCTTGGTGGCTTGATAGCAATTGCCTTCCCCACAAGCTGCATTTGCTGCCGGTGAGCGGAACAAGTATCATTTTCCCGAGAAGTTAAAGCCTAAACAATCCAACCAAATAGAAAAAACTTGTCGAAATGCGGGGACCCCCAAGAGTTGGGGGTGGTTTTTCCTCCGGTTTCCCATGCAAGCTTTGCTTTGCTGGGCACCTGGCATGACATGTGCAGCGCGCCACCCGAGCAGCGCCGTGGCCGCGCCTCGGAGCGAGTACCCCCTGTTGCTTGGTTTCCAAGGAACACCAAAAGGCAAACCATATTTTTTGGGGGTCTCTTAAGAAATGAGACACCCAAAGGTCTCTTGTGTGTGGGGGTTTGGTGTCAATCTGCAGGGCAGTGGGCTTGTCTCAGACTAGGGGCCGACAGAACGCCTTTAGTTTTCACTTTGACCTGCCGCGAAAAAGGGTTCCCTCATATAAAGTGCCCCATCTTAAATTCTTCCTCCAAAGCCTTTTTGGGGGTTGACCATCTTTAGGGCCAAACAGACAGGGGCAAAAGGTACTGATGAATTCTTGGCCAAAATCTGTGGTACCAGGGCAGTCGGGCAATCCTACGCTGGGTGTTGCAGAGTATTGCACCCTTGTGGACGATGGATACTCTCTGTGCGCTCCAAGGGGTGTTCGCAGAAAGATCCACCACCTCTACCAGTTGCCTAGTGTGCAGTGTAGAAAGAGACTGGGAACCCCCTTTTTGGGGCCAGGATCGGTAGTGCGGGACCCGCACTTGAAGGAGTCAAGTTGCGTGGCCATTGGCCCCAGGGCCAAAAGTCAAAACATGGGCTGGAGCAAATAAACCAGGCAGGTTAAGGTTGTTGGTGACACTTGATGAATACCCCGCCCCTGATTAAAGACTTTGCCCCGTCCTTCTTCCCACCCGGCTGCCAGCCTTTTCGATCTTGAGGGGGGGAGGGCACTAATCAGGGGTAACCAATATAAGGATTCAACCAACAGCATTCAAGAGAGCAACCGTTGTGGCCACAGGCCGCATCAGCTCGGCGGCTCGGCGGCTGAGGGTCCGGGCGACCCTTGGTGCAAATGAACACCTCGAAAGCGCCGTGCCGATCAGCCAGCGAAGTCCAAGAGGGGGAACTTGCCCAGCCGTCCCTAACTTGGCGTACACAGAAAGTAATATGTTCCGAGTCTGCTTCATACTTGATCTACCCAACCATGTACAAGATAAATTTGGAGAAAAAAACACAGCTAAGGATCCAAAAACCTTCCAAGGAGCTACTTCACCCCCTTTTACCTGCTTTGGCTGCAACCAGATTTTGCATTTTAAGACCATGAGGGAGATGGAGCCCCCCCCAATGAACTGCTGCTCAAAATAGAGGGGTGAAAAAGCCTATATAATCCACAATCCGAAATGGAAACGAGAACCAATTTGCGATCGTGATCTCTCTGGATTTTGTGTGGTAAAATTGGGCCCGGTCGCCGCTCCAAACAAGTATATACAACTCAACTAGCAATAATTCTGTCACTGGCTCATGTATACCCAGCTTCGGAACCACTGACCCCGGAGCTTTCCAACAAACAGTCAGATCAATTGCTTAATGGAATCCTCACACATGATCCTCAAGTCCTCAAACCCCTTGGATAAAGTTTGAAGGTTCTGAGCATCCAAAAGCCCAAGCTGCTACGCTGGCCAGTGCAGGTGGTTTGATCATAGCCGGGTATCCAGCAACCAAGAGTCTCCTTTTGGAGGGACAGCTCCCCAATGATTTGAGTTGCTTGCATGAAACAAACAGTCTTCTGTGACAAATTCCTCCGTCTTTAGCCGTCCTATCCAGGCTTCAAAATGTGCCCATAGAAAAGAAGGAAAGCTAGGACTGCCCCATCATGTTCCATCAAAGCCACTCCCTTGGTGGGATCAAAGGGAAACAACCAACCAGTTTGTGACTTTCCACCAGAAACAGTGAACACAAAAGCCAAATGGGGTTACTGGGTTTATAAGCAAGTTCCTAACCAAACCTTGCGGCCAAGTGGGTGTAGAACACATCAGGCTGCCGGGCTGGGTATGGCGAACTCCTGTGGGCCTGCCGCTCCGGCGCCTGCCACTGGGAAGTTTTGGGGGCAAATGGGTGTGGAGGTTCCGGGGTAGTTTCCCAACGCATGGGTGTCTTTGTTGAGGCGCGTTACCTTTTTCAGGGGCTTGCTGAGAGAACAAAGAGAAAACAACACAATTTGTGGGGAGAAACATCGATACATGGGGGGGGTGGGAATTCTAATTGAAGATCCTTTGGTGGACATCATCTTGGTGGGGATTCATGTCCATATATGCCGACCACTTTGGAGCCGGTTCCCTCCTAAAAACTCATAGCCAAATGAGCACCCGAAACCCGAGTGTGTGCGTATTGTGGCAAGAATCGACCCCGCCCCAAAAGTGTACAACTGTTGCGGGCGAGTGAGAAAATTACATTTCCCAAAAGGATTCAAGGTTAAAGATCCAACCCAAGCATTCAAGTATAGGGAGGCCTTGCTACAAACCGCTATGAAACCAGGTAGTGGAACCACCAAAAACGGCCAACAGGGCTTTGGGGCTCTCAAATGAGGACCGTTAAAACCCGCCAACAAAAATTCAAAAAGCATAAGGGATGGTAGATCTATGGGACACCGGCGGAACGTGGCTTCCGCTTCTCTGGGATCCAAAAAGGCGGAGGCGTGGACGGTCTCCACCCACGGCCCCGACACTTCCGAGCCGGGCCTGCGCGAAGCAGTTCTCAGCGAGACGTGGAGACTCCGCGGGCCCAAAAAAGGGGTCCCGAGTTACTTCCATGTTTAGGCGCTTCAAATATTGCCACATGAGTTTCCCCTTGAGGTTGTGTTTTTCGAGTCAAATATGGGGAACCCTGGGAAATCTATCTGGAAAGTGCAAGCCGCAAGACCTGACAGATGCTACTTTTGTCACTAAAATCATAGTCATGTTGGCCCACATCTGGGGTTCTCCAAAAACCAGTATGTATGATTATGTTTCCTAGCCCGATTCAAATTAATCTGGCAAATCGTGAATCGAGCCCTTTTGCTGGAGCATTGAAAATCCATCCAACCCAGTATCCGTAGTCCGCAAACCGCACATGTTCATCTGTAAACCACAGATTGCGCAATCTGAGGGATTGGGTTTTGAGCAGGCCAGGTTTCACAGTGTCATATTAAGCCCTATGTTTAAACATATGTTTGACGGATTTCCCAGCAATGTTGCGTTGATAAATCCGAGGGATTCCAAAAGGGTATCACAGAAAGTGGCAACCATAAGCCAAATTTCAACCAGCTACGCGTGTGATTTGTTTTGGTAAGGCATACTAAGCCCCTCACCCGAACATTTGGTGGGGGTGAAAGAGGTGTGCGACCCAATACTGCCATCCACCGGGGGGGAGAAGCCTCCGATTGAGAGTTGGTGGCCTACTGACCAGTGGACAAGCGGACAAGCTCATGACTCATTCTTGGTGTTGGTGGTTTCTCAACATAGGGGTCCTTTAAAAAGGATAGTTTCCTTTTGGTTCCCTCTAAATACCAACTAACACAATTTTGAGAAACTCCCGTGTTTGTTTGAAAGGGACACTTCCCAATTCAAAAGGAACCACTGGGCAAAGCCCTAAGGGCATGGATTGGCTCCCAAATGGTGTCTGCCAAGGATATCTTTGATACATTGGCTCCCTTCAGACAAAGGTTTCAGAATACGTCCTTTGGGGAAGCCCTCTGTCCACTTTGATTGTTGAAGGGAGGACCATGTTCTTCTCCGTGGCGCCTCAAAGAACTTCCCGTGCAAGTCCACTTCCTGCAAAACGGCATGCGAATTAAATACTTTTCGGCACCCGGTAGAAGAATTGGATTTCTTTCTGGGGTTGACCATTCTTTGAGAGCCACCAAATTTCAAACAAGCAGGGACCAAGGTGGGATCCCACTCAGAAACTTGAGCCTGTACATGCGGAATGATGTCTACGAACCAGTTTTGATCTTTTGAGGGATCCCCCCTATCTATGCCTAATCCTAATCCATAAACCACAGTGGATCTCTACTACAACAAGGAAATATATCGAGGAGTTTTGTCCGCTGAAATGTGGGGCCACAGTTCAGCCAGTCAGGTAGTCAGTCAGGGCAGTTCAGGGAAAGGCAAGGCACAGCAGGGTGGGTCGCAGCGCAGCACACGCGCGCGCAAGGTCAACGGCTTTGCTCACACCTCCGCGGATGCAGTGGCTCGTGTCACATGGCACAAAATTCCTTTACCCGTAGCAACAAATGCCAGACTCAGAAGCTTCACAATGAAAGGCGGGGTTCTGTTGCACGCAAACAGCGCAAACTGTTTACTTGCGATGGCTGGCCTCGCACTTCTCATTCCAATCATTCTTGCACCATCCGGCCAATAATTTGCGAAGTCAAAACCCCTCCACCCCCGATTGTTGCCAGACGTTCGGGTTCCAGGACACATTTAACTTAAGGCCTTGAGCCCCTCACAACGGAAAGTATGTCAGCTACAAACAAGAAGAAACTGAATGTTCTTCGATATTCTTCGCACTCATTGAAAACAACAGGAACCTGACAGAAACACACCAAAGTGCCAACCAAAAACAATCAAGAACTATGAAGGGCTGTGAAGAAAGGCGGGCTGGTTACTTCTGACTGCCGACCCGCGAGAAAAGGATCGACCGGGTTCTGATCGAAGGGTTCTCAAAACATGCGGGGGAAGGGCCGATTCTATAACTTCTTGAAATAACACAGAATCATAAGCTGACCCTGTACTAATTTGGAACCCGTATCAACATAGAACATCAACCAAATTGGCGGCGGGCACTCTGCCAAGGCCAGCCGCCCCAAGGGCAACTACGCGGCCGGCGGTTCAGCGCCAATCTGTGTTGCGCAATAAACAACTGAACAAAGAAAAGAAGCACTCCCTAAACAACCTAGCAACATGAACCCACAAGGAACCGGACCATACTCTCCTCCCGTCCTCCCAAAAGCGCCGGAGCCGCTTCTCCGGGCCGCGGAGCTTCGCCTCGAGGCCCGGCCCGCGCAACACGCACTCGCCCACGGCCGCGACCGCAGCCCCTGCGAAGGCCTGGCGCGGGCGCGCAAGCGGCGGAAGCCTCGCGCCGGCGCCTTCCAGCCTTTGTTCTTCTGCCGGCTCCTTCCTTTTCCCTGCCCAAACTGGAAACAAATTATTCCTAGCTTGGCAAAGGGAAAGCCACCGCACCCCGTGGCTTGCTCGACTTTAAGAAACTCGGAGCAGCCCCGATGTACTTCCAGTGCGATAGGCTGTCTCGGCTTTACCCTTTGTACCCAAAAAACGGAAACTGTATAAGGAAGGACCCGCTCATCCCTTTGAGCCCGAGTGCGCCGGGATGCTCTCAACAAGCGGAGCGTGCGGTTTCTTGGAGGGATTCTTTTGGGTTGTCTCAAGGGCCCTATTTCTGTATCCCCTTTCCGACTCGTGGGTCTTTTGGGCAAACAGTGGCAAATAAAAATCGAATCAAATTAGACCCAGGGAAATGCACCGGTTTAGCGGGCCGCATATCGAGGCTTCTCAGGATGGTGGACCCCTTGTTTGGGCTTTGAAGGGATACTAAAAGGACACTTAGCATTGTAGGCGACCCGCCAGCTTGGGGTTCTGCTGTTTTGAGAAACACCCCTATGATCGCTTCTTGCCTGCATTTGCTGCTTGAAGATTGCCTCCAGAGTCACCTGGCGCTGCACCTCAGAATTGCCAAGTACCCCCTGAAGTCAAGCAATGCACAGACCTCCAAAACGGAAAAGCTTCCAGGTTTCAAGGGGCTCCAATGTTGAGTCAAACTTGGAACACATCCAACCCCGAGCTAATGTGTTCTGTTAGCAGTTTAGCAAGGGGAAAGAAGCTAGATGCAACCATTGGACCAAACGTTGACCCAGTTTTCCCCAGTGGCTATGGGTTTGGCGTAGGCCAAGAAGGGCACAAGAAATTCACCCTCGTGAGCGGAACAATGTCATTCCTCACAGGATCCATCAATTAGTATGGTCCTACGGATCCTCTTTCCAACAATTATGGAAGTGGACAGGGGATCGCCAAAAGGACCCTGATCATCAGCTTCCATGATTGGAGGGAGAGCATCCCCAATTGATATGGTCACGAGTTAAATAGGGAATCACCTCAAAAGTGGTCATTCCAAAAATCCCCGAGATGATGTCCACCAAAGGGTCATAAGAAATACACAGCATGCCCACAATACCCCCGGGGGAGTCAATCTCCTCCAGACTCCCTGACATCCTGAGCCTCCGCGCAGCCAAGCGCCGCAACTTCGCCCGGAAGCGGCCCCTTCGCCGTGTTCTCTTTCCCGGAAGCCGAGGTAAGCATGTGCCGCGATGGGCCCAGGAGAAAACAAGTTGGGTGTTTTCTTCTTGAGGGTTTCTTGGTACCTTTGGAGGCAACCAATGGCCCCCTACTCCTAGAATGCTTGAACGACTCTCTGGCTCAAGCGCCTTCAAGTCAAGGATCAAAAACAACAAGGGTTTCCCTTGCGGGCTTCTAGACAAACGGAGTCCAACTTCATGTTCAAAGCACGACAAAGCCAGGCTATTCCCACATTCCGCAAAGGGCAAGGCAGAACCCGTGTTTATTACCATGTTGGATTCCCCTAAGTGTCCCTTCTATGTTTCAACCCGTGCAACCCCAACAAACCATCCTCAAAGGTACCGACAGACCGTCTGGCTTCCCCAGCCTAAACCTCTGACAAAAAGTGAAGCATTTGCCGGGATATGTCACCAATCCCTCTAAGGTAAAAGTCGAAGGGTGTGGCCGGTTAAGCTCAAGGGAAAATGGTTGCATAACGTCGAGGATGAACCCTCAGAATGCCCAGGAAACGCCCTAAAAACCCTTAACACAAAATCCCCGAGGTGTCCCTCACTTGCAACCCAAGCACATACACATTGCATGAGCTCGGTGACTTCAATTTTTTGACTTTTTTAGTTGCCTTGACTGAAACTGGGTGACACGACTAAAGCACCAAAAGGTCACTTGAGATCGATTTGCTTTCGCCCTTGGACAGGAACCTTCAAACGCAAAGGATTTCCTAGTTTCAGTGGACAGCCTTTGTCCACCCAACGAAAGGCGGCGCCGCAGCATGGGCCTCGGCCAGGCCCACGCCCGCCCGCCCGCCTTCGTCTGAGGCCGCCGTAGCGGGTGCTGGGCACCACCCGCTGCAGCAGCTCCTGCGCCACCTGGCAGCTGTTCGCCGCCCAGGTGACTCAAACAACCTGACAGCAAGAGTCCAACAGTCCAACCCAACAGCAAGCCCAGCAAAAGCAACAGCCCAAAAGCAACAGCCCAACAATCCCAGCAACTCAACAGTCCAACAACCCACCCAGCCAAAACCCATCCCCAGACAAACACTCGATGAATCCTTTCCATGTTCCAATTGACCCTCCCGAAATGACGACTTGACGCCGCTTTCAAGGAGATACTCCAGAATGGCCTAGATACACTCGTGTTGCAACACCTCAAAACCGATCTGACATTAAGCCGAACAGAGTTCTAACTGTCAAGTCTCACCGACCCCTCTGCCAAAGCCATGCTTTGCTGTGGGCCGGGGGCTCTCACCTCAACAGCCCCAACATCTCACCTCAACAGCCCCAACATCTAACTGATTCAATTCTAACTCTAATCTCTAACTCCTCCAGACTCCAACTTCTGCGACTCCTTGCTTTTTGTTTTTGTTGTTAAACGGTGCAAGCGGCATGCGCTGACTGATCCTGCCAGTAGTCATACGCTTGTCTCAACGAGGTCTGAGTTTAAGTTTCCTCTGCTTCTTCTAACTCCTAACTCCTAAGTCTAAGCTCTACATCTAGCCTCCAACTCCGCTAACCTCCAATTTATCTAACCTCCAACTCTAACTTTTCTACCTGGCAGCCTGGTGTTTGCTCATTTGCGGGGGGGTTGGACGGAATGATTGCCCTTGCTCATTTGCTCATCCCAAGCAAACCGTGAACCCCCAGCCAGTTCTGTTGACGGGGTTCAACGTTACTAGTACTTAGTTCCTTGAGCATCCCAGACCCCCAGTCGACATGGAAAGGAAAGCACTTGCTTTTTTGGTAGTTGAATTGAAAAAGGAAACAGGGAACCCCTCTAAAAACAAAGAGGCCTGGGTGTCTGGACATAACATGTATCGTCAAAAGGCTAACCCTGTGTCCACCCCACCCAGTGACCCTTTGTCTGAGGGGAACCTTTTTTGAAGTTCCAAGTTCATTGGTTTCGGCGCCAAACAAAAAGGGAGTGCACAAGGGCTCCTTTGGGCAAGGGTTTTTTGGCTATTGAAAGGTCTCGAAGCACCTCAGAAGGTACCAAGGGAGTCCTTTGGGCCCGATTTCAGGGGTTACGGGAATATCTTCATGCCAACCCACTGCCCTGAGCTGCGCCGTCGAACAGCCGCGCGTCTGTAAAGCCGAAACCGCCTTCTCGTCGATGACCATCCGCGGCTTGGCCACAGCCACCTCCGCCTGGCGAGAGCTTAGTGCCTTCAGTGTGCCCAGGGCCCCAGCCCCGCCCAAAGTGTCCGTTGGTTCAGAGGACGGGCTTGCTTCTCTTTTCCGATTTCTTTTTGGCGGAGGGGTTAAAAGGGGTGGAAGTACGTTAAGCGGCTTCTTAGAAGGCATTTGGATTCCTAGGACCGTTTGACCAAGCGAAAAGCAATTACGGGGGATCGGAAAAAAACACACCGCCGGAAAACAAACACCATATTTGGACCATATGGGCAACGTCGAGACTGTATGCGGTTGGCCTCAGCCTCAGGACGACAATCGGGTCCTCCCAGTCCGCAGTTGACCAACCCAACCCAGGCGACAAATCTACCAACCAGCACAAACAAACAAGCAAACGTGCAAACAAACAAACAAACAAACAAACAAACAAACAAACAAACAAACGAACAAACAAACAAACAAATAAAACAAACAAACAAACAAACAAACAAACAAACAAACAAACAAAACAAAACAAACAAACAACACAAAACAAAGCACGGCTAAACAACACGAACCAACACAGAAACATTACAATAACATGCCACGAAACAGAATAAGACAGAACAACACCAAACCGAAACCAAGCAATGCCAACAAAAAACACAAGCCCGGACAGAAGCTTACTTCTCCGGGGTATCCCTACCTACCCCAACCAAAGTGACGTTTGATCATAGGTTCTGCAGGCAGCTCCGAAGACCCTTTCACCCGCGGTCCTGGCCTGGAACCATGAACACACAAGTGTTTTTCTACAGATGTTCCATTCAAAGGTGTTGTCATTGGTAGGTTCCAAGCAACCCGACATTCCCCAGTCCCCCCTACAACGCACGAGTGCCCCCCTGTCAACCCTTGGGGAGTTGAGTCATCTTGTACCAGCTCGCAGCGACTCTGCTAAAGGAAGCCGCCACTTTTCTTTTTGAGGTTTGGAGTAAGCTTGTTCTGCCTGGAAGGGCATGAACTCCAGACTGACAAGGCCTCCAGACTGCGGCGGGCAGCCGCCAGAAGGCCTGATCGAGTCAAGGCGTCTGCCCTGCCAGCTCCACTTGGCCCGTTTCACAAGGAAACCGAGCAAACATGGCCTTCTTCAAAGTAAAACGACAAAACATGGCCCCTTTACAAGTAAACCAACTGACCATGACCCCTTGCAGGCCAACGGAAATGAACTCCTGGAGTCTCCAAGGCCCTTTAAGCTTGAAACATGACATCAATACTCTGAACTCTTCGGTAAATTAGCAACCATCTTCAACGGGCTATGACTCCAGGTAGGTGGCCACCGGTGACATGGCAATTCTGACTTTCACTCATGTATAACAGGGTTCAGCCCACGTAGGATGTTCACTTGCGAAGCGCTATCTATACAACTGCAGGCCGAACCTCAAGAACATGGCTTCCCGGAGCTAAACTGTAATGCGGCCCAAGGTTCACCAACAAAACAACTGTGAGCACGAACTACCTACTGCAGAACCATTATCTGCTGGTTGTCACTTCTCTCGCTCCGAAGCCAGGGCTCCCACTGTCTCCTTTGAACATCACTACTTGGCCCAACATTTCATGTTTGAAGCCAGCCTTTCAGAGGAAACATGGGAACACCTACTTCACAAGGCTTCTTGACCCCCGAGGGCTCTCCGGGGCAGCTGGGCCCTTGGCTGCCTGTTCTGGTGGTTCTCACGCACGCTCCCCCTCCTCCAAAGCTGCGCTTCGGGACGTGCAGCGATGCGAGTGGCGCGTGAACCGCACCGACCTGAGTGATGCCCGGAGTCTCCAAGACCCTGAAAAAATGATACATGACCTCAAATTATTGGAATCTAAGGGGCTGAATAAACACAAATATTGCTCTCTCTGAATAACAAACTATACTGGGCTTGTGTGGTACGTCAAACCAGATTAAGTCATGAGGCCCTCAAAGGGGCAAGACTCTCTGGCCGACGGACGTGAACCCCAAAACCATTCGAACATTGTGGTGCACGAACTTTGTCTTTACCGCTGCATTATCGTTCCAGAAACTGGGGAAGTGAGCCCAAAATACCTTCGTGGTTCCATGTTGATTGTTGATTTGCAGGGAGCACTCCAAAATTATGTGTACATTATCCATGTTTATATGTGGTCATGGAGGCACCAGGTGGTTGAGGGCCCGAAACACACCCCAACTGGGCATACCAACCATCTCCGTGAACCATATTAACAATCTCAAGAAGAAAAAAACACTAAGAAACTTAATGACTTTGCTTTCCCTTTGCTTTCCCTTTAGAACACCAAGACTGGGTACAACAAGCAACAATGTTTAACTTCAATAATAATAATAATAATAATAATAATAATAATAATAATAAACCATCGTAATAAGCGATGCCTCCATGCCATTCGCCGATCTCTAACCACTGACGAAGGGATATGTATCCATGCGGGGCAAGTAGGATCTTAGATGATCTTAGAGATGCTCAAGCGGCACAAATTGCCATAGGGCCGCTCCAATGTTTGAGACACATGTGCGCGCCGGACAGAACATGGTTGAGAAAAATGCTTGCCTCTTTCTGCAAAAGCACAGTGCTTAGTGGCAGCTAGCCAAGCTGCAGATTTCCCAAGGCTATACATAAACCCGCTGGATGAATTCCCCCCAGGCCCATTAAAAGAGGGCGCTCCTGTAAACAAGGGCAGTGGGAATGTCAATACCAACCAGACACACGGTGCGCTCCAAGGTAGAGTCTGAATTGAGTTTGGCCTTGTCATGAGAAAAGTGGCAGGCAGGACCAGCTGTTGAATGGATAAGGCGCCATGTCAATGGTGGTTTGAGCCCACCCTGCTCCGTGCTTGCTCTTCATACTCTGATGAACTCTTGCTCGAGTTCCTTTTATCCAAGCCAGATTTTCTGTTTGCTCCAAACCTCAGATTACTATGAACTGTCTGGCATGAGGAAGCTCTTCATTCTGGGGGAGTTGCACCCAGGTTGAACATGAGATACTGTCCAACAAGTTGGCCCCCCATGGCCACTGGGCGACAATGTCGCCTTCTATGCGATCATATGTGGTGGGTGTGTTTGCAACCAAGACCTTGGAAGTGCACAACGCCTGGCCGGGCTGTTCAAAGGAAGTCCTACATTATAGGTTCATCCTTGGGGCTCTATCTCTCTCCCTACACACTCCTGAGACTCCGGCAGACTATTCAGATTGAACATACATGTGCACCTGTGTGATGATGAGCGCCTAACGAACCTAACGCACTGACTCATCCAACTGGGTTGCCGGCGCGATCCATGCTCTCATCTGGCTTTGCCTGGCTTGCCGGCGCTCAGTGCTCAACCCGAGGTGGTAATAATCCAATGTTTAGACCCGACCCTAGGATGCCAAGAGTTTCCACCCCCCCAAAGAAAAAAGGAAAGCAAAAAGAAGCAATTAGGTCCACGCCGCACAGCTGAGAGCAACACCAAACCCCCCACTGCGCCAAAACAACCCCCAACTGCCCATTTCAGGTGCTTTACTTCTGATCGAACCTGTGACTATGCCAAGGTTCCAGAGCTGGGTACAGCTTGCCAAATGAGCGCTGCGCGAAAGCACAGCTGTTTCAAACCCACTGTACAAATTCACAGCTGCCAGGCCACCAAAAGCTTACTGGGGACCGCCAAAACACTCTACTGTAGTGCTCGAGGCACGCACAGGGAAAGGCGCTTGATTTCCCGCATCCAGTGGGAGTGATGACAGGCACTTTGTGGGGCTCGCGCAGTGAGTCTACCCTGGCAACCCATCCCTCGGGCCTTCTGAAGGTTCTGAAGGGTTCAACTGATGGTGCCGTCAGCAGATACGACCACAGTCACATTGCGACCCAAGGACCCAAGCCGCAGGCCACCAGCGTCGACATTCAGCGAGGGACGGAGCCCAACCAGCCGGACGTTGGAGACCCCCCTATCCTCAAGTTCTACGCGGTGGAAACAGAACGGTGCAAGTGCGTCCTTTAAGGGGATCCATTTGTTGATTCCCTAGGATGTCCCAAAACCAAATTTCAAATCCCCAAATCCAGTGGTTGATTCCCTCACAAATTATAGTAATATGAGTAGTATGATTAATATATATATATATACATACATAGTTTATATATTTTCCCAGGCCCTTGGAATTCCCCAAACCTGTAGATTCCCCGAGTCGTCAGTTCAGGTCCGCCTCGAGGCGGGCGGCTTTCCTGAAGGCGGCGAGGCAGCTTCGTGCCCAGGCGGCCTGACCTAGCACCGGCCGTTTTCGTCTTGTGGCTGAAGCCACACAAAAGGGGTACGCATTCTCCCACAAGGGGTACACAGAAAACATGCCCTTACTTGGCCAGACTGAGTAAACAAGCTCACTGATCTAGACATCTAGACATTTCGCATGATCGTCATGAGAATCTTGAAATTGGGTTCATTTATGTTTTGTGTATGAGAGAAAAGCGGCTCAGTACTCAAAGCAACATACATTGCCAACGACTTGCAGAGTGTCCCTCGCCCTCGCTACCCTTTGAGGATGATGGGTTTTGATCTTGGGGGGTTCCTTTAGAAGGACCGGTCAGTCAAACAGAAGGCATATGTGAACGAAATACCCTACGCTTGTCGAAACTAGTGCAAAACGCGTCCGCGATATCATATCTCTGATTGACAACCACGTCCACGAGTGGATTCCACCTGTTCTTTTTCCCCTTGGCACTCTTTCAGTACTCTTCGGAAAAGGGCTCATCCAAGTGTACCCATGGATGTTTGAGATGGAAAGAACAAATGCTGCCATAGAATTGAGTCGGTCAGTCACAATCGATTAGTGGTTATGGTGTTGCCAACAAATCCCTTCAACCGTTAGGAACCCTGGGTAATCACTTGATGGCTATTGCCGCCGGCCCAAGAGAATTCAAGGTGAGCTTGCCTGACTCACCCAAACGGTTTGGATACCTTTCATCAAGGGTGCTGGCAATGTCGAAGGATTGACAATCACTTTCTAACACACTGCGAGCGGCATATGGGTGTCTTTCTGATCGGTACACCTTTTTGAGGTTGTAAGGAAACCCACTGTCTGGGGGACCCTAAATGACACAACCCAAAACCAGATTCGATCTGAACAATGGAGCCTCTAAACGCAAGGAACCCAAACAATGGCGAAGAAAAGCAAGGCACATCGCTTGCTTCAGGCTTCTGATCCAAGGCTTTGTTTCGAGCCGTGGGGTAGAAATATGGGCCCAATGTTGTCTCTCGCCAGAGCCCTGATTCATAGCAAGGAGCAACCGAGGTGAAACAAAACAGACCTGCTTCACTTGTCCTGCGTTTGGGTCTCCTCTTACACACGGTCACTGGCAGGTCATGGCTGGCAAAAAGCCTATGGAGCTTGAATAGACCCAATTGTTCCGCCAGTTGAAGTCATTCAACGGCTGGGCAGTTTACACAAATGTGGACATCCACACGGGCATCCGACCTGTGGTTCTTCAAATGGGGCAGTTCACATTTCCGTCTATGAATGACTCGCAAGGAACCAATTTCTCGTTAACGGGGTCCCTTTGCTTCCCCACACACTCAACGAGGGCCTAAAGGCAAACCCTGGTTCATGACTGGACGTGGAGATAGCTGTAATTCTAAGCAGAGGCCGGTACCCTCAAGGAAGCCTCGTTGAATGTGTAGCTTTTTGCCACTTTGGGCCACTTTGGGCCCAGAAGCACCCAAAGACCAATAGATCGATCTACTTGCGACGAAAGAGCTTCAGCTTCCCCCAAGGGCAAGCCAATTGACTGAGCCCAGATGCACGTTTCACTTCTTCTTGCCGCTAGTGTAAGGCTCCCTCTGAAAGTTGACAAGTTAGGGCGATCCATTGCGGCCACGCCGCCATGAAAGTCTCTCACGAAGACCTCCTCTTTGCCAGCAAAGGGACGGTTGACCCTGCGCGAAGCGCTTCTGTTCGGAGCGAAAAACCACGGATTCCAGGAACATATCCAAAATATAGGTCGAATGCCCACCAAATTCCGAGTTTCCTGGAGAGTTGCCTATAGGACAAAGGGTTTCATTTTGTGATGCCCGTGTTGTTGACTTCAACCCAGGGGTGGTTGATTTCCCCGAAAGGGAAACTGCTGGGAAAGGGAATCCCTGGGTTTAAGCCTACCTTTGGGTAGTCAAACAACGTAACCCTGAGCAACAGGTTTGCTTGACGGTCTAGAGGTTTTCCTACAAACGCCGAATCATCGCAAGAAGCTGACAGGTCCAGAAATCGGTTCGTTTACCAGGACAAAGCGAGGTGTCTTTGCTAGGAAGTCTGTCGGCGACGAGCTCAGAACTGTTCATTTCCCACTCAAATGAGCCTCCAGTACTTGAACCCTTGGGGAAAGCGGTTGAGGTTCCACACCTTTTTCGGGAGAGAAAATTCACAAAGAACGACGACATAGACAGGCAGTGCTGTAGTGCAGGTAGTAAGTAAGAATAAAGGGTGGTTGGTGATTGATTTTATAGTTAAGGATATCTGAAGCTAGGACCCTCCCTCTTTAGTAAAGATTTAGACCGGCAATCGACCTTCTACGGGGTGCCTAACTTTCATTCTGTCAAGGGATGATGTTGTGAATCTCATTGCAGGTGAGCCGTAGCCGCGAAATCACAACCCCTTGTTGCTCACCAGTCACTTGTTTCGGAAGAAACTGTGATAAAGAACCTTCCCCTCACTCCAAGAGTATTTGCAAGCTGGAATCCAGAGTTCGAATCCATGTGTGCGTTTGTTATAATTTGCAGAAGGGTCATCCCCCCTCCCAAAAACAAAAATAGGGTCTTTGTTGGCTTATTCGGCCCAATAAGGCTTTTATTTGCTACATATTTAATTTAGAATTTGGCTGGTCTTTTTTTGGCGGGATCTCTTTTGGTTGACTGTAAACGAAGTCAAGGGGACACTACCATTGTTTTGGGCCCAAACCCATATTTTGTGTTGCGCCTGTCTGTGGTGGCCCCGTTTCTTTCCCAGGTTTGGTGGGCCGTGTTTTTTGTTCCTTTTTTGAGGGGGGTGGGGGGAACAAGGTCCCACTACACCAAAACGAAGCGGCCAGAGAAGGGAATCCAAAGGCCCCCTTCGGGGACCCTTTCCCCCCATGACACGAACCCTTTTATGGATCTGTCTCAAAGTAGGGGACCCCGGAAAATGGAGGGAGTTTCCTTTTGGTTCCCCTTTAACACAAACGCCAAGGTACCCTCAAAAAGCACCCGGCCCCATGGCAAAAACCCAGCGGATCGCCTGGAGAGCACCTGAACCATCTTCACCGGGCTGTCCAAACACCTCGGAAGCGGCTCAATGCATCCAGGTCCCTCGCGGCAAAATGCAAGCGCCAAGGCCAGTTGGATTTCAGTCTTCCAAAGGGGTGGGACCTTCCATATTCAAGGGTGCTCCATAGGGGTTTGGGAGAATTCAACTGATTTCTGCAATCCAGGGTCATCAAACGTTGGGCTTCCCAACCGGTCCAAGTACATCACGCTGAGGCGGGGCTCATCAAAGCCAGTCTCCAGCTTGTTGCAGACCACCAGCACCCTTCCAACGAGTCCAAGCGACGAACGCCAGCGAGCAGCGAAAACATGTGAAAAACAATTAGCCCTCTGCACCTGCTGAATGGGCAGGGCAAACTTAGGATCTACAACATTGGTAGGCCCTGTAAAATTTCCTCGTGTTGCTTAAACAGCATGTTTGCAATATGTTGGACCCTACCAATCGCTTGAAACACCTAGAACCGGCTGAACAACTGAGCCCAGCGAGCAGCTGGGGTAGGGGGCGGCGACTGACTTGAAGTGGCAAGGCACTTAGGAAGTCGATAGTAACCACTTCGGGCACTTACAACCAAGGCAAGTAAATCGAAGTCCAAAAGTAGGAAAATTACTTAACCCGGACTAAGTCCCTGCCCCTTTAGTACTACATGGATTCATCAAGCTTTGGGGCTCCTTCACATCACAGGCCTTAGCATTTACTCCCCAAGAAAACCAAAGCCCCGCCCAACCGGCGAATGTAACAGCGTCTGCCAGTTTGGCTTTTCAGATAGGTGGCGCCTGCCAGTTTCGGCTTGTCAAATTTGCTTCTGCGGTGCCAAGGTGCGATCATCGCATTACATTCAAGGTCCTTGGTGGATTGCTTTCAGGCTGGTAATAACAGCTCACAACTTTCAGGGTTCCCTATGTGTTCCCCCCCGCCAAAAAAACAAAAACACACACACAAAAAGGAAGCGCACTTTAACTTGGCCCCAGCTTACGTCTAACCTCAAAACATCACCCCAAAAGGAAGCTCGCCTTAAATTGGCAACCGGAAAGGTGATTCTCAAAACCATCAAAGTAAGGCTTACTAAGAATCCTTGGGTTTTCACCGGCAAACCAAGCGGTCGCCGAAGACCCGCTCCAGGCCTGGAGCGCGCCAAAGCCTCGTGGAAGGGCAGGCCGTTGAGCCGCTCTTCCGAGAGGCCCTGGACTTCTCCGCCTTTGTGGCCAAGGGCCTTGAAGTCCGGAAACCAAATAAAAAACCAAACACAAATCCCAGAGGGTCCCATGGGAGTCCCAACAGGCGCTCTCTGAGTTGATGGCCGGGGATTTCCGTGCCCCAAAAACCCAGGTGAGTGCAACGTGTTTAGGGAATCGACAAATGCACTGATCGAGGGTGGGTACCTTGATGACTGCGGCAGTGTTCCTTGCAAAAAAGTGCAACCCTTTTCGTGAATCCTTAGGTGTTCCAGAAACAAGGGGCATGAACCCCCAAACCCGGAGGGTCTCCTGTACCTTGGGTCTTAGGTCTCTAACCCAACAAATGTGCTCGACCATGAGCAAACCCTGAAGGGTGGGGCCGGTGTTCCTTTGAGTTCCCTTTCAAGCCACTGGGTAGGGTTGAGCCCCCAAGGCCTCTCTTTAAATAAAATTGGATAAAACTAGGATATGGAACCCCCCCTTCATGAGGCACGGTGTCCTTTCCCGGGTCCAGGTAACCAGAGTGGCGGCCAAATATGGTTACAGCACCTGTGCATAACCCTGCCATGTCTTGCTACTCCAAACTTTTCTGGACTTTGTTTACGGTATCATGCTTTCTGCAAAGGGTGTACTTTGGCAAATATAAGCTTTTGCCTCAGGATCTCAAGAGAGTTTCACCTATTGCTCTGTGCGTCTTGTGGATGTACCATAGTTGTGAAAAAACAAGTGGGCATTTGG
Source organism: Effrenium voratum (assembly GCA_963377175.1). Classification (NCBI taxonomy): domain Eukaryota; class Dinophyceae; order Suessiales; family Symbiodiniaceae; genus Effrenium; species Effrenium voratum. The sequence continues at coordinate 109,526 of CAUJNA010000030.1, read as the reverse complement.
AGGGGGAAAACCCCTTCTGCAGCGAGGGGCTGAAGAAACCGCACACGCCTCGGTTCCAGGACGGCGACCTGCGGGTGTTTCGCTTGTTTGCTTGCTCCAATTTCTGAATGGGAAAGTCCCCAAAAACACAATGAACCCGGTTAGTAAGCATAAGAATAACCTAGCAAAGCTCTAATAGGTTGTTATCTTGTACGTTATAAGCAGAATCATTGACCACTTCCCTGACGTGCCCCGCCTCTTCAAGTGTGTTTTGCTGTGCTTGTTTTTCGCGTCTGGAGTCCTGGAGTCTTTGTTTCCGGTGTGCGCTTTTCCGAGGTGTCTCTTTGTATTCCAAAGCTTTACCTTTTGAAAAAAAATGTAAGACGCGGCCTCCGCTTCTAGGGGCCGTCATTCCTGAGTGCCTTTCATGTCCGGCAACGAACAAACACTTGTCACTTGTTTGCTCGTCACTTGTGTCGTTTCAAGTTCCCTTTGGGTCTAAGCACATTGTCAGGAAGCACTTCAACCCCTTTGAAACCGAAACAATGCCATCATCGGCGTATTCTTGGACCCTCTGGGTTTATGTCTCGTCCGGCCGTTGGTTGTGCACCCTTGTCTGGCTGACTTGTTTCCCGATCGCCCCGATTTGTTACTACACAACAGATTCCCTTCCAGCATCGGAGCCCAAGAACTGCTTCGAAAAGCTGCTGAAAAGCCCAGGGTTTCCCATAGAATCACTCGACCTGGGGACAGTCTTTCTTGAGGTCTCACAAAGGGGGGTTTTCTTTGGTTCGCCTAAAGAAACCCAACCAAATGGCAGGGATCCCTCAATCCCCCTTTTTGGACCTACACAAGTGGCTGTTTCATGGGGACCCACAAGTAAACTGCAACCACTACAGGGAAAATCCAGTGGCCTCTGACAGGAGGTTCCATCTCAAAAAATCAAACCCTCAAAAAAGGTTCCCCAACCACACACCTCAAGCAAGGCCATGCCAGCTTTTGGGAGAAGCAACAAACAAGTTTGGAAAAGAACGAGACACCATGAATAGTCCTTGAGGCGCTCGAGAATGCATGGCCTGGCATCGTAGCTGATATCATCATCATTGAGCTGGTCTGCTTTTGCAAGAAGTCCGTTTCATGCTCGTTGTCCTGCATCCAGACGTGCTGGATGGCGCCACAAAGATCCAAGTTGCGGCATGAGCCGTCCATGATCATTGGCATTATGGTGAGCAGCGTGTCGAGCGGCAGGCCAAGAGGTCCACCATTCATTCCTCCAGTCGTGAATAATGTTTGTGATTACTTACCCCCCTTGCTTTGCTCTCCTGTATATTAAACGTGGAACCAAAACTAATTCCCCCAAAAGGAGATTCGAGAGTAAAACCCAGCTCTTTTTCAGGGTAAATGCAGCAACAAGCCCTGCAGTTGGTTGCGATGCAGCCATCGCAGCAAAGTCAAAACTGCGAAGGTTACAAACCAGCACGACTGACACCAGGAAAGAACTCAGCGCCCAACACCCATTTCCGTTGGCCCTACCAACATGATTCGTTTATGTAGGCTCTATTCCAATCTTTATGACTACAATCTTTATGGGGCCATGTCGAACCACCAGTTCAAATGGGCAAAAGGAACTTGCACAATCAACTGGTTTCAAGTCAGGAAACCTCAAACTCGTTGGTGCCTCGCCTGTTAAAACGAGGTGCCCCCCTCATTGTTTCATTGCTTTCAGCGACCTCCCAAAGTGCCTGCATTTCCTCTTGATGTCCCTTTACCCAAAGGGGTGTTGCCCAGAAAATAGGCGCCGGTATTAATCATAAAACCAAATATGGGCTGTCTAGTACCCGCTTTCCCAAACATACTTTCCCACGGGTCGAACTTCCGGAAGCTGAGGAATTGAGTTTCAGTGGGCAACCCAAGGAACAACAACCTGCTTCCCATACAAAACAACCAGCCAAACCTAAATCAGACCAAGAACTTTGAAGATTTGACCGCCTTTTGTCAACAAGTGATTTAGAGCCGAATGGCAAGGGAAGCCATAGGAGCATTTGTTGGCCCAACCCACACCCAAATTCTACCCTTTCGGCTTGCCAACATAGTCACTTGTTTGGGCTGCTAGGACGAAACCAATTCTTGTGAACTCTGTTATAATTCTACCCTCCCCATTCTGCTCCGGGATCCTTCTCATCTTCAGTCAATAGGCAAACAGCACGAAAAAACAAAACAAAAGTGGTTTCGGAAGACAAAAATAAGTTCGATGCGGACTCACCCCTTTGAATAGATGTCTTGATGTCACGAGTTGCTCCTAAGCCCAAGGGACACCAACAGCTTTCTGGCCTGCCGTCGGGCAGAGGCCCGTGCGAGCCCTTGCGCAGGGCCAAGACGTAGGACACCACATCCGCGCGAGAGGCGCAAACCACCATGGCCTCTGCGAGCAAAAAAACAAAAACTACGGGGCCATGGTCATGATCTTCATGTTTATAGGAAATCGTTCAATGGTCTGAATCCCCTTAGGCATATGTCCATCACTACCAACCAAAGCAACAGAGTGCTTTGACCAGGGCCTCGCATCTCGCTATGTTGCTTTCTTCTTTTTTCCCCGCATGTCTCAAAGGGTGGGTTGCAAAGGAATATGGGTGTGCATCAAAATAGGGAGACCCCCCCATGCGTAGTTTCCTTTTGCTTCCCCTTTTAAAACCCCAACCGCGGTACCCGCAAAACTTAGGAACAGGGCTGCTCCCTGGCACCAAGGCGGCCCTCGCCCGAACAATCTGCTTTTCTCGGCCCCGAGTGAATAGAACCCCTTTGAATTGATCAATAGGAGCACGCTTTGAGAGCATCCCGAGAAGAAGCCAACGGCAAGGCCTGGTGAATAGTTTACGTCAGAAGCGGGTGCACTCCACGTGAAGAGTCTGTTTCCCCCACCGACACGATCTTCCACCAAACATATCCTTAAAGATTACAAATCGCTGTGAGTTTGAAATGTTGAATCCGATATACATGGGACAGCACAGGCAACCCAATTGGGGACCATCCTTTCGGTGACGTAGGAAACCAAGTGAGTCATAAGCAAAACCTAATGTTGAACGGCCGCACCCGTTTGTGCTACTAACCTAACTTACCCAGGTTTTGTCTGTAGCTCAAGTGAGGTTTGATATTCTCTCCAATTTCGAGAAGTAAGGACAGGCCTCACCAGTGCAAAGGCCTCTTCAACGGGGACCCTTTATTTGCCGCACACAGCAAGTAAGGCAAACCCTGAGCAAATGTGAGAACGCCTGCTGCACATGAGCTACACACAATGATGTGCGAGAAAACAACGAGAGTTGAAAAGTCCTCTTGATTCATGTCCACCCCAGCCACCAATACTGTGGGCGAGGCAAAGATGCACAACAATACTATTTTGTCGTAAATGTATCAACCCCATCGAAAACCAATTGGATTCCTGTGAACGGATACTTCATCATGAGTGCGGGTCTCAAACTCCCCTTTGCGAGGTTATCATGTTTCGTCGAACAACCATCTCACTCGTCTCTGCAAATCGTCACTTCCTGCACGGAACACCTTCAAAGAACTTCAGGGATCCGTATATGATTGGGCGACCCGGATAGTGGGTTCTAACAAATGGGTTTCAAATGGATGCTGCACACATCATTGTCCTGTGCCAGGAACCGCTTCGAAACAGTTTCTGCTAAACCTTGCTGCGGGCTGCGCCGTGGGTTTTCTCGCAATTAGTTTCCGGGTGACGTTTGAAGGAGACAGTCTGGGCACCCGTTTAACAGGTGCTAACAAGTGGATTTCAATTGCTGGCACAGGACAACCATATGTGCAGCATCCATTTGGAACCCATTTGATAGAACCCGTTAAACGGGTGCCCAGAATGTCTCCTTGAAACATCATCCCACAGGGAAACTAAAGCAATAAAACCCACGGCGCAGCCCGCAGCAAGGTTTAGTAGACACTTATTCGAAGGGGTTCATAGAAGTGGTTTGAGAACCTTTCTGGGGGGGCATGCAAAAAACTGGCTGCCCCTCCTGAGTCCCAAAAGCGGAGCCTTCCACACACGTGTTCCTCTCCAATCAAACCAACAAGGGAAGCAAGCAGAACCCCCGAAACTCAATCAGCCCAACCAGTCACAATCAAAACCGAGTATCAAAGGGTGGCGTCACACCTTGGGACGGCCCCCTAATCATGTACCCGGGGTGTGACTTTGGCTCACGTACCGCCAAGATCGGCTCTTCTCGCCTTCAGGCTCTGGACAAAGGCGGCAGGGTATCTTTGCTGCAGCCTGCAGCTCGCGCAATGGACGGAAGGTTTTTGTTTCCCCTAGGTTAGAGGGTTCACTTTTTCGAAGAAGCCATTGCTTGGGGTGGGTTTGGGTCGGGCTTGGGTTTCTTTAGGGCGGGTTTTTGGTTGGTTTAGGTTGGCCAGGTTCAGGGTTGGTTTAGTGCTGGTTTTGGGTGTGCTTAGGGTCGGGTTTAGGTGGGTTTGTGGTGGGTTTAGAGTTGGTTTCGGGTAGGTCAGGGTAGCTCTAGGCTGATTTCGGAATGATGTGGTGCTGGTGTAGTATGGATTTAGGGCTGGCTCAGGGTTGGTTCCCGGTGGTTTACGCTTGCCATAGGGGTTGCTTAGGGTTGATTTGCGTGGTTTAGGGATTGTTTAGTTCTGCTTTACGGTGGGTTTAGAGTTGGTTTAGAGTTGGTTTAGGTTGGGCTTCAGGCTGGTTTTAGGGTTGGTTTCGCGCTGGTGTAGGCTTGGTTTGGGGCTAGTTTACGTAGGTTAAAGGTTGGTTTAGATTTTGTTTGGGGATGGTTGAGTTGGTTTAGCGGCGGTTTAGGATGGGTTTCAGGTTTGTTTGGGTGGGTTTAAGGGTATTGTGGTTGAGGGCTGGTTTAGGGTTGGCTTAGAGCTGCTGTAGGCTTGGGCTGGTTTAGCGTTGATTTAGGGATAGTTTAATGGTGATTTCTGGTGTGTAGTGTTGGTTTAAGTGGATTTAGGGTTGATTTGGGGTTGGTTTAGGGTTACTATGGGATCGCGTTGTTTAGGGTCGTTTGGGGTGGGCTCAGGCTGGTTTAGGTGCTTAAGTGCTGGTCTAAAGCCTAGAGTTGGTTTAGAGATTGCTTAGGTTCTGTTTGGGGTTGAGTTTAAGGTGGCTTAAAGCTGGTTCAGGGTGGGTGTAGGGTTGGTTTAGGCTGGGTTTCGGACTAGTATGGTTGGGGTGGGTTTAGGTGTTCAGGGTTTGTCAGTTTGTCAGGGTTGGTTCAGGGTTGCTTTGGGCTTGGTTAACGTTGGAAAAGGGTGGGTGCACACGCGTAAGGCCGTAAGGCGAAAGGCGCGCTTGCAAGGTACGTAAACACGCATGCACATGCACACGCATGATGAAAAAGGAAATACAAGCTTGTACACACACACACATACGCTTACAGGGTCGCTCACTCACACACCTGCGCACTTCGCACACTTACTCACTTGCCTACTTACACATCAACACACCTAGACACCTAGACACCTACACCACACACAGTCCTTCCTCAAAGTCTTACAGCCTTATTGTCGCCTCTTGCTTCTTGTGCTTGCTTACTGAAAGTTGAACGCCTTTCTCTCAAAAAACCCTCCAGTGCTCACAGCGTGGGATTGGAACTCAAGCCGCTCTTCTAATCTCAGCGCCAATGATCGGAAGTGTGCGATCTTCGACCGTGAGGTGCAATGCGATGCGCTATTCATTCCCCCCTCAAAAAAAATCGCACAACTTCAGCTGGTGGGTGTAGCGGTTGCTGAGGAGAGAAGTCTACTCAACAATTTGTCTAATATTCGCAACGGGTTTAACTTGACGATCAACGACCAGCGGGGACAAAAGGAGAGACTAGAAGTGGATGTTTCTTGGTTTCATGTTGATCTGGGGGGCAAAAGCCGCCAAGAAATCCAGAAATAGCCTCTGGGTCCCTGGATTCTGGAACTGGGAGGGGGAACTTGACCGAGATCTTCATTCATAATTGAAGAAACACTTGCTCAAGGAGGCCATCGGACACTTGAACATGGAACCCAAAAAGCCGTCATTTGAACCTTCTTTTCTCCTTTTGGGAACCGACAAAATGTTGCGTCACTTCCTAAGGGGGCTTGTGTCAAGGGGCCGAGGCCGAGAGGCCGAGGCCTGCCACTGGCCCCACGCCTCTGCAGATCTGCCAAGATGTATGCTGACTTCTGGGGGAGCTCCGTTAGCTCCGTCAGCTCCTCGTAGTTGGGCAGCACGTCCATCACCACTCCTGGGGGCACCATATTAACATAGTATATGCAGTATATAGGTATATAACCTGCACAGCAAATTCTATGTTTAGGGTCCCTTCATACCTTCTCCAGGGTCTTGCCGCGATCCAGGTTCCCCACATCCCCGAAGTGTTTTTTTTTGTTTTGCAAGGGAGAACCAAACAAACAAGCAACCAAACAACTTTCAGACAAACATGTTGCTCCAACTTTCAAGGCGTGTTGAGCAGATCTGGGTGGCTGCTGGCTCCCCTGCAAAGAGTCAAGCCCGTTTACAAATCCTTGTCATCTTCCACGAACTTACCTCGCAATGATAATGGTGTTGTTTGTTGGGTTGCACTTCCCCCCCAAACAAATGTGACAAGGGTCTAACATTTTGTAACTGGAAGATCCATTGTTTCCGAAAGGTCCAAGGGGCGAATTGGTCACACCAGTCCTAATCGTGGCCACTGCATTTGAACAAAACACGGGGTTTGCAGGCCCTGCAAATGTGCTTGTCTCATCTGAGACTTCGTTCCTTGTCTTAAATGGGCCTGTCCTTCTTGGAGTTAGAACTTTTGGAACACGATCATCTAAAGGCCCCCCCTGTCTGCTTCCATGATTATTGGAAGCGGGTATGTCTGAGTGAAACAGACAAAGCCCGGGGAAAAGACATGTCTGACAAACCTGCCTTGATATGTGGTTGCTTGGTGGATGTTCAAGGCATTCCCCCCCCGGCTCCCAAAAACCAAACATATCCATCTCGAGAAAATACAATCATCCACCGACGCTCCCAAAGAACAAACAATGAGCCCCAGACTCCCAGTGTCCATCTGGGTATAAGAGCTCGAGCAACGAGCAACACAACAACCGGATACCTAGTACCATGGACTCACCAAAAGCACTATTGACACAATTCCCCCCAAAGACCCCTGGCCCCTGGACAATCGAAGTGAGGGATACTTTTTCCTCCCGACAATCCCCACAGGGTCATCACTGGAGCGAAGGGATCTTGTTGGGCGAATCCTAATCCGTGATCCGTACTGGGAGACAAGGGAAACCACCACTACCTTGCTTAAGGATGAAGGATTGAGTTTGAACAACGCAAATGGATCTCACGTGAACCCAACACCACAAAGAGGCGCTACGGGTTTTCTTGGACACACGAGGCCCTTCAAGCTGGCCTTGGCTTTGTCGCCAAATGGAGGACTCCGCAAAAAAAAAACAAAACAATATGAGTCCAGCCGTACCTTGCCCATTCTCTGAGGGAATTTCTGCAGAAAATGTGCCAACTCCCAGGGAACATGAGGATTTCTGAAGAGATGGGTGAAGAGAATGGGGACCATTATTTCGTCGTCATGTCTGCTTTCTACATTCACTGCTATTCATTTTCCTTTAGAATGCGAGACTTGATGTACCCGCCCTTAGTGCACAGGACCCTGCTCCAGAATGAAAGTAGGAGTCCGTGCACCAAGCTATGTTGGTGCGGTCAACATGATCTTGCTGGTGCTCAGCAGGAATGAGGGCATGACCCCTATAAACCATCCAACTGGTGGCCCCTGGGTTCATTGCCTCATTCCCTACTGAGCACCCGCAAGTTATAATACTCGTCTGTCAAAACCAGGTGTTTCCTTTTTTTCGGGCCCAAATGGAGCTCCTTGCTCCTCGGCCTGGCCCAAATGATAGCAGTGCACGGCACCCAGCGCTTCTGGGCGATCAGGCTGCACCCGACCAAAGAGCCTCGCCGGCTCAGGAGTGCGCCTCCGAAAAATAAGGGAATGTCAAAGTTGGAAGAAATTGGCGTGCCTTTGGTCTTTTGGCTTCACTTGTAAGGACCAAAGGTACCCCAAAGGTACCCCAAAGGTACCCTCGAAACAGGCATCATCTCTGAGTTGTTTGGGGGATCCACCAAACAAGATGGGATTTGGAGAGCGCCACTGAACAACCGGGTCCCTTACATGCGGATAGACTCTATATTGGAATCGTGTGACCTCTTTGGGTGTTTTGGGGCTGCCCTTGACAAAGTGAAGCTCAGCGAAATAAACTCCTCCAGATCTGTAGTCTGGTTTCTCCCTTGTCGGATTCAAGCGGAAGTTCCCTTCAGGTGACTTCGGCACAGGTGACTTCGGCACATGCGGCCAGCTGCCAGTTGAGACCCCAAGCTTCTTTTTCAGCCAGGGGTTGGATTCTTCTGGGGACCAAGAAGAGGATATTCAAAGCAAATATGGTTTATATATCTTGGAGCAGGTTGTCCAAACCAGTTCACTTGGTGACAAGCCTTGCCACAGCAGGTTAAACAAATGTGAAACAAAGCAAACATAGGTCTGCAAACAAAACTATAATTCCAAAGGCTGAACTAAGGGATCCCCAAACAAAATGGTGAGCTCCTTATACCCCCAGGTGAGCTCGCTGCAAAATAGGCAGATATGTTCCTCCTGGTGGATTTACAGCTGGGTAGGTAAAACAAATCGAGCATTCCCCCACAATGGATCATAAAACATCATGAAGTCATCATCATGGGAACAATATCTGCATAATTCTGCTCCTTGTGTTGTATTACACCATCTTAGGGTAATGACACTGGGTGACACAGACTACTTTGCAAGCCTCAGGGCGCTGGCGCTGGGTGTGCCGGTGAAGCCAATGTATACCTCCGCTTTGTCGAAAGACCGAATCTGCAAACCCAAGGAAACCAAAAGGAGAAGTGCCGCACTCGGGGTCGGTCTTCAACCAAGTAAGAGGGTCCTTTGACTCCACGTAAGCCACGGGTCCTGGGCTCGGGTCCCAAGCATTGAAGACGCCCCCACCTAAACCAGCAAACGTGTAAAATGATCCTTGAAATGGGCGAGCAAACTCTGAATCACAAACCTAAACCCTAAAACCATACAAGTCACAAATCTAAAGTCCAACAAGCCTGAAAACAAAACCATAACACCCTCAACCCTAATTCCACTTGCTCCGCGCTCAAAAACGAAAGCTGAATATCTTTGTGTACTTCTGCTCCGGCTTCGCCCGCATCTGAGGTGATCAAAACTTGGTATTCAAGTGGTCCAAGCCATGTAGGGTGCGGATATCTGCCTCTATTCATGGTGGCACTTTCCCTTATTATTCTTCACTTCCGTTGGCCCATATGTGCGGTACACAGAAAATAGTTTTTCTGACTCTGGTCCACATTTAGCCCACCCCAAAACAAAGAAGACCCCAAACAACCACAAAACCATCTACAACCCCAAAGACATCCCCCCCCCCCCCCCTCAAAAAGAAGACAAAACCCGACAAACCCGACAAAACCCGACAGCTGATTCGCCTGGGATGCTTCAAGCCCCCCGAGCAGACCGTCGATCACCTTATATTGCTTTAATGGACAAGCCATTTAAGCTCACACCAAAAACTCTACATGATAAGCCATTCTGCGCCAAAGTTGGATTGCCATCCACTTGACCATGCCACTTTATAACTTTATAGTACTTTTGCGGGGCGTTCCAATCCCGCGACCTCCGCTCCCTTCGCTTCTTCCGCCGCCCGAAAGGCGCCCGGGAGCCGGGAGCCCGCGCCAGGCGCCCGCGCCGGGTGTCGCCGAAGAGGCGCCGCACCGCGGCGGAGGTGGCGCAGCCGTGGAAGTGGCTCCGGTGGCACTCCTGGCACAAGGGGACTCGGTTCAACGAAAATTGGCCCAGAAGAAAACGCTGAAAAAAACAACGCCATACAAAAATACTCGGGGCGTGTACATGCAACCTGAAGGGAAACAACCGAAATTTGTGGGTATGCTAAGACACGCCCACATGCGTCACATTGGTGGTTCCCTTTAAAACATCAGCCAGCTTAAATGGGCCCTTTAAAGACGATGTTTAACACCACCCAACAAGGAGGAATCTTGGGCAGGAAAAAATGTCCCCTTCACCACCAACCAAAAATTGGGTTTCCCTTTCGCTCAGTTTGGAAGAACCAAGAAAAACACGCAATCCACAAATTGCAAAATGGCACGGGAACTCCAACCATTTGCGGGTGGGGTGACCGTGACCGCCCAAACCGCGCCTCACAAATGATGGCCACACGCCCTCGCTGGAAGACAGGGGCCAAAAGGTTCGGGGTCAGGTGGTCGCTGTCCTGACGGAGTCACTTCCAACCAGTGGAACCCAGGATCCGATTCTTGCCATCCCACCCAATCTCGAAAACCGCTGGCGTTTGAAGAGAACCAGGGTTGAACATGGGGAATCACCCCCTAGAGTTGAACAACACTCGCGCCCTCTCTCCAAGAGAACACGGCTGGCTTTGGCCTCTTCAGATAGTGACTCGCTCATTGTCACGAATCGAACAACTCAATGGACCTTTAAACTCTAAACAAACAAAAAGGGCAAAGTCAACAACCTTCCAGCAGCCAACTGACTTTGAACTCTGACCTGAAAGTTCATGGCTAGAAGTGATTCACCCGCATACTGTGGACACTGTGGATGCACAAAACCCTGCACCAGTTGGGATGGATGAAATCCTATGGATTTTGTCCATACACAGTATGACATGTTGTTGAACCGCTGTCCGTCGTTCAAACAAGTGGTGCCAACAACCTCTCAGCGTAAATACATGCTCAAAAAGGTCAAAAGACTGACTTGCTTCGGGCAACCAATCAGTTTCAACAAGTGCCGCCCGCCATAATTGAGTTTCGGAGTATCCCTCCAAATGAATCAACTCAGTGTCAGCATTCCCCACTCACCCACAAGGACCTGGCCAGAACGACCCTTTAGCGGGGACAAAACCAAAAGCGGCCTAGCCTCAAGGATGGTCCTTGGAATCCTCTTACAAGGGGCTAAAATGAGCTGTCAGAGACCTCCAATCAGGTTCCATGGCAAGTTGGGTGGCAGAGTAACCTGCAACAAGGACTTTGTGTTGTTCTCCAGGGGGACTCCCGGCAACTTCTACCCCACTTCGATCGATTGGAGGGTTCCTACAGAGGGGCGCAAAGGCCTTGCACCGAAGGCACCTGGGAAAGCTGCCATTCCTTGGACGACTCCCTTCAGCTCAAAAAGTAGCAGCAGCCCGCATAGTATCTTGCGTTGCCGGGCCCCGCGGATTCCAGACAAATCCGGGACAAAACAAATGTAATTTCAGAGACATGTTGCCAGCCTGAAAAAGGAACTTCAGGAAAAGAACCATGGTTTCCACATGGCGCTTAGCCAAGGTATGGTTGATGTCCCTCAAGGATGCACAGAAAACGTATTTTCGGATTTTGCTTCATACCAGGTGTCGTGAGTGAGGTCGCAAGGCACAAGCCAACTGCCCCGAACTCCCCTGCTGAAAGCCAAGCGGCCGACAGAAGGCGGTCCAGCTTCCTCGAATCGGGCAGGCAAGCAAATGCAGATTCCGATATTTCCCAAACCGACCCAACCATACAGCCGTGTCTCGTGTGTATCCTGTTTGGGATTGTTTGTTGTGTTAAAACGAAAGGAACACAGCACATTTTGAGGGTACCCATCATTACAAGACAAGCCTATGAGTCCGAATAAGACTCCCTACGAGGCCTTATTGGGTTCGTTTCGGTGAACATTTCGAAGACGATCAAAGTTTTCTGGGGTGCAAGCATTCCTTCAGGGCAATTTGGAAAGCGTCCCAATGGACTGAGAATGAAGAGATCCTGTTTTTGAACCTGCGAGTTACGGCCTAAGAACTAAGGACTTGTTTTAGCCAGGTCGGGCCTTCATAAGAATCACAGAGCAATTGGACTTGTGTCTACATTGGGGGACCCTTTGATTCGGTGGGTCACAACCACCCTTTCTGAAGCCCTTTCTGAAGCCCTTTCTGAAAGAAAAGCAACACAAGTTCTTGGGAAACCGCATGTGGAGAGGATTTGGGTGTTGGGATCTGGATCGGTTCCCAAAGCCCCGGCAAATCAAAGATCACAGCGGCCAACGACTCAAACACGGACGAAAGGCTAAGAGTCAAATTGTCGCTTCGCTTGGGAACAATTCAGGGCAACTTGGCCTTGGAACCTGCAAGGAGTCCTGGAGCTTATGTTCCTGCCTTCGAACCTGAGCTCGGCACGGACCAAGATTTTGTCGCTCCAATCGTTTGGTCTTTTGCCCGACAGGAACTTCCGCCGGTCAGGTTCCTAGTCCAAACCAACACAACTAACACAACTCATAAGGACAATGCTCAGTTTGCCCACATTGCTCAAAGGGCACCGTTTGGAACAAGTCCAAACTGTCTGCTCCAAACTAAAAAAAATGGACCTCTTGTTTCCCACGAAAACTGGTCACAAGTGCAACTAAAGTGGCCCAAGCATCAAACTCCAAAAGTTTGGGCTTCGCTAGTCCTTCAGGACAGCAGTCCCAGTAGGGTTTTGGTTTTGTGGGCCGGTTCTAGCGCAGCTTGCCCCACACCGTCAAATGGTAAGAAATTTAGGACCTCCGGTTCTCAAAACCCTTCTACAAATTGTCATATACTTCCAACTTTGGCGGCTTCAAACACCTTTCTGGCCCCTCGGTGAGTTTCCATTGGTTGACGTTTAATGGGAAATGCCGGGGTCCAAGAAGACTCTAAGAACCCTTCTTGATCTCCCTGGTCAAACAGGTGTTTGGCCGACTTCAAGTCCGAACTTGTTCACCAGTTTCTCCCCCAAAGTTCTAGGTGATTCCCGTTTTCCCAAGGTTGACGCTTTGCGTCCTGGAAAGAATGCGGAAGTTTCCCTAGAATCACCTGGACCTGAGTTGACGGGCTAGAAGGTCTTGAATGAGAAGGGTGTGCCTTTTTTGGGGACCCACAAAAGGATGGTTTTCGTGGTTGTTTCCCTTCAAATCCAACCAAACAAGGCTCAAACAAAAACATATTCAGAAAGCACCTAACAACAAAACACTATGACAGCTGAACTGTTAAAAACAAAATCAAACGTGTACAAGTCAAGAAACGAGGAAACTTCAATTAAAACTCGCAAATGGAAACGGAGGCGTGGCCCAGCCAAAAGCATGTATATATGTATGTATATATTATATATATATATATATAGATAGAGATATTTGTTTGATTCGGATCCACATTTAGTGAAACTGCATGATCATGTAAAATAATGTGCTAAAGAAAAAAACGATGCTTTGACCCTGGCTCATGTGATTGAAGCCCCTGACTTGTCAGGCCATCAAGTTGAAACGCGCTTCCTGAGCGAATTGGCCAAATAGGTCCAAACTGGTTGCCACAAAATATATTTCCCAAAAAGTGGAAGGTCCAGGAACTCGCCAAGTGAGGGAAGCCCTGGAAAAAGGAGACGAATGGCCCAAACAGGGAACTCCAAGGACCCCAAACACTCCAAACAACGGACAATGGACCCCCATGAATTGACATGGATCTGGACAAATTCTAGTCATTCACCCGCCAGAACAAACGGACCCCATATGAAAGGAACCTTCACTATGGGTGACGTCGCACATCCCCCCAACCCGAACCGAGGCAAAATGCTAAGTGGAGGGGATCCTGAAAATGGGCTGTTTCGCTTTGGTCTGTTAAAGCAGCCACAAAAAGCGTACCAAGTCAAAAACGGAACCACATCCATCTCAGGAGAAACGAACGGCCGGCTTCAAAGTCCCAAGCTTCTGCTTGGTGGTGACCACCGTCCAGCACTTCCCTGTCGTTTTGTGCTGCGCCGCAGCGCTCAGCACCTGAAGCGCGAAGCAACCGGCGCCCTGTTGCCGAAAAGGCGTCCGGTGGGTTTTGGTTCTTCGGCTCTGGAGGTATGGATGCTTGTATCCCACAATAGGCCGGTGAGGCAGGAAATATAGACCCCCCCATGTGGAATGTGACCTCCATACCTCCAAAACGCATACAGTACCTGGTACTACCCTTGATGGATCCAGCTGTGTGGCTGTTGCCCTGGGCACAAGGTTTCACTTCTAGCTCCCCCAGAAGGGAAAAGGAGAAAACTCTGACCGATGCGAGTCGACCGACGGACTCGACTGACTCGCCTTCACGAGGCAGTGCCTCCCGTCGGCGCGGCAAAGCTCGAAGTCCCCATTGCGGCGCAGGAAGAGCTCCACGGTGTCCCCGAGCCTCAGGGCGTTTCAAACGCGAAAGGCGAACTACGTGGGGTATGTGACAACATAGGGGAACCCCCCAAAATTGCAGGTTGCTGTGTTCTTGTTCTTTCAAAACCAGCCTCAGGCTGCGAGTTTTGAACCCAAAAGGACCCCTTTATCCACCAATTTTTGGCCACACATTCGACGCATTCAGAGCGTTGCCAAACCGGCAATTGCTCCGCGTTAGTCAGCGCAAGTCTGCACCTTCTCAACATGATTAAGAAACCTACCTACTACTTCAAAAAGCCGCCTTTGTGTTAGTTGATACAAAACACAACAAAAAATCGGTTTTCTGTGATCACGTGATACAAGTATTTGGAGTACGGACTGTAGGAGAAACCTTGCCTACCCGCTATTCAAGTGTTTGGGGGCACCAAAATTCCATCTCAATGGTTCATCTTAAGTGATGCATGTGAGTCACAATCAAAACATGGTGCTAAAGTGTCTACCCGACCCCAAACCGCTTGTAAAGAATTCAGTGCGCGGATGCTCGCACCATTGTTTTTCCCTTTTTGGGCTTTGAGTGCGGCTCAACTGATTCTTTCGAAGTGGACATCAATTGCTTGGAAGTGTCTGCTTATTACTGTTGTCCTTCAAAGTTCAAGGCTCGTTTCCGTCAAATCCAAGCGCGGCCAACCTTGCGACTCCCTGTCACTCGTCTGAACTCTCAGGGCCCTAATGATCAAGACTCCTGCCCACTCCAAATACCCGCCCTTTTTTGATGCATTTTGAGAAGCTTGGTTTTCATGCATGTTTGCCTCAGGGGGTAGGATGAAGCCCTAACACAAGACGGTGTAGTAGTCGGTGTTTACAAGCTACCCAAAATCAAGTTTGCAAAAGCGTAATTTCCACTGGGTTTCCTCGAACGTTGACCAATTGACCGGTGGGTTCCTGTGAAACTGGATGTTCAAGGACTCCAGGTGCCACTTTTGGAGGTCCAGCTTCTCAAAATGCTGGATCCCCTACTTTTTAGGCATTTAAAGTGAGCCACAGCGAAACCAGCCCTTTTCCTAACTGGTGTTATTTCTCACTATGGCTAGAACCTGCTTCAGTGGATTGACCCATCCAACCATTTTGAAAAGCCCCGGTCATGTTGTGGCCTTCTGCCGAGGCACTGTTGATCCAGCTGGACCCGGTCGCTGAGCAACAGGACCAGCGCCATGCCTCCGCCCTGGCAAGAAGTGCGCGGTCGATTGCAAAAGGCCCATCTTTTCTTGGCCCACATTCATATTTGGTTGCCAAGGCCGGTGGAATCTCCTAGCAAGGGAGCTCAGAATAGACCCAAATAGACCCTATTAGGCATTATTGGGCGCTATTGCGGATGGGGGGGGGGTGATTTTGGGGGGCCCTTGACAACTCTTTGGTAGGCATCACTTAAATGGGAATTTGGGGTCTGTGATTTTGGACAGTTTGTGGGTTCCCTGATAAGAGGATGGTAACATGTTACCCAGTTAGGTGAAAAACCCATCAAACAAAAAGGGAAACCGCATGCCTCTGAAAAACTGGGGTTATGATTACTTTGATGTATCTCTGGTCACATGTCACTGTGCAAAGCTGATAAATCACTTGCTCAATGGGCCTGGAATCACAAAGTGACCACCTTCGGGAAAGGACTTAAACCGAATTTGACCCAGGTTTAATGAACCCCTGGTTGATCAACCAGGCAGGCGTCCCCACTCAAGCCAGGGATGTACTGTACAAACGGTAAGTCGGTCCCGCGCAGCCCATAGACATACCCCAATACCACCAAAGAATTTTCTGAAAGCTCATTTGTGGTGTAGGCCTTCGAGTACGGGGCACGTAAAGGCCACATAGCCCAGTTGCCCCGTTGCCCATGGAAGCTCCGCGAGAAATCCCCCGCTCGCCTTTTCCGCCGGATTTCGGTTCCGCAGGCAGTGTACAAGTAGCGCCATGGTGGCGGATTTCCCGCTGCCTGAAGTCGAAAAGCACGTCGGCGAGAGATGTGCGTCCGGACTCAGGTTGGTTGAAACAAATGGACCTTTGGTCTCCTACCGTTGGTCTCTTACTGTTGGTCTCCTACTGTTGGTTGATTGTTGGGCGACCCGTATGGGTTCCAGGAAATGGGTTCCAAATGGAATCTACATAGATCTTTGTGTCCTGTGCAGGCGATCGGAACCTGGCAGAAAGAAGCCGTGAACAGGAAACTTGCCTTCCAGGTTCCTCCCACAGGTTGGGATTGCTTGCAACACCTATACCGTATCCCTGTCCCTGGCAGGCAAGCAACAAACTGTGTATTTTGTGCAGCCCACGAACAATGAACAAAAACAAACAACAACTAAAACAAAAAGCATGCCGAGAACAGCGGAGAGAAAGAATCAGGACCACTTAAGGGGCTTGAACATGAGTTGGGCAACCCCAAGCGAGTCAGGTTGTCGAGGGTGTTCAACCGGGCTGGGTGTTTTTGTTTGTAAATGTTTTGAAACCAAAAAGGAGCCATAATCATTCTGAGACAACCCCGCTGGGACAAAAAGTCAAGAGGCTTCCCTCACCCTTCAACGGGCCGGACAAATGATGCTTCAGACTTAAGCATTGTAGAAGCCCTTCCCGCGCCTTCTCCCCCCCCTTCCCGCGAGCGAAGCTCGCCTGTGGCATGCTGCACCAGCAGGTTTTGCTGGCGCCCCAAGCGCCAATCCTCCGCAAGCGCCTCCTGCACCCGTTGCACCGCCTGCGTTCGCGTTAGGGGCAAGGTCGCCCTGTTTGGGGTTCCTTAGTGTTTCTCCTGGGGTTCTTTTAGGGTTTTTTCCCAGGTGTTTCTGGGCTTCGTGGATTCCAAGAAACCAGCTCCACACAAGAGTCAGGGAGCTAACCAACACCCCCTGCAATATAACAGCCAGGATGCAGGGACCATGGGGTACGCTGAAAAGATGTACTGGAAAGTTCTTGAGGAGGATTCGTCGAAATGAATCCGGGCGAATGAGAATGATAATTCAGTTCAACGTTGCCTTAGGAAACTTTTAATTCAACTAACACACGGACAACACTAATTTGATCAAGAGAGAAACCAACTACTCATGGAAAAATGATGCTGCAAGAAACCCTTTGTGAGGTCGCCATAGTTCGAATAAGCAACAATGCTTCATCACTACTGTAACATCAGGATAAACAATCCCCCCCGTTGATTAGTAAGAGGTGTTACCATTCAAGTTGGGTGAGTTCTAATAATACTTCACCATCAGGAAATAGGGAATGGACCGCAAGGAAATGTTGTCAGTGTGGAAACACCCAGGAGTAACTGTTTTTCTCCACCAAACATTGTCGCACCATTTACAGGGGAACCCAGTTGCATTGTCATAAAACTGGAATGCCAAAATGTCCAATTAGAGCGAGGCGAGCACGAAATCTCCAAAAGATATGAAAATCCACGCTCATGTTGCCAAACTAACCCTGTTTGGGGGTACCAGGCCTTTCCAAGCCAACATGGGAACAACATAAGCCCGGATGATATCCCCAACACCAACCCCCGCAACCCTTCCGGAACCCTTGCCCAGAGTCGCTCCGAACAACTCCGCATGGGCAAAGACCCCAAAGCTTTCAGCTGGGAAAAGACAGTTGTCCCTTTTTGCTGGACCAAAAACTAGAAGCAGGAAACTCAGGGCAAAAAAATGCAAAAAAGACAACCACACATGTCCCTGTGCTTCCAGTTCCCAGAAAGCAACAAGGCAGGGTGTCCTACCTCTTAGGTTTTTACATCACGGTTTCCCCATGGTTCCATCCAGCCGCTGCATGTTTCAGGCACTGATGCGCCTCCAGCTGGTGGCACCAAGGCTTTCGACGTGTGCCCCGCAGGAATGCCTCCTCCATGCGGGGAGCTCCCTCCAGGGGCTTCGGCTTGCCCGGTTGGGGTTGGATTTGTGGTTTGGTGGCGGGGCTGTCTTCTAAGATGCCTGCTTGTTGGAAAGGTACTGTTGAAAAACCTGACTCTCCCTGAAGCAAATACCTCCTTGACATCACACCCGAAATAAGAAGAGGGTATTTGGAGTGGGGGGTGATTGTGGGAAACCGTCCTTTCTGTGGATACTGGTCCATCCCCAAGACTACTTTGTCATATTTCAGGGGTGTTGGTGTCACACAAAAATGCAATTGTCCACAACCATGAACACCAAGCAGGGCCAGCTTCTCATTGAAAGTGGCCCCTCGAAGCTTTCAAGGCTGGGAGGCGGCCGCGGCGACAATCCAAGGCAGGATGAGCGAGTCCACCGTGACGCAAAGTGCACCGCGCGGGCAAAGGCCAAGGGACTCATAGGCTTCCAATCGACTCCATGTATTGACGACCCCAGGTGCATAGTTGTCTCAGATTCAGGCAACTGCCCCTCAGGGCCAGCAGAGATCTCTCTGCTTTGTCTTGTTTCCCCGAAATGGGGTTTTACTTTCTTCTTTTTTGCTAGTTGCCTATTGGAAGCGCTTGGGAGCTTGGGCATCGATAGTGTTAGGGCAATACCCACATGATCACGAAGACTCCAAGTAGCTCCAAGTAGGTTTCAAAAGACTTTGCTCCGGATCTACCAGACATGAGCTTCTTGCAAGCAGAGGAGCGGGCAGCTTTTCAGACGATCCCAACGGGTTTGAGGCAGGGTTGGGCAACTAAACCTCATAGTTTGAACCACCCTTCTTCAAGCAACCCTCCCTTGAGTTTCCGTTTAAACGTGCTGTGCCAGTTTCTTTCAATGAGCTTTGCCCAACCGTTGGATTCCGCTAGCGCGCCAGCTCGGCTTGTGCAGTGCTCCGCTCGGCTGTAAGTTTGATATAGTTTGATATCAGCCCGAGCCCTTGCCAAAAGTTATTTGCTTGCTGTTTTTTTGCTGGAGGGTACCCTTTCCAGATTGGTTTCAAAGGGAAACCAAAAAAAATGCCTCAGGGGTTTAGGGGTTTAGGGGGGTTGGCCAATTTTGACAAACTACTCAAATAACTCTCATGAAGCCATCTGATTTCAAACATCTGAAAGTCTCAGGAACTGCCCAGAAACGGTTCGGGGTTCAGCCAATCATCCTGCGCTCTCGCAGCTCTGCACAAGCCGCGCAACGGCGATTGACACTGCCAAGGCGCGCCGAAGCTCTGCCGCCGAAGATAGGGCCATGTCCGAAACTTGGCCGAAAGTCAACGGGTCGTCGCGCGAAGATCGGCGGCTGGAAAGAGGGTGGCGAAAGGCAAAGAGTCTCACTAACCCAAAAGACCCCGGAAATGTTCATGGATCTCCAGTAGTGATAGTCAGATTTTCCCGTATGTAGACGTCGCACAACCATCACCCCTTGGAGATGCCCAGAATCGGGAACTGGTCGGCATTGGGTCAGCGCTCAGGGGCAGAACAGAAACTCCGCTGGGCCCCCGAAATGGATGAGGCCTGTTTGGTTCCCTTTCATCAACCCGCAAAACAGCTCATCAGCACCAAGCTATGGCTTGCCCCACTTGTAGCCACCCAGCCCGCACGCGACGCTGGAACAAGCTGTTGCCGAGGCACAGTTGCCAAACCGAGGTTGGCACCACGCCAAATGAGCGACTCACAAACAATATCATTTAGTGGGACCTTGTCTGTCCCCCCAAATAAGTTTTGTCCACAGCTGTACACTGCTTCCGACTACCCTGGAGAACCACAATCAGGGATGGTTCTTCTTTTCATTTGGTAGTTTGTATTGAAGAAGTCCCTCTACAATTGGTATCATCAATGTTCGCTCAAGAGATAAATCAACCTTGCAAATAAACAGGGGGTGCTCGGATTCCCTCTAAAGAACACATTGCTCTAATCAACCATGAGTTTATTGATCAACATTGCATCCTCTGGCGAAATCCGAAGTTCATATTGCCCAGACGTGGACTTAGTGCAGAATTTCAAGTCCTGCCATGCCCCCATCCCTTTTTGACCTGGAGTCTTCATGGGCCCGAATCAAAATGCTCGATGCACCCACTCAGTACGTCCATTTTGCTGCTCGTTCCTTTGGCTGAATTCCTAGAGCATGACTTTTGAGAACAAGTTTTCACACAAAGGCCATATTGCCTTGGAATCACTTGTTGGTTTGGCAATTGACGGTTTTACCCGATGTGTCATGCATCATTACCTGCAGGTGCCTTTGAAGGGGAATATAGTGCGAGGTTCCTTTACAGGGAACCAATCTATTCTGTCTGACCAGCAAGAAGGATGCTGTGGCGCATGTAGTAGTCGCAGTTGCAACGGGACACGTTCGGTGGGAAAGGACCCCATTTCAATTGGGGAGCCCACAAAAAGACAATGGCTAGTTTATTCGCGAATTATCCACCCAGTCTGACTTAATTGTGGGAAAGCAGCCACCAGAGGGGAGCCAAATGGTCCTGGGTTCTTGTCTGGATGCATACAATCAGCATTTGATTCAGCAGCACTCCAAACTTGGGCCAAATCTGGGGTACACCCAAAAAACATGTACAGATTATCTGTCATATTTCTTTGTCTACCCCAAAACATAGAATATTCGAGGAGACTCCCAGAATCCTAGTGTGTTTTCCTTCGCAGAAGGCAGCCTGCAGAATCCCCGTGTCTTTCAAGGGACGCCCGTGGAACACTCCTGTAGGGTCAACACTTATTGTGCCCTCTATGCTGGGCCAGACTTCGACCGGCAACAAGTCTAGCTTTTGCTGGTTGAAGGGCAAGTGTGGCAATGTATGGATGTGGGAAAAGCAAGGAAATTTGCTTTTCCCGCACAGGGCGATGTCTTTCGGCATGGTGGCGGTCCTTGGACAACTGCCCGCGAATGACTTCAAACAATCCTGGCCGGAGGCAGCTGGATCCAAAAAGCCAACAGTGTGGGTCCAAATGGAACAAGGAAGAAACTTGTGCCCGCCGAATGGTTCTTTCTGACTTTGAGCAACGCTTTGCCCGTTGATTTGCTTTCTTATCCTTTTTTGGAGGGGTTGCGCTTTGGGGATCTCACACAAAGCGGGGGGGGGCGCCAAGGCCCGTCGCCTGGTTCTTTTAGCGGGTTCCTGGCTTGAGGCTTCCGGAGCCTCGGTCTTGATCCAGCGTCCAATTTTGAATCCTGACGTACTTTGAAGCCCTTAACCCCACAAAAAACCGCCCTCAAAGGGCACCAGGGGGCCGCTGGAAACGCATCTTGATAAGCTTGAAGCTGATGATGGCTCCTCAGCTTCGACCATGAAGGCTAAAAACTACATGTTCAATGAAACGAAGCCCAATGAAAGATCCAACTCGGATTCCGCCAGCATCCGGGGCCACACGGGCGTGCTGCCACATCTGCACTAGATGTTTTGAGTTGATGGTTTTTGCGGGGTGAAAAGGCATCTTTGGTACTTTACTTGCGCAGAAGGTACCAAAAAGCCTTAGGGCTAAGGGACCTTCATGGCCCGAGCTTGCTTTACCTGAGCTCACGAACTTAGTGCAGATTCGAACCTCCGTCCTGTTCCGGGGTCCCGGAACGCTAGCCTTGAATTCAGGCTGCAGGAACTGTCGGGTACCAACCTAGAACCCAGTCGAACCCTATCCCAACTCATCGCCAAAGTGCAAATGGCATCTGAAGCATCAAGGGTTCTAGGCAATTGCGTGCTGACCAATTGAGCGGTCGGATATCGCGACGATTTGCACAGAGCAGTTTTGGCATGGCACAGGCGTAGAGCGACTCATCATCCCCAAAAGACGTTGAAATAAGAGGGGACGTGTCGAAATAGGGGATCCCCAAATCGAGTGGTTGTTCTTTGGTTTCCTTTTAACCGGCCCCTAACAAGGGTATCCTCAAAAAACCCACCAGGCTAATGAATCTTTTAGAGCCCCCCAAAAATGGACCAGACCAAACCCAAAAGATTGAAATGTTGATTCGCTTTGGAAACCCGAGACAAGGCTCTTTGATCCATCGCTGAATGTACCACTCGTCAATCGTTTGTCACCCTAAGGGACCCCCCCATGCCCCCATGCTGTGAACGGAAAAATCCCGCTTCGCAGCATAGGGCTTCGGGGCAGGATGTTGATCCAACATCACTTGCCCAATATCCTCGCAACTGGAACCAGCCTGAAGGAAACTGATCCTCAGGGTCCGCACACGCTCCAAAGCCAAGAGGGTAGACAGTTCCTGGAAGGAAAGCAAAAGCGCCACTGTGTTCGATTCACTGCTTGTAGCGTGGTCGTTGTTTGAGGCTCGGAGCACCCCAACAAACGTTCATTGCTTGTTGCAGGATTGGCTCAGTAAACTGACTCGACCCATGCTGCCCTTCAAAATGCTGGTGATGTCTGAAGTCCCCATATGCGCCATATCCGCCGACATTGCTCGGCGTGTCGGACACCTAAGAGAGGATAGAGGATAACCCCCCCCCTAACCCCCCCCCCCACCCGACGTCTGATACGTGGGGGGGCGGGCCCCCCCCCCCCAAGGACCGCGCGGCAATTTGATGACGTTCCACTAAACGTAGTCTTCGGGGACCCGGTGTCGCAAAACAGGGGTCCCAGGCTCGATTCCCCCTGCCGGCTTTTTTGCTGGCTTGGGCTTCCTGCATCCTTTTGCCGAAAATCTGGAAAAACTCTGTGTTTTTGGACATCATCTTTGCGAAAACGCTGGAAAAACAGTGTTTTTTGCGGGAAATACTGGGGAGCAAAGGGGAAGTGCAAGGATACATACATACATACAGACATACATACAGACAGACATACAACATACATACATACATTACATTACACAACATCACATTACATTACATTACATCGCATTACATACATTACATTACATTACATTACATACATTACATTACATTACATTACATTACACATTACATTACTACATTACATTACATTACATACATACATTACATTACATACATACATACATACATACATACATACATACATACATACATACATACATACATTACATACATTACATACATACATACATACATACATACATACATACATACATACATACATACATACATACATACATTACATTACATTACATTACATTACATTACATTACATTACATTACATACATACATACATACATTACATACATACATACATACATACATACATACATACATACATACATACATACATACATACATACATTACATACATACATACATACATACATACATACATACATACATACATACATACATACATACATACATACATACATACATACATACATACATACATACATACATACATACATACATACATACATACATACATACATACATACATACATACATACATACATACATACATACATACATACATACATACATACATACATACATACATACATACATACATACATACATACATACATACATACATACATACATACATACATACATACATACATACATACATACATACATACATACATACATACATACATACATACATACATACATACATACATACATACATACATACATACATACATACATACATACATACATACATACATACATACATACATACATACATACATACATACATACATACATACATACATACATACATACATACATACATACATACATACATACATACATACATACATACATACATACATACATACATACATACATACATACATTACATACATACATACATACATACATACATACATACATACATACATACATACATACATACATACATACATACATACATACATACATACATACATACATACATACATACATACATACATACATACATACATACATACATACATACATACATACATACATACATACATACATACATACATACATACATACATACATACATACATACATACATACATACATACATACATACATACATACATACATACATACATACATACATACATACATACATACATACATACATACATACATACATACATACATACATACATACATACATACATACATACATACATACATACATACATACATACATACATACATACATACATACATACATACATACATACATACATACATACATACATACATACATACATACATACATACATACATACATACATACATACATACATACATACATACATACATACATTACATACATACATACATACATACATACATACATACATACATACATACATACATACATACATACATTACATACATTACATTACATTACATTACATTACATTACATTACATTACATTACATACATACATTACATTACATACATACATACATACATACATACATACATACATACATACATACATACATACATACATACATACATACATACATACATACATACATACATACATACATACATACATACATACATACATACATACATACATTACATTACATTACATTACATTACATTACATTACATACATACATACATACATACATACATACATACATACATACATACATACATACATACATACATACATACATACATACATACATACATACATACATACATACATACATACATACATACATTACATACATACATACATACATACATACATACATACATACATACATACATACATACATACATACATACATACATACATACATACATACATACATACATACATACATACATACATACATACATACATACATACATACATACATACATACATACATACATACATACATACATACATACATACATACATACATACATACATACATACATACATACATACATACATACATACATACATACATACATACATTACATACATACATACATACATACATACATTACATTACATTACATTACATTACATTACATTACATTACATTACATTACATTACATTACATTACATTACATTACATTACATACATACATACATACATACATACATACATACATACATACATACATACATACATACATACATACATACATTACATACATACATACATACATACATACATACATACATACATACATACATACATACATACATACATACATACATACATACATACATACATACATACATACATACATACATCCATACATCCATACATCCATACATCCATACATCCATACATCCATACATCCATACATCCATACATCCATCCATCCATACCATACCATACATACATTACATTACATTACATTACATTACATTACATTACATTACATTACATTACATTACATTACATTACATTACATTACATTACATTACATTACATTACATTACATTACATTACATTACATTACATTACATTACATTACATTACATTACATTACATACATACATACATACATACGAGAGAGGGAGATTGGGGAGAGAATGGCTTGGGGGGATGGGGAGGATGGGGAGCGGAGGGAGGGAGAGAGAACGACAGAACACACCAGGGAGACAAGGGAGAGAGGAAGAAGGAGAAAAGGGAGAGGACAATGTCGGCGGACTGAGCCGGAGGCTCTAAAGTATAGTCAGACCTCCGTATGTGGGCGATATTGAGGCTGGGGCTTACTAGGATTCAGCCTAAATTACCTGGAAATGGGCTTGTGACGTCCAAATCAGCCCCCAGGGCACCTACGTATGTTTAGTGGTCAACCAGTATTCTGTACAATGTCACAATATATCCAACACCTGAAACTAGAGATCCCCAAGGACTCTTCATGGGTGTGCTCGCCTGCCAAAACGGCCTTTCGAAAGGCTTGAAGCCAGGCCCGGCTGAAAACTGGCTTGACATGGCTCGACCTTGCGAGTATCTCGGAAGTGGAAGGCCGGTGCCGGCAAGCCGAAAGCAGCGAAATGTGTTTTGTTTGGATCAAAGAGAGCTGAGTTGACTGGCCAGAACAAGTTGGGCCTTTACACCTTTGCCCGGCCGAAGACCGATCTTTTGGTGGGTTCCCACTTACCACGAGCATCCTCTCTAAACCAGAAATCAATTAAAACAGCTGTACAGGAAACCTGCAAATCTACCAAGAAGGTAGGAAGTATGTTAGCTTGCCAGGATAGAGGAGCCAGGTTGACAGGGATGGCTGTCTTGGACATGACATCGCCATACGGCTGACATGTTGGCACGTGCAGAATCACAACAACATACGCGCCATGATCAAAACTTCACTAATCATCTGTCATGGTCCTGGCTCCTTCAACTGGATCCTCACAATGGTTGTCCAAATCCCGACTTTGGGACCCATTACCATTTTTCCGACCACATGTAGAGTGTCTTGATCAGGGCGCATGTATCCCGGACACTATTCCTTGTTCCACTTGTGGCCTCGTAGGCTTTTCTGGGAAATTCGGAGACAAACAATAGACTACTCAGCAAGTTTGTCAGACACTCATGTATATCCTTCCGAACCTGACTGGAAACCCAACAAACTTAAACGTAGAAGGAATCTCCATTTGGGCTGACGCTCTTTCTGTCGGGTTCCATAATAACTTAGGTTGCAGGAGAGGCGTTTCAGCGCCCATCCAACGGTATCGCCTTGCTTCGTGCAACAGACTTTGGACACGGCACAGGCAAATGGCAGTTGCAGCCCAAAGCATCAGCCAGGCTCACGCAAACCCGGCTGATGAGCCAAAGGTGGTCGAAACATGGGACGTCTTTTCAAATACCAACTCACCTCAGTGAATCTGCTCATTGTTTTCTACCATTCCCCAAACTGGAAATAAGGGACCCCGTATGACCACAGACCTTCATGGGTTTTCGCTCGTTCCCACCTAATCATTCCTAATCCAGAAAGACTTGCCAAGGGCGACGGAAATCCAGGCGTTCCCCTTGTTGGGCAATCAACATCTACCTCGGGCAATCAACAAGTGGTAGAGCCAAGCACCTATACAGGGAAGTGCGCCAAGGCAAAATGATTCCCAGGACCTAAACAAACATGATACGATAGTTCGAATTGGGGACCCTTCGGCGGACATCACTTAAGTAGAGGTGGTGACCTATTGAAAATCATAGCCATATAAGTGTGAGGGTTTGCCACATCTGACTAGGTAGCCTGGAAATTACGCTGGCAAAATCCCTCCTGCTGCCAGCCTCGGCAATTCATTGGCTTCTTGTAACTACCTTCCCGGCGATGGAGGAATGGCAGTTTGAAAGGTTGGTTCCACTTCTATGCTGCCAAGAAACCGCTACCCTCTTGTGAAGAATTTGCCGTAAAGACCTTCCGGGGTCACAGAGGTGTGAAGTCAATTCCTCCAGAGTGGCAAGCAACACTTAACAGAAATGGAATTCCAGGGCCCATCCCCCAATTCATGTTTGAAGGCGGGATAGATAATTTGGCCACTGGTAGGTGGTTAGGCAGTCAGGCTGAGGTGAAGGCTCCCAAAGGCTAAAGTGCAAATAGACAAGTCGTAACCCCAACCAATCAAAGGACACTTCCCCTTTTGAGGCCTCTCCAAGTACCTCTTAATTCATGAGGGCTGCAAAAAGTGCCAACCTGGCAATAGGTGATTAGAGGTGGGAGCTCCACATACTGTCAAAACTCGCCTGCCATTGCTGCCATCCTTTTGTTTGCACAAAATTCACTCCCTCCCCAACTCAACCAGCTTGCAGGAGGTCAAAAACATCTGTATGTCCCGGTGGTTTCTGACCACCAGTCCTTTGGGGCTCCAAACCCCAGCAGACGTTGGCCGCCTTTGGCTGCGCGACTTCGAATTCGCCGCGCCATTTCACCCTTCACCCAGGCCTCTCACGCCATGGGATGGACTCCAGATCCATCCCGACGGAGAAAGGCCTGTCCAAGCCACATGAGGAGCTGTGCGATCACGACCCTGACTTGGGACTGATAGGAGAGATCAGACCTTCTGCAAAAAATGACAACTTGTTGGTTAAAAGAGAAAATAAGGACACTCCAAAGGGCAACGGGGTAAAGCGGTCAGTTAAGTGTGGCAACGCACAATGGTTCATATGACTAGTCACCTCGCTCAGCAACTCAAGCTTAGACCTGAGCCACAAAAATCGAAGCCCAGCGGAAAAGTTCAAGCTTCAAGGGTTGCCGCACAATACCACAGGAGACCAAAAGGTTAGATGGGTGAAAATGCATGGCACAACTCCCCCGTGTTGGTTTAGTCATCCCCGACACTTACCATCAAGGGAATTGCACCATCTCTATATCAAATGCCAACCGAATGTCAAAACCCCAGCTCTGGGTTGGTCGCAGCATTTGATCGCCAGTCGAACATGTTTGGGGGACCAGGCAAAACTTCAACCTGCTAAGTCCCAACACATGTTCACACAAAAAAAGCTAAAGGTTAAGGATCCAACCAAGTAGCAGCCAAGGGAAAGGATCACATTTTCTGATGTCGATAATCCTTGGAACCAAACTTCCTGGACCTGGCTGGCCAACACTTGGTTCAAACCAGTCTAAACAACTGGGTGCGAATTTAAATATGGCACCCTTTGGTGGACAGCATTTAGGTGGGGAATTCTGACCACCATCTTGAACTTCAAGACCAACTGTTGTTGAAACAACCTCCTGTCGGCTTCACATCGAACCTGGACCAAAGCCCGTGGTTTTGCCGTCTGCCTCAACGTTGCCCTGAACCCGTCACCCGCTTCGGCCTGGGCCAGGACCGCCATCAGCACGCTACCCCCCAGGAACCGGATCAAGGCCTCCCGAGAGAGGTCGCTGAGCGCGGCAAAAGTGGCAAAAGCTGCGTGGGATCAAGGGTACCATAGCATACACAATGGAGAAAACATGAGAAAACTCAAATCTTTTAAGGAACTGGGGGCTTGTCAAAATGGTGGACGCCTTTTGGTATGGCCACCTTGCTTGCTTTGCCTCTTCCAAGCGCGGCTCCAGCCGGTTGAGGTGCATGGTTGGAACGACTATTTGGAGAACCCTTAATTTTCACTTGCCAAAGAATTCCCTGGGAGAAAGTGACGCCTGGCCACCTTGATGTCCCAACCTGCGCTTTCACTGAGCAGGTAACCAAACAAAAACTACCCTTTCTGCATTTTTTTACAAAGTCCAAGTGACAGGCTATAATCACTGGAGCAGGACTCGGGGAGAGCGGGTACACCCCTTGTTCCCCTGTAATCAAATAAAGGGATCCATTTTCCAACAGGAGATTTCTCTACAAACAGTGGCTTTGCAAGTGCCATGGCAATCCATAGGAGTGTATGTAGCGCAAACTCGTGGTTTTCCCTTCGGTCGCCGAACCTTTCGCGCCTTGGGGAGATCCTCCTTGGACTCGGACTCCTGGCTCCACAAGTCGAAGCAACATGCAGCTCGTGGCTTTCCCATGGGGCGAAGAGACTTGACCAGTTGGTTGCCCGAAGTCTCTTGTGTTGGACGGGTTTTTGGGGTTTATTGCGTGTCA
>CAUJNA010000030.1:60000-72500 GCA_963377175.1 Effrenium voratum | reverse complement strand
AACCATTAAAAAAGTTAAAAAAAAGGAGAAATATATGATAAAATGTTTATACACAAGTCTACATCCGTAACCCTAATAGGAGTCCACGCATTCGCCATGCGTCGCGCCCATCCGAGGCCCCAGGCTGCGGAGCGGCGGTTGGTCTGCCAGATGGGCTTGGGCGGCGCGCCGCGCCGAGCCACCCTGGCGCTGGGCCGCTCCGGGCTACGCGGCTTTGCTCGGAATCCTCACGGACTCTACAGACCACCCCCTGAAAGCCCCCTCCCAACGGCTAAGCTGTTTCTTTGGGGTTGGACATTTTTGAACCCTTTGTGATATATGTAGATAACTGTAGATATATATATATATACACATGTTGCTTGAAGTATTTATGTATATATATATATATATATATCATCTCAAAGTGTCCAACCCCCAGAGATAGCTGAGAGTTGAGAGTTACTCAGTCGTATTGTGGCCACAAAAAGCCTGACAGTTGGAGGAGGGGGGATGTCAGGTCTCTGAAATATGATTAAACAACCAGCCCCTGGTCTCCTTTATAAAGGGCGACCAAAAGCAGGTTCTTTCCACAATCGGCGTTCAATTATGCTTAAACCAGGGTTTGGCCCAATCCTGTGTCCCTCCCCAAACAAATCATTGACTGATTGACAACAGCAAATGCTGACTGCGCCTCACGTTTCCTAGGGCTCCGTTTTTGGACATTCCAAGAGCAAACAAATAAACTTGGCAGATTCCACTGGCAAAAAAAGGAGGGGAGGTTTGCTGGGACCCTTTCTCCAGACGAACGTTTCAGTCCCCCCAAACAACAAAAAATGTAGGAACGGAAACGGAGGTTAGGTCGCCCTTTTTGAGGGGAGTATGGCCACCCGGATTCAGGGGTCCCCATATTTGCCCTTGCAACATCGCCCTTTTGGCCAAAGTAGGAATCCGGCGAATGATCAGACGTTCACATACTCATAGTCCTGAAGGATCTGAAATTAAATGACTGGCCTTCTGAAACCTGATTCGGGGTCATCGTTCCAGCACAAGCACCCCCCACGACTCCCGCCCTTCGTGGTGTGGCCGGCCTCGAGCGGCCGCTAAGCCTCGGCGCAAGCTTGATCCCTTTGTTGCACAAATAGAACATCAACATAAGAATCAAGAACAAACAACAGCAACACCATCAAAACACAATCTGATTTGCATCGTGATCTTGAAACTGGACCCCCAATTGGTCACTGTCATGACTCAAAAACACAGGGCACAAAGGGTCCGAGGGATCCTCTAATATGCAGCCAACCAAGCCAAAGCGGTCAAAAGGCAAAGAAAGGAATCTCAAGAACCAAAAACATTCCCTTCCCCTTACAAAGGCCCTATCAAAATCCGACTGCCCAGGCCACCCCCATCGCCCATAGACCCACTCTGCGGCTCCACTCAGCTGCCCGCTTCGAATGCAGGCCCAGCAGACCGCAGGCAGCCAGCGCCTGTAGAGGGAAAAGGCGCGAGCTCGCGCGTTGTTTCGTCCGGGCGGCGCCGTCTGTGTAAATATGTATGCATGTGAACATGTAACACGTGTATGTATATATTCACACACCATATCTCAATTGCTTGCTTACTTATGTTTTTACCTATACATCTCTCTATGAATCTACCATGAAATAGCAAGTCGCTCCTAGCTAAATTGGAACGCATCCCTTTCATCACAGAAACCCTCCCTCCAACACACCTTGCACCCTCCCACAACAAGGTGAAAAGTGTACCACGGCTCAAAGAAAACTCGCTGGCAACGTCTGCCTCCGGCCTCCTTTGCGCCCACATGCTCGAAACCGTCGCTCGGCGCACGCTCAGCGAAGCCAGATGCGGAGCGCGCGGAGCGCGCGGAGCGCGCAAGTCCGGGCGCAACCGGGGCCTCGGCGAAGCGTGGGGGCTTGGGATGGTTTGACTCCGCCCCTAACAATCCAAGGGCACTTAAAAAATGTCAGGAACGTTGCGCAACAGCCACAAAGAAACAATAGGCACGTTGAACGGGGCCTGAAGGGGGGTTTGGTGTTCTTTGACTAGTTGGCTATAAACCTCTTGAACTGAAAAAAAGGACAGACTTCTGACCACCCCAATGATTGCGGGGAAGGGTTCTGCTGGCATTGATATTGTTAATCCTCTCCCCGCGACTTCAACTGCAAAGTTTCAGGCATCTTCCCCAAGATTATCAGGAAACCCAAGCCCGCTAAGGGCACTCAATTGCATTGCCGTAAGGCCTTAGCAAGGCCGTAGTAAGGTTTGTTGCGAAAAGTAAGCCCTTGTATCCCTGGCAGGATGTCCCTAGCGGATTTAGTTTAATGGGAACCCAGCTTGATTGATATGGTGTGTTCCATGTTATACGGCATTTAGAGGAAACACGCGTGCTAAGAATCCACCGATTAGAACTCCAAGGTCAACATGGCGGCAGAGTGGCAACCCAAAGCCCGATTCTTCACATTCCCCTCTGCCCTGACCTTTGATACTCACTTCCTAAACAGGGCCAACAAGAAGCGCCAACTTGTTAAACCGACACAAATGAAATCCAAAAAGTATAAAGCCCAGAACGCGTTGAGCGCCTCACGGGCAAAATACGCGGTGTACACCAGAGCCCCCCAAACTGAAATGGCCTGTATGCTCAGTAGGAAACCAATAGGAAACCAATAGAAAACCAAACGTTTTGGAGTTCCCCCTATTCTGACACATTCCCATACGGAACAAATCGGGCTTGTTCCCATTATGGTCAACATCTGTCCCCACACCATTCGACCATACGCAAAGGATCTTTTGGAACCCTTGGACAACTTGTTTGGGGGCGCAAAACAAAGGTTTGCAATACCTCATCCTTTTCTTAGGCGGTGTTTAGGGTAAAATGCCTCGAAAAAAGAATGGCAACTTGGCTATCGAGGATCTTGAGCAAACCTTGTGGCAGACCTAGTCTCTCCCCAAACAAGCCAACACGCTGTCTTGGGCGCCCACCGTCGCCGGAGCAATCAAAGTGCCCACAAGTGCCATGGCTTGAAACGAAAGAGTTCCGAAACCGCACACCTTTCCTGCCAAGATCCTCTGTTGCTGGGATATCGCTCAAGGTGCGTTAGTTCGTCTGAGCGCACCGGACGCTTGCGGGCCGGATCTTTGAGACAGCTAGACGGCGAAACGGGCGTGGCATGTCGGCAATCCATCAATCAATCAGTCCATCCATCCATCCATCCATCCATCCATCAATCAATCAATCCATCAAGCAAGCAAGCAAGCAAGCAAGCAAGCAAGCAAGCAAGCAAGCGATCGATCGATCGATCGATCAAACAGTCAATCAATCAGTCAATCAATCAATCAATCAATCAATCAATCAATCAATCAATCAATCAATCAATCAACCAGCCAATCAAAAACTCAATCAATCAGTCAATCAAATCAAATCAAACCAAATCGAGTCAAGTCAAATCAAATCAAACCAAAATACCAAACCGAACAATCAAGCAATCAAGCAATCAAGCAATCAAGCAATCAAGCAATCAAGCAATCAAGCAATCAAGCAATCAAGCAATCCATCCATCCATCCAATCAATCAACCAACCAACCAATTAGCTGCGAGCTCGAAGAGCGAGGGCAACCCTACCCATAGGGAAGTGCTTTGTTTCACCAGAAGCTCCTCCTCAGCATCCCCTGCATCATCCGGACACAGGCCAGCCCAGACATTTGGATCCCAAAACATCCCTGGCCTTGCGACGGGCTCCTGATTCCACGTTGCCCAACCTTCAAGAATCACTGTAAATTTGCTGTAAATACCGTGCAAATGGCCCCCGACTGTCACCAGCATCCCCGCTAACATAGACACATGTCAACAAACAAACGACTCTAATCACACAACATACTTGAATAATACATACACAAGCCAATGACGAAATAAGTAAGTCAATGAAGAACTTAAACTGTGCTTGCCGAAAGCAAGCAAGCAAGCAAGCAAGCAAGCCAGCAAGCAGGCCGGCAGGAAGGCAGGCAGGCAGGCAGGCAGGCAGGCAGGCTATGTCGATGCCAAGATCGGTTTGAAAGGGGACCTGGTCCGCCACCACCCATCGGTCTTGTGGCGCGCTTTTCTCACATGGCCACGGACAAACTTCTTCCGTGCGCTGCTCTCCAAGGTCTCCCGCGTTGCTGGGATGACACAAAGTGGTGAATCAACCCTTGACCGGCCCACTTGGACTGGCTACAAGAGGTTCAACCGTCTTAACCCTAGACTAGAATGATGAAGAACCATGGCAACACAAAGCATAAGGTTTGGACGCTGAAAAACATCCAAAGATCGGGGGCAATACCACCAGTGCAAACAAGTCCCTTCCTGGCAATGAGAGAACACACAGCTCAGAACATAGAGACAGGAAGGTCGATTTGCTTTGGCCACCTCAGCAAGGAGACTGAAACCAGCCAAATACTGGTTCAGAGCCTCATAGCCCCATTGTCAAAATCAAGGGAAGAACACTTGCCCACTCAATAACGCGAATAGGGCAATGATGTATGAGAGGGGCCTACCCTTTTCGCTACCTTCCAAAGTGGTCTGAAAAGGCCCGCCGGTGCCCTGTTGGATTGCAACCCTCTCAAAGGGGAATTAGTCGGGGCAATTAATCGTATCTCATCCGCTGGAAAACAGGGACCCCTGACAACACGGGTTGACGTCACACCCCAGTGACGTTGCTATTGCCCAAAACGATTTGTTGGGCGCAGCAACTTTTCTTTTAGACGAGGACCGTAACCCACCCTAGCAAAGCGGGTGGCGATCGCGGCTGGTGCTTCGGAAGAAACCCAGTGGCCCGGGGTATGGAGCTGGGAAGGAACCATTGAGGATCCTCAAAAAGGGAGATGGGTATGGGTGTTTTTCTCGGTGCCATCCGCTCATTCCCTGAGAACCAGCAAATTGCCAAAGACCTGGAAACAATCACCTTTCGGGGTACCCGGCTCGCATCTGTCGTCTATCTCAGCTTTTGCCCCATCAACAATCAGATTGTTTATAAAATGTAAAATACTGTCAAGGAAGAACCAGCTGCTTACCCTGCCTTAACATAGAATCCAACAGGCATCTCTTTAGAGACGAAGTAAAGGGACACCAAACAATGCCAAACAATACTAAATCCTTGTGTATTTTGCTGCGTTAAACCCCAGCGGGCAGATTGATCTATGAAGCTGTCCAAGTTTATACTCACTTCTAGACGTCTAGGATCTGTTTGATGGTGCAGCTGTGGATTACCCCCTGGAACGTGCTCAAAGACAACCACAGAGTGCGAGAATTTGTGAAATCTCGAGTAACGAACCCAATTGCCCCCGCTATTGATACCATTGACACTGCACAGATTAAAACCGAGTTGGCAGACGGCAAAGAAATCCGCTGCACGCCTTGACGTCCTCCTCGGTGTACCCTGAAAGATCCTTCGGGCAGCTAAAATTCTTCTGAGGGTACCTGTTGTTGTGCTGGGTTTCAAGGGAATCAGACATTTTCGGGGTTCCCCTATTTAATGCAGCAATCCAGGTTGCAAAAACAAACGTTCAGTTCTGGGGAATCTCGTCAGCAATCCAAAAATGGAACCCTGAGCTGGTGTCCGTTTGGCTTCCCTTTAACCCCAACAAAAAACTACCCCAGCTTTTGCCCCCGAGCCCAAACAAATATGCTATAATGTATGGCCTATATTCAGAGAATCTCAAGATGTAGAATATGTTTCAACAAGACCCTGAAACACTGAAAAGCGGCAGCCTCAGAAAAGGACAAACCCATGCTTGACGTGAGTACCTAGGTGTTTTGGAAAATCGACGGCGCTGGTAAATGGAATCAATCAAAAACCCGCGCCTGTGTTCAACCACAAAAAAAGCACCTATGACTGGTGGAACGGTTGCTACGTGGCTATGAATTCCAATAGGGAACCACCTATCAAAGTTTGCCCACGTAGGGTTTATTTTGTAGACCCAAGCCTCTATTTGCATACACGGGGCTGAGGCAAGCGGTTTGCATCCACGATCAGATTGGTCAAGTCTGAACTTAATTGGGGTTCCTTGGACATCATTTGGGTGGGGCTTGTTCTTTGTGCCCACCATTCAGTGCTATTCGCCGGGCGAACTTCGTGCTGTCAAATGCAAAGCGTAGGAGTGCACCGTGCACACTCTCGAGCCTTTCCGTGGGCTTCAGCCTTTGTTTCTTTAGTTTGCGGTTGCGCAACTAGGAAGCGGCTAGAGCCTTGGCTTCTGTACCCATTGCAAGTGGTCCAGAAATCGGGCATCAACTTAATCAAGGGATTCAAGGGTGGACTTTGAGATCGACGACGTACTCGTTGATAAAACACCATGCGTGCTGGAATACGTCACTCTTCCTCCCGGCTAGTGCCTTCACCTGTTTTGTCCTTTGCGACTCACTGTCTGGCAAGGTGGCTTTGCCACGACAAAACAAAAAAAAAACAAGCAAATGTTGCGCGCTCATCACAAAGCAAGTCCATGTGAAATAGGGATCCCCACAAATGGGAATTCCACCTTCACCTAGTTCACTAGGTGAGGCCACCATGATTTTGCGCGCTATATACAATGGAAGCTGCACCATTTGCTGATATATTCAGGTGAGGTCATCCAGAACAGCTCGAGGGAAGATCAGCGAGGCCAAGCGGCCGGCTTCTCAAGCTGGTCATCAGTCCTCTCAGTTCTCACATGACGATGAGCATGCCTGCAATCGCTGCAATCCCCGGCGCTGCCAAAGCTGCCATGGAGATTTGGGCCGTGCCATAGGTGGTGGTGGCGAGGTTGTTCGTGGCACCTTGTAGGAATTTGTCTGGCTTGTTAGGGCTAGTTCAGGGTTTCTTTAGGCTTGGTTTGACTTTGGTTTAGCGCTGGTTTCGGGTTGGCTTAAGGTTGGTTAGGGTTAGCTCAAGGTTGGTTTAGGGTTGTTTAAGGTTGGTTTAGGGCTGGCTTACGTAGGTTGGTTTAGGGCTTGGTTTAGGGGCCTGGTTCAGGGTTGGCTTCAAGGTCAAGGGCTGGTTTAGGGGTGGTTTTGGGTTGGCTTAAAGTTGGCTTTGGCACTAGAGAGGCATTAGCCGGGTGGCCTGCAGTTAGGATTTGTGTTGTGGTTGGCTGCGCTACCAGAGGAGCGCGAGAGGATCTGGAGGAGCTGTGGAGGAGCACCATTGAAGAGTACTTGAGGAGAATCAGAGGAGCAAGAATATGGGAGGAGCTCTGGATGAGCCCTCAAGGAGCACTAGACGAGCACAAGAGAAAGTTTGACAAGAAGATTGGAGCACTGAAGGATTAAGGGTTGCTGAGGATTGGTTTAGGGCTGGCTTAGGGTTAGTTTGGCTGGTTTGAGGCGGGTTGGTTTAGGTCTGGTTTACGGTTGGTTTAGGGCTGGTTCGGGGGATGGCTTGGGGTTGTTTTGGGGCTGGCTTGGGGTTGGCTTAAGGTTGGTTTAGGGTGGTTTGGGGTTGGCTTAGGGTTGGTTAGGGTTGGTTTTGGTTGGTTTTGGTTGGTTTAGGGTTGATTGTTTGGTTTCGGGCTAGTTTGGGGTTGGGTGGGTTCAAGGTTGATTTAGACTTGGCTTCAGGTTGGTTTAGGGTGGTTTAGGGTTGGTTTAGGGTCCTAGGGTTGGTTAAGGGTGAGTTTAGGATTTGCTTAGGGCGTGGAAGGGTTTAGGGCTGGTTAAGGTTAAGGCTGGTTAGGGTTGGTTTAGGGTTGGTTTAGGGCTGGTTTAGGGTTGGTTTGGGGTTGGTTTAGGGGGGGAGAATTCTTGGAGGAGCATTAGAGAAGCATTGGTCTTGGTTTAGCGTTGGTGTAGGGTTGGTTTAAGGCCAGTTTAGAATTGGTTTAGGGCTCGTTTAGGGCTGGTGTTGGGTTGGCTTAGGGCTGGTTTAGGGCTGGCTTAAGGTTGGCAAGGCTGGTTTAGGGTTGGCTTAGGGTTGGTTTGGGGCTGGTGTAGGGGTTGGTTTAGGGCAGGGCTGGTTCAGGGTTGGTGAAGGAATGGTGTGGGGTTGGTTTAGACTGGTTCAGGGTTGGTTTGGTTTAGAGCTGGTTTGAGGTTGGTTTAGGGTTGGTTTAGGGATGGTTTAAGGTTGGCTTTTTGGTTTAGGGTGACTTAGAGTTGGTTTAGGGTTGGTTTAGGACTGGTTTAGGGTTGGTCTGGTTTAGGGCTTATGGTTAATTTAGGGTTGGTTTATATAGGGTTGGCTTGGGGGTGGTTTAAGGCTGGTCGAGGGTTGGCTTAAGGTGGTTTAGGGTTGGATTAGTAGAGAAGCACTAGGTGAGCACTAGACAAGCACTAAGAAAGTGCAACAGGAGCGCAAGAGAGCACTAGAAGAGCACCAGAGAAGCAGTAAAGGAGCACTAAAGACTCTCCGCACTTCCCAAAAACAAAAAGACACATGAAAGAACTAAAAACCAATCAAATACTACCTCCAAACTACTTAGGCGGTCGTTTGTGCCGGTGCTGTAGCCGAAAGAGAGGCAGTTGGGTTTCATGCCAATCATGCCGGGAAGACCAGCAGTTTTAACCACTACCGGCGCACAGGCGCTGCTGGTGGCCGCGCACTCCAGGGGCCCAATCACGGGACACACCGCCTCCAGCACGGCGGTCATATTGGTCGAGCTCATGGTGGCCTCCACCGAGGCCACCTGAGCAAACGAGTAGGAAGGGCAGGCGGTACACACGCAGCCCAAGAGTGGGATCAATTGCACGAGATCGGCGGGTACCGTGCTCTGATTGGAC
Source organism: Effrenium voratum (assembly GCA_963377175.1). Lineage (NCBI taxonomy): Eukaryota > Dinophyceae > Suessiales > Symbiodiniaceae > Effrenium > Effrenium voratum. Next base: position 63,781 of record CAUJNA010000030.1, on the reverse strand, counting down.
ATGCAAGTCACGGCAGTGTTGTGAGAGCACATCACATCGAGCATGCCGCCCGTCATGTCATTCACCGTTGCCCGGCGAGGTAGCTGCTGGGTGAAGTTCGTCAGTTCCGTGATCAAGGTGTCCAGACCAGAGCAGGAGCTCAAACAGGCGGCGTCGACGGTCAAGTCAAGCAGCCGGCGAGCGGTGGGTGGACAGGGGCAGCGGCTCCATATCGCTTGCACCGCTTGCTGCCCAAGACATGAGGACGAGGAGTGTGGCCTTCATGACCTTCGCTCGAGATTGCTACACGCAGCTGCGCAAATCGGTCCACAGACCTTATTCCCAAAATCAACGCCCACAAGATCCGAATGATAGGGAAGTTCTCACAACCACCAGCAAGACTTAGGCAGCTTGCCGGGCGTAAATCCTTGCCGTGGAAAATCTTTGGGTATCGAACCCCACCCCCACCCCCCACCCCCCCACCCCTCGCCCGGATGTCTCCAAACGCCATGGCCTCGCGAAAGGCCCCGCTGTCGCTGCGCCGCGCCGCGTCGGTTTCCCTGAGAGAGGGGAAATCAACGGAAATTTACCAACAGAAGTACAACGGACATGTCTTACCCACAGAGGTTTTCTTTTGCGAAACATAGGGAAAACAATTACCAACCAAGGTTTGATAGCTGGAAAGTTGCAACTGTTCAGTAGTATACGCAGTACACTTTGGCGGCTCCGGCTCGAAAGTCGGAGCTGTTCAGTGCAAATAAGTGTGCTCCAACACAGAAATCGCAACTTTTCAGTACACTTGAGCAAGGGGACACGAAAGCAGCAGCAGGTCATGTTGAAGGGACAAACCTGGTTCAGGGCAAGAAAGAACTGGAAATTCTGGTGCGTGGGGCCCTTGTTTGGAAGGCAGCATGATGCGACCGGATTGAAAGAAGTCCGAGTTGTGTCCCGGTAGGGTGGCACGGCCGCAGTTTCGAGCGAAGCTTTTTCGAGCGCAGAAAATTGTGCAGAAATCTGTTTGGGGCAGTTGTTTGTCGGTTGCCACGGGCCTGCACGCATATGCGCAGGGTGCATCATTTTTGGGGAGGCTGCCAAATCAGAATCCGCGCTTTCTCTGCACCACTTGCACTTGAGGCACGAACGATTTCGACGTGAGTTCAGTTGCAGAAGAGGCTACCAATTGTTAACGCTTTCGACACGAGTTCAATCGCAGAAAGAGGCTAAACGACGTGAGCAGAAAGAATATCAAAACAAATTTACCTCGCAAAACAAAGGGTCCACCAAACAAGAGAGGAAGACCAGAGGGCGGACCAGGGGTTGAAGGGGAGAGGGAGGAGTTGAAGGGGGGGAGGGGGGGGGGGGCGGCGGTTAGGCATTGGGGGCTCTGCAAGGACCTGCTAACGCAGGATGTACTCAAAGTAGCCACCAAAAGGATACCTTTCGGGAAATGTAGTACACAGCAGCTGGCTGGTATGGCGGTTAATGAGTTGGGTATCAATTGGGCGACGGTTTTGGTATCGGCCTGGGCCCTGCAAATTTGTGATTCCGCAATCTTGGTTTGCGACAACAACTTGGACATGATGAGTGTTTTCATGGCTTCTGGCGGTATCGGTTTTCTTTCCTCAGTATTGGTTTACAATGGCTTTGGCCTGCAAACCAGGTTAACGGGGCCCATCTAGGTTTGACATTGCCTGAGTCCCCCTATCAAATGGCGGCCATGAGCAAATCTTGCGGTGAGAGGAGTGATGTCTTTCTTGTCCACTACCTTGGGCTATGTGCTTGTTGGCCGTCTCCTCCTTTTTGGGACCATGTTGAAACACTGCTATAACCCAAGCTCTATTTCACGTGTTGCTTGGGTTTCTTTTGGCTTCGCGCTTCCCTTGTGAATCCGTCCCAAAATTGGCACAAACTCAGGTCACCCTGTAAGAGGAGGCCCCGCATGTGCACTAAAATGCGCAACCACAAAACAATGGTAAATGGCCAGAAACTACAAAGTTCTGCTTGTTTTCGTAATGGCAATATGTAGGGCGTCCCTTTGCGTACTTGCCTCACACAGAACTTGAGGCAGAATCAGGATAAGTGAGGGGCAAATCCTTCCAGCTGATCAAATCACCCCTAGAAAGCGTTCAACTCCCCATCTAGACCAGTCAAATCCCTCTACAGAACGGTCCAACTCCAGTCAAAGCTTGCTAGGAAGCGGTCAAATTATCTCTCTCAAAGCGTCAAATCCCTCTTGAACCTGGTCAAATTCCCCTCCAGAAGCCAATCCCCTCCGGTCAACCTAAAAAATTGCCCCTTCACTTGGCCCAAGCCCACTGCCTCTCTGCGGCTCTCGTTCTGGCCCTTGAAGCCATGTGGAAACACGCGGACATGCACCCACCCTACTAAAGCACGGTATATACAGTACCTCAAAGCCAGCCGCAAGCGGACCGGCCGACGCGGGCAACGCGAAGCGTTTATCATTAACTTTAACCGTGGGTTATATGCCAGCGTTGCATTTGTTGCTTGCCCAGACTTGATTCCAGGCTTCCTCTTTGGTAAAAACAAGTGGGTGTACACGTAGGACCTAGGTGTGTTGGACAAATCCACGGCGAAGGTAAATGGAACCAATCAAGAATCCGTGCCTGTGTTCAACCACAAAAAGGACACCTATGACTGGTGGAACGGTTGCAACGTGGCTATGAATTCCAGTAGGGAACCTCACAAGAGGTCCCTTATTAAAATTGCCCACGTACGGAGACCCCAATGCGACTCCACTTTTCGGAGGTCCCTCTATTTGCATACAAGGGGAAGGGTATGCGGCTTGTATCCACAACGATCAGATTGGTCAAGTCTGAACTTACTTGGGCTCCTTGGTGGACATCAAGTTAAAGATGCGAAGCTGGGCGAACTTAGTGCAAGTGCGCGCTGTCAAAGAAGTGCACCAGCACTCTCGACCCTTTCTCCCTTCACTGCCTTCGTTTCGTGACTTCAACCTATGTTTCGTGACTTCAGCCTTTGTTTCTTGCATGCGGTTGCCCACACGCAACTAAGAAGCAAGTTGAGCCTTGGTCCTCTGCATCCATTGTCGGGCATCAACTCACCAAAGGGATTCAAGGGTGGCCTTTGAGATCGAAGACGCTTCGTTGATAAAACACCATGCTTGCTGGAAACGTCACTCTTCCTCTCGCGTGGCGCCGTCATCTGTTTTGCCCTGTGCGACTCAGTGTCTGGCCACATGATTGGCTTTGCCATGACTAAAAAAAGACAAGCAGATTCTGCGCTCATCACAAAGTGCAGCAGCTGAATACCATTCCATCTGGGAAGTCCATGTCATGTGAAATGGGGATACCCACAAATGACATCTGCATCACCCAGAATTCCATGTTCACCTAGTCAGGCCACTATGATTCTGTTCCCAAGTCCCTTTTTGCTGATAATTCAGAAAGCCACCTTTGCAACCTCCAGCAAGAGGATAGAGCGACAGCACACGCTCCCACAGCCATCCTCGGATTTGATGTTACGCCTGTCACTGCAGGCCATGATAAAAGGTTCAAACAATGCTGGCACACTAAATGGTGGAATGGGCGTTGAAGTGTCAATTTGCAAAATCCGTGAGAACAGCGGCTTGACAAGCGGGTTGGCCGGCTTATCAAGCTGGCCATCAGTCCTCCCAGTCCTCAGATGACGGCGAGCATGGCTGCAATCGCTGCAATCCCCGGCGCTGCCAAAGCTGCCAGGGAGATCTGGTTTACGGTGGTGGTGGCGGTAGCCAAGTCGTTGGTGCCGGTGCTGTAGCCGCCGGAGGTGCAGTTGTCCTTCA
>CAUJNA010000030.1:0-50000 GCA_963377175.1 Effrenium voratum | reverse complement strand
CCGTCTTCTGACCCAAGCCCCGTTTGAGAAACTTTCGGTTCGACCATGGGTACAAAGGTTTGAAATTTGATAATGGGCCTTGCAACCTTCATGAAGCCAGGCAGTAGGACCTACCAAAATGACCCGTTTGGAAATCGGTGTGGTGCTCGTTTGTAAGGCGTATACCATCTGCCGCCCCATTTATTCGGCGGCCAAGGACAGCGGATGGTAGCCCTGCAGATGCCGAAAAGGCAACAAAGAACAAACTTATCGGGTAGAACAATAGCTCCTGAATGCAATCAAGACCTCACTGTTCTACCACAACAAACCGATGACTGGTAATATTGTCACGTTGCTGATACGAGCTTGTACTGGGACTAAATGATCATGGCTTGCCAGATGTTGGAATATCAATCTAGGGATCTGCCAGAGTAGGGCAACTTCCATTCAACTCTCAATGGAAACATATCGCATTCAGCGAAACCTACAAGATTCCGTAGGATCAATATCCATTATGCCCCGATGGAAACTTGGTAACTCCATGTCCTGGCAATTTGATGTGTACCCAATGTCATGCTCTTTGGATACCGGCAGTTGCCCGCTGACCTGCTTTTGGCTGGTACTAATTTGGATTGTTTTTTTAACGGGAAACCTAAAGGGACAACAAGACAACCCATCAGAGAGGGGGCCAAAGCTCAAATGGATCGGGATTTGGTCCAGAGGCCCAGAAATTCCACCATCACTTCGTTTAAGCGCAAAAGGTCCTCAAATGCACTAAGTTCAGTTCGGAAAATGGGCGATGCTGGCCAGGGATATTTGAGCGACAGATGTGTGCACATATGCATACATGGGCCCGGATCACCACATCTGTATAAAAATATATACATATATACACAATAGTATGTCTCAAAAAGGGGGGGGGAACGTGGGTTTCAAACGGGGGTGCAAACAGACACCCCCACCCGGAGCTCCTAATGGCTTCTGAGCCCTGGGTTGTTTTCGAGGGCCTGGAGGGCCTGGGCAGGGTCTGAGGGGTCGCGAGCCTTGCGGCATGTGGCTTGTAGGCCTTGGCATATGGCTCAACGGGAGCCAAAACATTCTTCCTTCAGATTTCCCATTAACCAAGCCCCTGTAAGGGTACCCTCACAAAAAGCCATATATGGGCAGATGCGGCATATGGTTGTGTGCTCTCTATTCGGGGACGTTGGGGCTGTCGAGGGAACGAAAGGGAAACTATCCTGAAGACCGATCGGGGGCTGAGCATTCCCGCCTGCGGAACCGAGGGCCATATCCCAAGCCGCCCAGCCGGAAGAAGAGATACAGCCTGGACGTGTGGCATGAGTTTACAAAGTCACCTTTCGCGTGGCAGTCTTCGCCCAGTTTCTAACTTTGATCAGCGGTCGAAATCATGACCCTAGTGAGTGCCCGTTTTTTTCGGGATTTCGGGGGGCCAAAAGCTGATTTAACATCCGCTCCACCCGGGCTGCAACTGGGGCACTGGTAGAGCACAAAATGGATCAGAGTGTGGTCCCATCTAGGTTTGACATTGCCTGAGTCCCCCTATCAAATAGCCGCCACTCGCGAATCTGGAGGTGAGAGGAGTGAAGCGTGATGTGTTTCTTGTCCACTACCTTCGGCTATGTTCCTGCTTGTTTGCGGTCTCCCCCTTCTGTTGGGACCATGTGTAAACACAGCTATAAGCCAAGCTCCGTCTCACGTGTTGCTTGGTTTTCTTTTGGCTTCGCGCTTCCTTGTGAACCTGTCACAAAATTGGCACAAACTCAGGTCTCTCTGTAGGAGGAGGCCCCGCAGGTGCACTAGTTTACGCAACCACAAAACAATGGTATATACCTCAAAGAGAGCCGCAAGCGGACTGGCCGAGGCGGGCAACGCGAAGCGTTTACAATTAACTTTGACCGTGGGTCATATGCCAGCGTTGCACTTGTTGCTTGCCCAGACTTGAACCCAGGCTTCCTCTGTGGTAAAATCAAGTGGGTGTACATGTAGGGACATTCAAGACCTAAACCCGATGTGGTGCATGTCCGTCACCTGTCTGTGGCAGGTTTCTTCACTTTCGTCCATGACCACCAAAAACTTAAGCCACCATCTTCACCAACCAATGACATCAGGAAATGCTGCGAAAGAGGTGTGCTCTTCTGAGTTGAGTAACTGGATTTGGTTGTGTATCAAAAAGCAGGGTTCCTCATAAAAATAATATCCCTTGAGAATGAACTCTCACTGGAAACTCCATTAACCTTGGCCCATTAACCTTGGCCCGAAATGATCAGGCGGGTCAGTCAGTCAGGGGAACTGGCCCGAAAGCTGATGTTCAGACCACCATGATGCATCATGGCCACCCAACAAACAAGAATCCTGAACATCGCAAGAGGACCCTTTGTCGGACGGCTTTGCATCGCCATGCAAGGGATCCGCAAGTTTTACTACAATGATATTCATCATACGGCACGAGCTCGTTCACTGATCTGGGCAAATTAATGCAAAGTCGGATTCAACATGTTAAGACAAAAGAAAACCAATAATCCTGCAAAAAGGGTGACCTGAGTCACCAGATGTTTGCCTGATATTTGGGAGTTTCTCAAAATGGCTCCTTGACAATGGGATCTCTCCAGGACTTCGCTTTCGGTTCTGAGCCAATGTTTTCTGCAGGTGCAGGTGGAGCCCTGCTATGGCAGCGTCGAGAACAGCCGACACCCCCGCTGCATTATTTGGGACATGAAGTCCCTGAGTAAGGAACTCTCATCAGAGAGTAAAATCGCGTGTCCCACCCAAACAAACGGTGGAATCGCTCATAGCGCGGAAACTTCTTTCCCCTTTGAGTCGATGGGACTTACCTCCTTCAGGTCAACATTACGTGTTCCCCCCATTGGGGACATTTATAGAGTCCCCTGGTTGTGGGGGATTTTTCAGAGCTCATCCCCCATGTCCCTCCCAAATGGATCAGGGACTTTTCAGATTTCGCCGAGCCGCGTGGCGTGGCTCAAGCCTTTGGCCAGAGCTTCTCCCCGCTTGCTCGAAGCGCTCACGTGCTGGCCCTGTTGCTTCCTGGCCGAAAGGCAACCCAAAAGCCTCGGTGTAAAAACAAAATGGGCAAGCCGGTAAACCCAGTAAGTCCATTTAGGAGGCTGTTCGCCCCATTTGCAAGAGGCACAGTGGCTGGTCTGGGAGTGATTTGGTGGAATCTCAAATATAGGGGCCAGCGGCAAAAAGAGCGTTGGGTCCAGTTTCAATAGCATTCCGCTTGGACCAATATCTCTTAAAGACACCATAGGTCCTCTGGTTTCTTGCTTCTCCGCGAATCCTACTGTGACTCAAATGTCACATGAGTTCTACCAACATGGATCTCAAGGGTCATGAAAGCATCACTATGATCTAGTGAATCTAGTGAAGCCGTACCAAAACTGACAGTGGTGTTGGGGGCTGCTCAAATGGGAAAGACGGGTTGAACCAAGCACTTGCAAACTTGAACCACTTTCTTTACACCGCCTTTAAGTTTCCTTTGACAGGGGCCCAGGCTCCGGCTGTTCAAACAAATTTGCCCAACCCGTGCAATTCAAGAGGACTTGCTAATTATGACCCCCTGCAAACCAGGTAGGAGTTGAACCTGCTGGATGCCGGGACATGTTTGGCGCTGTGGGACTAATTGGCCCAACTCCGGGGTACACAAAAACTGTTCGGTTCATATTTCGTCAACCCGAAAAGCAAAACCTACTCGGAGACAAAAACAGACAGAGAAGACTTCGGGGTCCGAGCGTATTCGACTTCGACGTTCCGTGGAATGCGCGGCCGAGGTTCAGGAAGGTCGCGAGCCCCTTGCGGTGCTCTTCTTCCAGGACCAGTGCGGACTGGCGCAGAATGGAGGGGCCATGGAAAATCCGCCAGACGGTCCCTTGGAAGCCCCACGGATGTTCTTGGAGATTGGAGACTAAAAGGGGGTGAAGTGGCTTGTACTTGATAAAGACTCCAGCATAAAGGTCCCTTTCTTGGGGATCCCTTGATTGAGGAATTAGGCAAAACACAAAAGCATGTAGCTTAATTGTCAAAATCAAGGGAAGAACCCTTCCCTCCTCCCCCTGACCTTATTAGCTACTCCCTGAGGATGGTTTTGGCGGGCTAAAAGAAGGTGAAGGGGGTGAGGTACCTCCCTTGAAGATACTTGGAAAGGTCTGTTGGGACAGAAAATGGCTCAGGCTCCTCCCATGCATCATTGCCTTGCGAAGGAAACGTGCCTGGGACACGGCCCTTTATTGAGGTTACCTCCACTCTTCCCCTACATTATTGAGTGGGGATGATTCAAAGGGGTCTGAAAAGGACGCCACTGGTGCCCTGTGATTTGTTGGATTACAACTAATTATAACCCTCTTAAAGGGGAATGAGTCTGGGCAATTGATCGTGTCGCACCCAGAGGAAATCAGGGACCCCTTTCATACGGTGGTGCCGTCACACCCCAGTGACGTTGCTATTGCCCAAACGCTTCGTTGGACGTTGCTATTGCCCAAACGCTTCGTTGGGTACAGTAACCTGCCCGGTTTTACATTAGGACCGTAACCCGCCCTAGCAAAGCGGGCGGCGATCGCGGCTGAGTGCTTCGGAAGGAACCCAGTGGCCCGAGGCATAGAGCTGGGAATGCATTATTGAGGATCCTCTTAAAGGGAGTCACAAGGGATAAGTTTTGTTTCTCGGTGTCATCCGCTCATTCCCTGAGAACCAGCAAATTGCCAAAGAGCTGGACACAGAACGAGCTGGCCTTTCGGGTTACCTTGCCTCACCCGGCTAGCATCTATCGTCTATCTCAGCTGCCCCACAAACAATCAGACTGCCTTGATTTCAAAGAAGACCAGCTGGGGATGCTTTGACTTACCCTGCCTTAACATAGAAGCCAACAGGTATCTCTTTGGAGAGGAAGTCCTCTTCCCATGTCGGGTCCTGGAAGAATTTATGGGATCACCAGAGGGTAAACTGGACAGGGGAAAGCCCAAATGCTACAAGGTCGATTCGCTTTGGGAAGGGGAGATGGTTCTTCCCGAGGTATCCCAATCCTGTGCTTGCAAACAGGGTGTGAAGCCCACACCATGAACAGAACAAATCATAGCAGAAACACGAAGGGCGGGAAAGGTTTCACGGGGTTTCTCTTTGAACATACCTGCAAACAAATCACGTTTAACTCATCAACAGTTTATATGCTGTCTTAAAGGGACATCAAGCAAGATGGAACCCTGGTGTGTGTTGATGCGTCAAACCCCTATGAAACTGTCCAAGTTGATTAGGATCTGTGTTTGATGCCCCAGCTGTGGATTACCCCCTGGAATGTGCTCAAAGACAAACAAAGAGTGCGAGAATTTGTGAAATCTCAAGTCACGAACCCAATTGCCCCCGCTATTGTACACCGAACTCAACCCTACACATTGCACAAAATATAAACCGAGTTGGTTGACGGCAATGCAACCCGCTGCACGCCTTGACGTCCTCCTCGGTGTAGCCGGAAAGATCCTTCGGGCAGCTGAAATTCTTCTGAGGGTACCCTTTTAGTCCTGGGTTTCAAGGGAATCAGACGAAAGCCAACTATTTTCGGGGGTTCCCCTATTTCGATACATATCCAAACTGGGCAAATCCAGCAATCCGGGTTTGAAGAAAACCGTTCAGTCCTTGCAAACCTTGGGGGCAATCCAAAAAATGGAACCCTCAGCTGGTGTCCCTTTGGCTTTCCTGTAGCCCCAACAAAAAGCTACCCCAGCTTTTGCCCCCCAGCCTAAAATCATATGTTATAATATATGGCCTATATTCAGAGAATCGCGAGCACAATGTAGAATATGCTTAAACAAGACCCTGAATCACAGAAAAGCGGTAGCCTCAGAAAAAGACAAACCCATGCTGGACGTGAGTACCTAGGTGTTTTGGACAAATCGATGGCTCTGGCAAACGGAATGAATCAAAAATCCGCGCCTGTGTTCAACCACCAAAGGACACCTATGACTGGTGGAACGGTTGCTACGTGGCTATGAATTCCAATAGGGAACCTCACAAGAGGTCCCTTATTAACATTGCCCACGTAGGGAGACCCCAAGGCGACTCCACTTTTCGGAGGTCCTTCTATTTGCATACAAGGGGAAGGGTACGCGTCTTGTATCCACAACGATCAGATTGGTCAAGTCTGAACTTAACTGGCCTCAGGCCCAGCCCAGCCAGCAACTCGCCACCCAGCCTCAGGCCCAAGTGTGTATGAAACAGGCCTTGCCCATCCAGCAACCCGCCCAAGCACAGCTCAGTCCGGCTGCCCGGCAGCCAGCAACCCACCCATGGCTTCGCAGCCTCGTGGCTGAGACTAGCTTCAGGCCCAGCCCAACCAGCAACCCACCTCAGCCCAGCCTGCCCAGCCCAGGCCCCGGCGCATCTCAGGGCATGCCAGCCACTAGCTCCCAGCCCACCAGCAGGCTCAGCCCAGCGTGCCAAGGTCAGGTTTGTCTAACGTGTCTGAGACTGGCCTCAGGCCAACGACCAGTCTCACGTGCCTGAGACTGGTCTCAAGCTACGCCAGCTACTAAGCCTGTCTGACGTGCCCCAGCCCCCCAGTCGTTCCTGACCCTTCCCTCAAACTAGGCTGGGCCGAGGCGGGCAACGCGAAGCGTTTACAATTCGAAGCTAGGCAAACTTAGTGCAAGTGTGCGCTGTCAAACGCAAGTACAAGGGTCCTAGAAGTGCACCAGCACTCTCGACCCTTTCTCCCTTAACTGCCTTCGTTTCGTGGCTTCAACGTTTGTTTCGTGACTTCAGCCTTTGTTTCTTGCATGCGGTTGCCAGGCTCGCTGGAAGCGTCGCTCTTCCTCTCGGTTGGTGCCCTCACCTGTTTTGTCCTGTGCCACTAAGTGTCTGGCCACATGATTGGCTTTGCCATGACCAAAAAAAAGACAAGCAAATGTTGCGCGCTCATCACAAAGTGCGGCAGCTGAACACCATGAAATAGGGATACCCACAAATGACATCTGCATCACTCCGAATTCCCGCTGATAATTCAGAAAGCCGCCTTTGCAACCTCCAGCAAGAGGATAGAGCGACAGCACACGTTCCCACAGCCATCCTCGGAATTGATGTTACGCCTGTCACTGCAAGTCACGACAAAAGGTTCAAACAATGCTGGCACACTAAATGGTGGAATGGGCGTTGAAGTGTCAATTTAGAGAATCCATGGGAACAGCGGCTTGCCAAGCGGGTTGGCCGGCCTATCAAGCTGGCCATCAGTCCTCCCAGTCCTCACATGACAGCGAGCATGGCTGCAATCCCTGCAATCCCCGGCACTGCCAAAGCCGCCAAGGAGATCTGCCCCCCGCTCTCGGTTGTGGTGGTCGCCAGGTCGTTGGTGCCGGTGCTGTAGCCGCCGGAGGTGCAGTTGTCCTTCATGACGGTCATGCCGCTAAGGCCGGCGGTTTGATTCAGTACCGGTGCACAGGCGCTGCTGCTGGTCACGCACTCCAGGGGCCCGATCATGGGACATACCGCTAGCATCACGGCGGTCATATTGGCCGCCGCCCCAGTCATGGACGAGAGCATGGTTGTCATCACCGAGGCCAGTCCAGAATAGAGGTTCTTGAAGGAAGGGCAGTCAGTACAAACGCAGTCCAAAAGTGGGATCATTGACTGGAGCTCGGCGGGTGGCGTGCACTGAGTGGACAGGCAAGTCATGGCGGGCTGGTGAGTGCACATCACATCGAACATGCCGCCGATCATGTCCATCGCGTTCTCCCCGGCACCGTCCATCTGCTGGCTGAAGTTCGCCAGTTCCATGGAAAAGGTGTCCAGACCAGGGCAGGAGCTCATGCAAGCGGCGTCGATTTGCAGCCGGCGAGCCACGGACAGCGGCTCCATGTCGCTTGCACCGCTTGCTGCCCAAGACATGAGGACAAGGAGTGTGGCCTTCATGACAACCAAACCGGGTGTTTCGCTCGAGATCGCTACACGCAGCTGCGCAAATCGGTCCACAGACCTTATCCCCAAAATCAAGGCCTACTTGATCCGAATGATAGGGAAGTCCTCACAACCACTAGCAAGACTTAGGCAGCTTGCCGGGCGTAAATCCTTGCCATGGAAACCCCTTGGGCATGCGTCCGAACCGAACCCCAGCCCCCCGCCAGCCCCCCACCCCCCCCACCGTCGGACGCCTCCAGGCGCGCCATGGTCTTGCGGAAGGCCTCGCCGTCGCGCCGCCTCGCCGCGTCGGTGAGTTGGCGCAGCTCCTCTGCCCGCAAAAGACCCGGAGGGGAAATCGAGGCAAATCTAAAGAAGATTTACCCACAGAGAGTTTTTGATAGAATCTGGGGAAAACACTTGCCAACCGGGGTTTTATGCGGGAATAAAGGGAAAGGTCCAGAAAAGATGCATGGAACTACCCATAAATCAGCGAAAAATGAACATTCCCCGGATTCTCGGAACCCTGTTCAAGCCCTAAACCGAAAATTGGCAGATCGACCCCATAGCTATGGCCGTTAGGGAACTAAGCCATAAACCGAGCAGTAGCTCCAGTCAGCTTCCATAGGTGGCTGGAAAGCTCAAAAACGATACCCATATAAGGAGGCCATCAGAAAGCTTTCAAAGCATTCTTTGACCATGAGCATCCCCCGCGTATCTATCAGGTAATCTATCCCTTTCCACTTCCTTCATATGTAAAGGAATCCCACATGCAACAGTTTCAACGCCCTCAACAAACAGACACCCTCAAGAAAGAGGAACACTTTTTTAAAGAGCATCCCCCTACACCCAAACCTATTACGTTTAAGGGCATCATGTTAACCTCCTGGCTAGTCAAGAAAGTGTTTCACCGTAACACCACGAAAACCTGGGTTTGCAAAAAATAAAACAACCAAAACCACCTAAAGGTAGTTCCGGTACTTGGCCGCATTGGTTTTCATTGTTCATTTCCAAGCTTAGATTGAGCAACCAACGGCTGCCCGTCCTCCAGCGCCATTTGGCGATTCGGCGCCTCCGGCGCGCGGCCCTGCGCCGCCGCCAGGCGCGACGCCGCGCGCCGCGCCGCCGGCAGCTCTGCGGAGGCACTTGGCGCGCGCTTGGCCAGCGCCAGCGCGGACTGGGCTGCGCGCTCCGCCGCCTGAAGGGATACTTGGAGTGCATGTTGCGGCCAACCGGCTCCAATACCCAACACACTTCCCAATTGAACCAGTCAGTAAATACGAGAAGCTATCTTCTGGGCATTTGAGACGCGACCTTCTTGATTTTCAAAATGTCTCTTGATCGCCCCCCGTCCGTTGCTTCACCCCTCCCCCTCTTCCCTCGCCGGATGCCAAAAGCCAAAAGGTGTGGATCTCTACGCAACTTCCCACCACTCGTGGCGGAGAAAGACGGCGAAGAAAAACATCAATTGAAGGCCAGGTCTTGAAAATAACATGTTATTTGTCCATTCATATGCTTGTTGTTGGATGCATTTGTTTAAATTACGTCGATAACTTGACTATGTCGTTGTTTTCAGCTTCTTGTGCTAAAATAGTGTTTCCTTGAATTGAGTATTGCTGTTGCGGGTACCACCTCCCTCGAGGCCACATCGCGAAAGTCGAGGTTGGTGGTGGCCATTTACGTCTCAGATCACCCGATCTCCGTCAGGTTAAATGAGAGAGCACCATGTTCCAATGACTGAAGCTAAGCCCTGTTAAACTAGCTGGTGCTGTTCCCTTTCGTTCAGGAAAAGAGGTGCTGAAACCCAAATTGAACGAGATTTTGCGCCATCTCTCTTTTCACCCAAGCGGAAATGCTAATTAGTGTGCGCTTCAGGTTTAGTCAAGGCTATGTGATTGCATCCCAACTCCACTCCAGTTCGCTACTTGAGGGAATGAATTGTGGGACCGCAAAGTGGTTGGCTTCCTTTCAGTTTGCCTTTGAAAGCGGCCAAAAGTCGGGTCCGGTCAAAAAAAAACATGTAATGTGTATATATATATATATTATATATAATACATATATATATATATATGGATTGTCTTGTTTCCCACCCACCGAGACCAACAAAAAACCAGCCACCTCGTGCGCCCCCATGAGCTCTTCCACCTGTGAGAGCAGCAGAAGGTGTTGCACCTGGGTGCAAAACACCGGGCTCCGAGAGTCACACATTACCCAAGGTCAATGTGGGGGGAATTAAGGGCATGAGTCAGAATCTGCACCTGATGTTGAAGCGCAACTAGAGTGCCTGTATCCGCCATTTTTCTGGCAACCGCCCCTAGTAACCTTCACTGACCTGGATTTTGATTGTGGCCAGGTGAACTTGGGGGGAGGGCTTCCACATTGGAAGGCTGGATGGCTGGAATGGAGCGAGTTGGATCGAGTCACTCAAAACCAATTGAAACCAAACGGGTCGAAGCACGGAATCAGCTGCAAAATTCCGAAACGCTCGTTTGCGCGAAACGGAACGAACCCAAACAAATCGCGAGCACCCTGAGGTTGGTTTAAAGGGAAGCCAAAAGGAAAACCACCACTTTGGGCCTCCAAATCTCTGTTTTACACACATACCCAACTGCAGCTTTGAGAGGTCTTTCACTTCAAAAGGGCTCTCACTGCCCCGAAACCACTATTCCCAGGAGAAAAACGCGGTTTGCACCCTTTATATGGCGAAATAGCAGCTGCATCTCCCATGCCGCACTTTGCAGCTCCCATGCCGTCGAATCCATCAGCGCCCAATTCAGCCATTGACTTTTGGCTCTACCGTAGCTACAAAGGCTATCCACAGAGTCAAATGTGGCCGGACGCCAAAGGCAGTCGTGTTGGGATCTGCTTCACGCAAGCCTTTGAGAGTTCGGACCAACCAACCCCCCAGCACGTGGCTTTAGCTCAAAGGCACTATTTTCATGAAGCCAGGGGTTTTGGACCATTGGATGCAGCCAAAGACCAGCTAAGACGGCCCTTCCGGGTTTGGATGCTCCGATCGGTGCCTCTGTCTCGCAGGCGTCCAGGCCCTTGAGCAGCGCCAGAGACTTCCGGAAGGCGCTGCGGGCCTCGCCGTAGATGCCCGCGGAGATGTAGAAGTCCCCCAGGATCCTCCCGAAAAACACGCAGAGGACATGCGCCGTGTGTTCCTTGTCACCGGGACGTACACCGTGTCTCTGAAAAACAAACAGGGTGAAAGTGGATGGCACCACTCCGTTTTCTGCTGGTAAGAAAAAAGGAGGATGATGATACCAAAATTGGGGGGGATCCTCGAGGGCCAAGATGTGACTTTCTCAATGATTCCCGGAATTCGGGGGGATGACCCAATGATTCAAAGGGCCGAGGGTGCTTGAGGTGCCACCAAACCGTGAGCAATGACCTGAAACCGCAGAAGAAAAATATCGCAAACAAAACGAAGCACCCTTTTTCAGCAAATGGACGAGCTTCAAAAGTTGAAGTTATCACGCCAATAACCTGCCGCGTTTGGAGGAAATCACAGGTCTGCCAATTGCAACCTGGAAGATAACCCCCAAACAGGCAGGTGATGAAGGCACCCAGTAAAGTTTGGTTTCAACTCTTGGCAGGGTTGCGGCAAATGGATCATTTTCGTGATTCCCCAACCAGGGTGGGACTTTGACAATCCCCATAAAGAACCGGTTGATGCCGCACCTTGAAACGGGCCTTTCTAGTCGTCACCCCCCCCTCCCGTTCGGAAGCAAAGCAGAAGTCCACCCCAAGCTGGAAGTCCAACATGGAACCCATCAACCGGGTCCCCCAAGACAAGATGCTCATAGATAATGGTCTTTGGGGGGTCCACATTACTCCCCTGCAGATGTCGCTCCATGTTAATTTGCAGGGGAAGAATCCTCAAGAGGGTACCCAGCCTAGTCTTCCCCACCCCTCAAACAATAAGACAAAACAACACAAAAACATCAAACCAACAACAGAAGCAAACCCACAGCTTGTCTTTAGTTCAACTCTTGCTTAGTGCAACCCGCCAGATTCGATGACCCCGTCTAATTCATCCCCGTCCTCAGAGCGGCCACCTGCCCAGCTGTGTCATTCTCGGCCTCGAAAAGCCTCAGCTCCTGGCATCGAGGCTTCCCCGTCCCTCTGGTCGTGGCTATGGATGTTCAGTGCAAACAAACTAACGGAACTAACGTCTGGGGTTATGGAAACACCAGTGGTCAATACATAGATTGTATGGGAATGCAATTCAATGGGGGACCCTTTGGTGGACATCATTTAGCTGGGGACTCGTGTCCACCAACCAACCACTTTCGAGATGGTTCCTTGTTACAACTCATAGCCATATAAAACCCAAAGATGACCGAGAGGTCTTCAAAGCTATGTTGGCAAGTGTGACTTGCGGTTGTTTTCGTGTGAGCAGCGCTCAATGCCCATTGACTCTAGCATTGTCTTCACGTGTTTGAGGGATTATGTAAGCTTTACTGTATCCCAATCAAAGCAAGTAGTAGAACCACCTGACATGGCCAATGGGGGGGGGGTGGCGCTCGTCTTTCGAACGCGAGCCCGGAAATTTGGGTTCTTCCTTTGGTTTCCCTTTTGAACAACGCAAGGGTACCAACTCAAGAACCTGCCACAAATCGGGAGAAGGATCAAGTCAAACCCTTTAGCGCAATAATCTTCATGCTTACCTGCAACCACGTTCAACCATTTTACCATCAAATTCCAATCGCCGAAACATCATTCCCTATAGCACCCTCCCGAACCGCTGGGCTCATGTGAAATGTATTCGCATAGTTAAATGGAACTGATCGAAAATGAGAAAAACCAAACCCTCAACCCAAAAGAACAAAGCAGTGAATGGGACCAAGCCCTGAACCCCAGTGTGTTGCTTTGTTCAACAAAAAGTGCCCCAATCATTTGTTTGAATCCAGAATCCTGACTCCCTTCATCCCATTCCAAAGGACGCCATGCACGCCCACTTTGGGCATTTCGCTCTGATCCTTTTGGCTTCCCTCAGCCATCCAGCAAAGCCAGAAGCTCATTCGAAGGCTCGATGCGTCGCTCCTCCCCTAATAGCCCGCAAAGGGAACCATCAAGGAAAATCAATGGATAACAACAGGTGATACCAAGCCAAAAGCGTTCCAATCAATCTCTGGGTTCCAAGCAAGTAAGACCAACAAAAGCAGGTGTCCTTGTGGAAAAAACAAATGGCCCTGCTAAAGGGATCCAAACCAGGGCAATATATATATATATGTCTAATATATATATATATAGATATTTCTAATATATATATATATTTCTAACCAACCTAACCATTTCAAACCACACCTATGCCAAAAGGGGTAATGCCCAAAAAAGGGATCCCCCAAATCCACGAGAACGCCACAGATGTTCGAAAAAGTATCCTCCTCCGTGGTGTCCAGCTGCGCCAAGGTCTCCTTCTGTGCGCTGGCCGCTAACTGCAGCGCCGCCAGGCGGCCCCTCCGGTGCCGCAGCGACCGGAAGAGGTCCTTGGGGCTTGGACGTATTTTGGGAAAAAGGGTATGCTTTCTATCCCAATAATACTTTTAAGAATATGTGTTTTTGAAGATATTTTATTTTGAACATCTAGAGTATGTTTTTTGGGGTTCTGGCTCACATTATTGTTTTTAAGCACCCAGTTTGGAGCCTCCTTCAATTGGGAATATCCTCTCATGGGGTTCCCTATGTAAAGTCGCATGGCCATTGGGCCATAGCAGCAGGTTTTGACACATTTCGCCAATGGTTGCCAACCATGTAGTCAACTCCCAAACCATCTAGGCATGACACACAAACAGAGAGAGAGAGAGAGAAAGAGAAGAGAGAGAGAGAGAGAGAGAGAGAGAGAGAGAGAGAGAGTTCCGGCGCGTGCGGTTCCACGCCGAGTTCGGCACGGAGCAAAAGGAAGGCTGTCATCGACTAAGTAGAAAAAATGGAGAAAGTAAAATAAATGTTCGCTGACAGCAGGTTGCTGTCGTCAACCCCCACTTTTACAATGCAAAGCTTACTTCCTTCCCTCACAGTCAACTTCCAGGGGTGACTTTGCCACCAAAATCCTGGAAGGCTTCTCGGGATCCGAGGATCCTTGCTTCAAGAAACCCAACAACTGGGAAACTACCCATAGAAGACCATCCACGAACATGGAACCCACCAAAAGGTCCTGTTTAGCGGCACACAGTTGGTTTGCGAACCATCCAACCTGTGTTTTGGGGGAGTGCCAGAAGGTCAAAGAAACCAAAACCACCAAGTTAAAGCTTCAAGGCAAAGCTATAGAGCAACCCAGCCTCTTTCCAACAATCTTGCAAGTGAGACTTCCATGCTCTTGGCCATTTCATGATTATTGGAAAGAGGACGCCCCTTTAAAATATCAATCCGAGTACGAATCCCAGGCCGAGTTAAGAGAAAGGGCAAGACTGGTGTTCTGTCATTTAAACTCGGTCGCAATGTGAACTTCGAAATCCGTTCCTCTGCTTACTCTCCTGAAGAAAAGAAGGACGCCATTGACGCCATTGGCCCATTTGCAGGAGTTGCTCGGCTTATCCTCAGGTTGCCCCACGCCTTGTTCAGGCCTCGCAAGTCGAGATGTTGCGTCTTGCACTCGGACCTTGCCTTAGACATACTCGGATAAACCGCTAAACAATCTATACCAATTGTTGCCAGGTGCCACCGATTTTGTCCATCCAAAGGTGTTTTGTCCCTTTGTCTTCGGCCTCCAAGCCGCTCCAAACCGAGCTCTCTGCCGAGGCGCCAGCGCGCGCCTGGCCGCGCCCAGGGCCTCCACCTGGCTGTCGGATCTGGCCTCCGCGATGCCCAGCAGCGCGCAGGCCTCGCCCTCCTGGTCCAGGCGAGGCGGGGCCGGGCGCCAGGCGGGGGGGTGCCCGTGTTTTCGCGAGGAAACCAACCATCAACCACAACCGTGCGGCGGTTGATATCAACCGCAATCGACCACAAATGGCAAACTAACCACAGGAAATATGATTGATAGATTGCGTCAAACTGTGGAGAGGGCGTGATGGGGTTGGCAGTTCCAGACCTCCCGTTGCATCCCGTGCAATCCACATGTCCCAAGGACAACGACGGAAAGCAGCTTCCGCGAGGAATCCATTGAAAAAACCATTCGTTCGTCCGCGGTAGTCTTCAAAGGTCCACCCTGAGACTGAGTCAGCTGCCCATTGACTCTGGTAAGGATTGCCAGTATTTGGAGCAATGGTTGGATGATTATGAAGTTGGACGTGGGTAGTTCACTTGCAATATATTTAGGGAATCTACCGTACAAATGGCATGTCATCCTGTTTGGGGTTGTTCAGTTCGAGGGGCTTCGAAGTTTTGCACACAACTCTTTTTACCAGGCCCAGACTCCTCTCGTTTGGGTGATTGTCCTTTGGTGCTCGGAACCCGTTCATTAGGCATCCCTCCTACTCCAAATACCCGTTTTGGGTTCACGTTTTGAAACACCCGGATTTCCAAGGGTTGTTTTAGTCAGGCATCAACATGAAACTCCAGCAAGAGTGGACAAATTGTTTGGAGTAAGCCGTATGGGCCCCCCGGCACCCCTCCTGGTTGCCCAACTTCCGGAAGAGCGTGGCCGCGCGGTTGCAGGACTCCAAAGATGACAACGGCGGCACACCTTTGGCCGCCGCAGCCAAGGCCTTGTTGGCTGCACTCCTGCGAAGGCAGTAGGGTCTAAAAGGGAGCCATTGCCCCCAAGACCGAACGCAGAAAAAAGGGGTATAGTGGATCTGTAGCAAATGAATGGGTCGGAGCCCTTTTCAGGTTGGTTGAAAGGGGAACCAAACGGAATACCCACCGTTATTTGGTGACATGATGATCCTGAATGGACCCGAAAAAAGTCTAAGCGGCTCCAGCTTATTGTTGAGTTCCCGGGGCCCTAGCGTTTCTGGTTGAATTCACGCTTCGGGCCGGAAACAGGATTTGCTCAAGGGCCTGGTGTGATTTTGGTTGGATTCTCGCTTCGGCCTCTGGCCGGAAACAAGGCTTCCGCGAGGGCCTGGCGTTTTTGGGATTCACTCTAGGGGCGGGAAACAGGGCTGGAGGGCGGCCCGGTGCTTTTGTTCTGGGCCGGAAACAAGGCGATCCACGCCTCTCACCTCCTTTCGCTCCCAAGATTCTCAGAGCCCGTTGGGCCGGGCCTTGAAAATTCCGGATGGATCAAACTCTGGCGATCAAATGCTGCTGGTGTCCCAATTCAGGGGAAAGCCTCGGGTCTGGCAAAAGCTTTCGCACCGGGGTCTCCCTTTGGGTTGCCCCCATATGAGGTTCGTCTTGATGGAATGATGTAAAGGGAAATTGGGTATGTCAGTGATAGGGGTACTTCGGACAAAGAAAATCAAAAGTGGTTGTCCTGCCGGCGTCCCTGTTAAACCAAGCTGGAAGGGGCCGATTCTCAGAAACACAAAGACGGACACAGCAGAGACAGAGACATAGACAGAGACAAAGACAATCACAGAGACAGAGACAAACACATAGACACAAACACAGAGGCACACACACACACACATGTACACACGTACTTGTCGAACGTCGGCTTAATTAATGGAAAAGCCACTTGTTTCCAAAAGGTCTCAAAACAAAAATGCGAAGGTACTGGTGATGGCTGCAAGGGAACGAACCGCATATTGGATCGAACCTCATGGGCTGGCGCTTGGCTCTTCCCAGCCTTCCGAAGAACATCTGCATCAGGCAGGCCACGTGCAGTGCCTCGCCCTCCGCGGACTCATCGGAGCTCTTGGCCAATGCCTCGCTCATTGTAGTGGAGACGAGCCGGAAGGAACCCCATGGGCTGGAAAATCGGCCTGAATGTGTCTGTGGCTCAAGAAAAGGTACCAACATAGAACCTTGGTAAATGGAACCAAAGACTAAAACCTGCGTAACCCTAGCTCTTTAATTTGAGCCACACCCATGTTGAATGGGGGAACCCTTTGGTGGACATGACATAGGTGGGGATTTATGTCTGCCAACCACTTGGGAGCCAAATAAACCCAGGTGATATCCCCAACACATAGCCCGCAGCCGTTCCGAACCACTCCGGAGCTTTTCTGGACAAAGACCGCAAGTTGATTGAGTTGCTGGGAACAAATCCTGCACCTGGGATAAATAAAGCCCCAGAAATACTGAGATCAACCACGAAAGGTGCAGGATTTGTCCATCCGCTCTGTTCACCAGACGAGCCTGGCTGAGAAACAATTTCTTTCTGTAATGCCAAAAGGGGGGCTCCCATCCCTGTCACTACCTTGTCATGTTAATGTTTTTTTTGGTAAGGGGGATCCCTCTTGGTAAGGGGGGTTTCTTCTTGGTAAGGGGGATCCCCTTGGCATCACAGGAAATGGCAAATTTAAACTCCAGTTGTCCAAAACCGAGACAAACCCAACCACTATTTATCATGTTCTTTGCTAAAATGCATGCTAGCTCCTTGGGTCCAAACAGTCTGGATATGTTCAACATCACCAAAGGAAACCTTAAAAAGGTGGTAACCAAACGTGATGTTGACAAGGACATATGGGGACATCTGTCCAAATGATGCGTTTTCAGAAAGACCGCATACCCTGGTGCCCTTGACATTTCCGTTCAAGAGGGGGTCACAGAAGGCTCAAAGGCAAACCATTCATGAACCTCAAATCCTTATGTGAGTTGCTCCTTTTTGCAAACCCCAAGGGCTCATGGCCGGCCCTACCAACCAGGAAAGAGGTTTGACCCTCGACTTCCCCTGCGAAAAGTTGCCATCTGGTCAAAAACACACACGAAAGAAACACCAAAAGTGCAGGGAGAAAACGTGAGTCACCCTGCAGATTGACATGGACCCCAAGACCCTTGATATGGCTTTTGGGGGGCCCCAAAAATTGGGGGGTCCATGTGAATTTGCGGTAAACCCTGGATGAGTGTATGTGTGTTTGTGTGTTTGAGGGTTTCTCTTCTTTGGGTCCAAAGGGAACTCGCTCACCCGAAACCTCACGGCTCAGCCGCTCAGCCGCTCAGCCAGTCGCCTCACAGGTGGCGGCCGCGGCCTCCGGGCAATGGCCGAGCACCAGCTCGGCGTTGGCGAGGGCCAACAGCAGCTGCTGCAAAGGCTTCCTGGAGCTCGGCCGCGGGACGGCCGCGGGACGTGCCATCGGTGGCGTACTCTTTTACACTTGCCACAGACCCAGTATGTTGATTTGGCAGATATGCCCTAGAGGGCCATGTGGGCTGGCATTCGTGTGTGTATTCCAATTTCTGCCTGCTCATTCTGGGCACTCTGAGTTTCGATGCAGACTGCATGCGACAGGTGGGGAATGAGACATGGCTCACTCCGATCTTTAACCCATCCAGCTGGTTTCCTTGAAGGGGACTGGGTTCATTCCCTGATTCCCTGAGCACCAACAAGTTGAAAGGACACTCACTGCGCGGAACCAAAACTGGACATGGCTGGATTTTGGGGGATTCCTCCAAGGTTGGACAATCCCGCCATTTTGTTTGTCCAAGGCACCCCCTACAACCACAACCTGTGCTTTCACCTGTTTTCCCTGTCTAACAAAGCAGTAACTTACCATGGAAAACCGTGATAGTCAAAATATACCGAACCTCATACGGGCCAGTCATGGTCATGGTTCCCTTCAAAGGAACCCGTATCATGGTTGCCTAAGTTCCATATTTTGGGGTCCATGAACATCCCTCAAGCCCATGTAAGCAGGTGTTGTGACCATGGCACTATGCAAACCCAAATCCTCCCCCTCCCCCAGAGCGCGCGGAATGAATCCTCTTGGTCAATGATCAGCCCCAATTGTAGGAATGACCTTTTGTCTGCCATCTGTTTAGTCAAGGGCAAGCGAGATGGTAAACGTTGACCTGGGAGCCTGTAGCCTGTAGACCCCTACCTTTGGGGGCTGATCTTCCCCGAGAAAGAGACTGCCAACTTTAAATTGTAACGGCGAGCACCATAATACTCAGGAGTGAAAAGCTCCATTTTACTGGAATCAATAGTTGAGGTGGACAGCGTTGGGCAGGTTGAGACAATTTGCGGCCATAAGAACTGAAAAATGGCTTTGCTTATTCTTACCCCGCGTAATTAGCTTAAGATTGGCCCAAAACGGTGGGGACGGTTTGGGTTCGCCCTGCAAACAGAATCGAAGGGCACTTTGAAAGGGACCTGAACAAAGGGAGTCATATAACAAAGTCTTGGAGGAGACCCCAATGGGGAGACCAAGGAAAAAGGCATCCTCCTCTCCGACGAACCTTTCCCGCCTGTTCTCCGCTTGGAAGGCCGAGCCAAGCTTTCGGCCAAGCTCCAGCCCTCGGATGGGAGTTGGCCAAGGCGGCCGCAGGTCTCAAGGGGCCATATGGCCTTGGGCCAAAATCCAAATCGCACCCCCAGTGAACATCCCAATCCCCACTAAAATAGATAACATGGGCGCACCTATCCCAAAATGGTACCATTGGTTTTGAACCATTTGTCAATGGGAAACTGAGGGAGTTTTCCATGTCCCCCCAAATGGACCATAGGCTGCTCATGATTTTGGCCGAACCTCAGGTGGGGATAGCTCGGAGCAAAGTCGTTGACTTTGAAGGGAGCCCAGCCACAATTGAGCAACCCCATGCAGGTCTGTGGGATATCGGCGACAAAGATACTTTCCCAATGGTGGTTTAAAGGGCTTTCCCACCGCCAAAAGGAATTGTGAGAACCTCTCAAAATGGAACCACTAGCCTCTCAGCTGGGGAGAAGGGATGAGCAGGTAAAGGGAGGATTCCAGCCCCTCCCCCTACGTTTTAAGTAGATTTAAGGGACCCCATGAAGGTCCTACCTCTTCCCGCCCTTCCCTTCGCCATGCTAATTGGCCAGCCTGAAGAAGGGCTTGTCTGCCCAAATTCCCTTTGACCAGCTTCACATAGCCTGTTTGGAGGGCCAGCCATTTCCCCCTGAAATATTCCCCCCCCCCAAGCAGCAGCATGTGTTGTTTTCCTAAATCCCTGTTTCCCTAGTTGATCTACCCTCCCTATAAAACTAGTTCTAGAGAAACCCGTACTTTGGGGGGTCCAAAACTGGTAGACCCCATTTTGGTATGAAAAGGGAAGCCAACCAACAATGAAACCACACAGAAAACCGCAGCCAGTTGGCTGTGGGTCAAAAATATGTACCCAAAATGGATTCCTGGTAAATGGATTCCTGGGAAATGGAAACATGGACTAAAACCTGCGGTCCCCCGGTGGTTTAATTTTGACCCATACCCAGTTGGGGGGCTCACCTTACAACCGAGCCGCCCTCCGCCGCCGCCCGCTTCGCGCTACTGGCGTCGCTCCGCGCCAGCGCGGCGCTGGAGGCGGCGCCAAGCAGCAGCAGCTCCGCCGGGCGGTGGCCTCGTGCCGTGTCGCGTCGACTCGTCCCAACGGAAACGCTGGAGGAGGTGCCCCTCGGTGGATGTGGACGGGCCCTGCCCGGAAACAAAAAGAAAGTCGGAAAAAGCTGTGACTTGCTGAGTCTCAGGGATCAATGCAGGTCCCTAAGGTTTGACCGACATCTGACTTAATCCAGGATTAGTAAACCCGTGTCCCGTTTTGGAGGAGAAAAGGCATTTTGCTGCTCAGTAAGGACCCAGCAGGGGCTTTGGGAATGAGCCGGAAGGGGATCCCCTAGAAGGACACCACAGGGGATGATACTTTTGTCGGGGGCAATCCCGCCCCTGAGCAGCGCTAAGCTTTTGGTTGGGGAGTCCTTCCAACACATATGGCGTGGTTGGTGTTTTTTTGGCTGGGGCCAACATCTCCAACAGCATGTTCAGGTTCTAATTGAGTTTTGGAGGTGGTGTTGAAGCAAATCCAAAGGTTTTAGGGGAACCTACCATGTTGAGGGTCTCCTACTCTAACACACCCCATCTAGTGGGCACCGCGGCCCAAAGGGCCCCCCACATATCTTTCTTAAACATCACACCAAGAGAAAACTCATCTGGTGGCAACCAAAATTTGATGTTCAAACCGGCTGAAAAGCAACATCTGTTGCTTAAATTTGAACCCCCAGAATCTGTCAAAATAATGACCCAGTTCAGCATGCGAGCCCCGAACAAACTGGCTTGGTTCAAGAAGACATCGGACATTTGGGCGGGCCCACTGCTTTTGTGGATTTGGGAACTTTGGTGCAAAACTAACAATGGCTAACAGTGGATGACCCCTGCTAAAAAACCGCGCCTTCAAAAACCGCGTCCCCTACCTCCACCTACTTTGCACTTTGCCCTTGCAGTTTGCACTCGGAATCTTCATGGCTTGTATCTCGCTGGAACTCGTTGCTTTGGCGCGAACCATCTCCTCGTCCACCGTACCCCCACTCTCCGCCTAGGTCCTCCAGTAGAGAGGTAAGAATAAGGGTACCCTTTTTCGGTAGTCTTTTTTAGTAGGGGAACCCTCCCCCAAAAAAGGGTAAATTTTAAAAGGGCACTACTGGGGGAACCCAGTCTCGTCCACCATACCCCCCAGCCCCCCGCCACTCCCCGCCTGCGCCGCGCGCCTTGCCAAGCTCCGCCTCCAGGAGCTGCTGCGCTTCCACCGGCGAACTCAGCAAGCACAGCGCCTGGAGACCTCGTCGACTCGGCGCGAAGGCGGCGGTGTTTCAACCACAAAAGTGGCATGGTGGCGGCGTATTTATCCCATTCATTGTGGTTGGGGGGGGATGAAAACCATCTTAGACTCAAGCCATCTCAAACTCAGCTTCCCTCTGCTTGTTTGGAGTCATGGTTTGGAGGTGTTCCCCTGTGGTTTCCCATCCCTCTACACAAATCCAAGCCGCCAATGGCCGGAAAAGTCTGAACTTTCTGACTTTCCCAGAGCCCGACGAACATTTGTTTCATCGGGACTCCCTCAAGAATGGCTGGCGGAAATAAGCACCCATTTTTCATGCACATAGATTATGACCAGTTTGGGAGACGAATACGGTTGCGGCAAACATCAACCTTTCTGTGATGCCGAAGTGAGATTCCATTTTGCCATTTTGAAGATTGGTTTCACAAATTGGCCCAAAAAGCCCGGGACATTAGTTTGTTTGCCACTGCAATGGCTTTTCCAAGAAGTATCAAGTGCAGCAGCTCGGGGAGTCAAGGAATGTTGGAAAAGGAGACACGTGGCTCAACAGGGGAGTACCAACCACCCCGAACACCCCAAACACCCTATGCAATGCAAAAAACAACACCCACCTGAAACCAGGTAGGACCCGAGGCACCGAAAATCTCCAACTCGCACAATGAGTGTCCTAAAACTTTTTCGGAATCCCAAAAATTGTTTTCTTTCACTGGTTCACCCAAAAATGGTACCCTCAAAAAAGACACGCCCAACCCGCGGAACGGGTTTCGAGCGCTTCAATCGCAGCGGCTCACGGCTTCAGCCAGCAGCAGATGGTCCCCGCTGCCACGGGCCGCATCCGCCACCTGCGCTCTGTCAGAAGGGCCTGCTCAACCTACACGACGCAAACCCGCCAAATCACGAGAAAACTTGGCCAGACTTGGACCCCCACAGACTGAACTGTTCTTAAAACGGAACATTATGCAAAAAGCAAAAGTGAAAACGGGCCAAACAATTCGCTAAGTCTGGCAACGCCCAACCTGCAGGTGTGTCTTGTGGCCACGACTTCAGAGTATCCTGTTGGGGTTGGGGGTTGTTTTGAAGGGAAGGCAAAATAACATCACCCAGTTTCGGGCTTCGTCTGCCAGGTTGGGCTACATCATGCCATCTGAGTCAAAATCAAAGCCTGGTGTTGGCTGCCCAATGTGAGACAAACCCAACGCGGGGTCACACTGCCCGTCACTGTGGCTATTCACCCGAAGGGATGTGGATACGGCACAAGCCCTCATTGAAGCCCAGAACGAGGCTCCTTTAACTTGGCCCACATCTGAGGCACACAGAAAATCATGTTCTCAGATTCGGAATCATATTTAGTCTGTACCAGAAGACATAACATAGTTTTGGAGTAGACCCCAGCTGAGACACCTTGCCACAAGCTTCAAAGGACAACTTGCTAATATTGGCAACCCAAGAGGTGATATGTAGGCCATGCAAGGGAAAAAGAGCGGCCAAATAGGGCACCTGGATACAGACTTGGGGGATCTGAAAACAAAACCTTTACCAGCTGATTTGGAGGATACCCTCATGCGGGTCTGTCTCCAAACTAGATACTCCCCTGCGGCCCGGTTTCCTTTCGGTTTCCCTTCAAACCCAACCCCAAAAGGTTTTGAGACCAAAACAGCTCGACGGGTGTTTGAGCGATCTAGGGTACAAGTCATCTGGGCAAGTCAAGCGCATGACCAACCCAAGATCACAGAGTTGAGCTCGCCAGAACACCTTCACCCAACATACGCGCAACAAACAACCATGGAACCCTTTCTGAGCCTTTCCTGAAAAACTGCAAGCACAACAAAATGGGATCCCACCCCCAAAACGGGGCGCGTTGGTTGGGCCTGGATCCGTTTCACCCAAAACGGGGCCTCCTTGGCCTCCCGCAGCGCCGTTTCCGGGGCCGAGGCCCCCAGACTGCGCCTTCCGAGCGAGCGGGAGGCAGTGGCTTGGCTTTGGAGAACCCCTGGTTTTTGGTATAAAAAAACACGTGTTTTTTGGATAACCCCTGGTTGGACAACCCTTGGTTGGTTTTGGATTACCCCCCAACCTGCAAACCACCAAACCGTTAACCGTCCATTGGGGAGAAGCTGAATCAATTTTCAATCAGCAATCCTGTTGAGCCAACAGCTTCAACCGTTTGCTAATCATTGTTTCACCCGTTGACAATCCTTGCGCTGCAAATCAAAAGGATCAAACCCAGCAAACAGGTCCGATCCCTGAATTTCAAGGCGATTCCGAAAGCAAATGCCAACCCCTACTTCAAATACCCATCTCTCTCAGAGAAAAACATAAAAGCAGCTGCCTCCTTGTTTCGCTGGTCAGTGTCAGGGGGTCGGCAACATGGTAAGTAACAATCTGTCAGCATACCCAACCAATATGTACAGGTAGCACATATTTGTAGATGCAGGAGACGGGTGGGCTGTACCCAGAAAAAGTTTCAAGGGTTGTGAGAATGAACCGTTGGGGCCCACAAGGGATGCTTCGGTCCCCTTCCCTCATTCTCCTCACTGCTTGGAAAAATGCGGCCAAAAGGGACAAATCCACAGCACCGATTGCTTCACACGCCACAAACCCTCCAGGACCGCAAGCCGTTCAAGCAAAGCTACGATTATCGCATGCTTCCAAGAGGAACCCATGATCACTAGGGGGACTATCGGTCCCATATTGCCGAGAAAGCGAGTGTGGATTTCCTTACAAGCCCAACTAATCAAAAGCAAAGGACACTTCCCTTTTTCGGCTTATCCTCAGGGAGGGAGGGAGGGAGGGAGGGAGGGAGGGAGGGAGGGAGGGAGGGAGGGAGGCAGGGAGGCAGGGAGGCAGGGAGGCAGGGAGGCAGGGAGGCAGGGAGGCAGGGAGGCAGGGAGGGAGAGAGGGTTACATGGTGGACTTTCATGGACCTCGGGCAAGAGTCCATCCCAGGATAAGCCCAGAAATGATTGATCAGCCTTCAATAACCGCCGTATTCAGTGGTTAAGCAAGCCATGGAAGTCGCCATGATCCTTTAAGCATTACCTCCCCCCTTTCTCCAACAAAGAAAAACAAACAAGCGCACGGTACATCTTTCGAAAGTCATGGAGAGCAGTTGTTGGCAGGAACCCTCCCCCCTCTCCACCCGCGCGTGCTCCGCCTCGCAGCCTCCAGTGACGTCATACGTAAGCCTCAACATGTCATTTGTGCAAGTTCAATACGGGTATGGCTCGTCAATATACGTCGGGATTGGGACGCCCAGAATGGGCGGTTGAAGCAACAACCCGCTAGAGCAAAGCACTTGTTCATGTTAAAAAGGGAACCTTTTGAAAGGGGAACCATTGCTCGCAAAAAGTTGTGCTCAGTGGGCAGTCATCAAAACACAACACAAAATGAGCCATTTGAACATTCATCCCCACACCGCAAAACAAACAAAGGGTGCCGGGGAACCATGGCCCGCCTGCTCAAGTTGCTGGATGGGGAATCGCAGTGCTTCCATTCCGGGATCGATCCAAAGCTGACTCCCTGATTTGACTGATGATCAGCGTGCAAGCTGTTTGGCCATTTACTAAATCAAGGGGGCACCTAACCCAAAAACTTTCAAGCCTTCAACTCAGGCAAGTCCAAGGGTTGGGTCGCAGAATCCGGGAACTCGGACCTTCCCTGTCCCTTGGGCCTTTTGCTGCATATATGGAGGTACTTTGTCCCTCACTCCGAACACCCCCCTCAAGGGGCAATTGCTTTGACAGACCGGAGACCTCCTTCGCAATGAGACTCGTGTCGCCCCGCCGCCCGGCCTTTGGCCCAAAGCGCCTCACTGGTCCGCTTCCGCTTGGAAACGCCGTGTGACAAAGTTAACGAAGCGTGGGAAATTTCCGAAACACAACCGATGTCCTACGAAAAAAGTCCTTCTTTTCACAACACAAACACTTGCAGCAAGAAGAACCAGTGCTTGTGGACAAGCTGTTTCCAAGAATTTGTTCTGAAGCACGTGTGGGTGGTCCAATGAACACAGCAATCGTATGTGCAACCTAAGGGTTTTTGGGGCTGCTCATGTGCAATTTGACAGGCTCCACACAGAATGGCGGAGTCTGAGCCAAAGTCGGCTTGCGCCGTCGCCCCGCCGGCGGCGGAAAGTTCTTGCGGAGAAACTGGCCCCATGATTTTACCAAATTGTCACCTCAATCGGTAGGTTCAAGGAAGCAACCCCGATTTCTGACTTTGATAAGCCAGAGAAAGCCCAAGAAGAAGCAAACATTGCTTTTGCCCCTATATCTCTGGCAAAATCTGCACGAATTGATCAAATCAACAGAATCAAGGAACCTTGCACTAGGGGACCCTCATTGGTGGAATTTCTTGCTTTCCGACGCTTGAGGCAAACGAGAACCAAGAACCATGTTTGAAGCTGAGAGCGTTTTTCAGGGTGACTAAACGATTTATTGGGGGGGCGGGAGGGGGCCACATTCGGTGCACGACTGTCCTCTGGCCTGTGGACTTTCCTGCCAGTCGGGGGGATCGGGTTTTGGCGTACTTCAAAACCAAGTCACGATAATAGGAGTAGACACTAAACTAGGAGTAACAACTTAGCCCCTTACATTAGTGGGACCCCAATACCAACCATGCCCAGGTGGTAACCCCATGGACTCTCTGCAGCCTCCTGGAACCCTCCAAAGCTGCTCCCCAAAGCTTTCAGCTCTTTGAGGACAAACGGGCGCAGAAGTGCAGGCTTGGCGCATTTTCCGCAGGACAAGCGGGATTGAAGCGAGATCCGGAGTTCTTTATCTGCAGTGGTCCAAATCAGGGAATCCCTGTCACTCGAAAGGACTTGGAAACAAAGTTGAGCCTTTGGGAAGACCAAAAGGACCATAGGGAACTGAGGTGAACATTTTGATTCGCTTTGGAGAAAGCTGTTGGACCCCCAACAGGCCCTCTCGGCCTCGCAGGGAGTCTCAAGATTTCAATATTCCCAGGAAAAAGGCCAGAAACCTTGCCATGCACTAGCCATGGACAACGCGGGAACTCGAAGTTCAGATGGACAAAGATTGACCTAGGATTGATAAACTCCTGGTTGACTGATACGGGGGTCTCATTCTACAGAATATCCGTCCCTTTTGAGGGAGTCCCCCCCCCAACATTCCACCAGGTTGATTGATAGGGGATCGATATGCATTGGGGAGACCGAGTCTCCGAATCCGGATCTCGTAGCCCAGCCCAACTACGTGGCCCGCCCATTTCAGGCGAAAGGGCGCGTCTCTGCAGGCGATGCCTTGCCTTTGGCAAGCCCGCCCCCCACCTTGGCGCATCTCCAAGGTACACCAAAAGCAATATGCGCAAATTATGTGTCATATTTAGTCTACCCAGAGATATGGAAAATATGTGGAGGACCCACACGGGCCTTTGCCGCACAAACGCGGAATTTCCGGGGGCCCATGCGAGTTTTCGGGCACCGAAAACTCTCACACGGAGCCCTCACGCTCTTGCTCAGCCCTGACATTCAAGCCGTGAGAATGCGGAGGTGGGACGATCAAACATGGATTTGACTTTCCAACAGCCCTCGGGGCAAATTTCCAGCAAAGGAGCAAGTAGTATACTTTAAGCCCAAAACAATCCTGAAGGGGATCGCCATAGGTTGGCAACCAGGAGCCATGGGCTATGAAGTGTATGACTTCTACAAAAAGTTGCTTTCTTGTCAAAAAAGGCTTCATCAACTTCCCACAAAAGGTCTGAACCGATCCCTAGTTGCCCTGGCAAACAATGCTTGCAAGGGCTCCCCGAAAGAGGTCGCCAATTTGATGCAAGGTCGATCCCCTTTCTTTCTGCACTTGGTTTGTTTGCAAAACAAACCCCAATTATGTGGAAACGTGGCAGTTTGCCTAAAGTGGCTTCCACCCCTGCACGCC
This sequence comes from Effrenium voratum, assembly GCA_963377175.1. Classification (NCBI taxonomy): domain Eukaryota; class Dinophyceae; order Suessiales; family Symbiodiniaceae; genus Effrenium; species Effrenium voratum. Next base: position 22,644 of record CAUJNA010000030.1, on the reverse strand, counting down.
CGGTCACGCTCACACGCATCACGTCGGAGCTGCACGCGCGGTAGCGCGTGATAAGCCCACCCGCTCACGCGCATCGCGTCAGAGCTGCAAGCACGCTTCCGCATGAAAAGCACAGCCCACTCACGCGCATCACGTCAGAGCTGCGCGCTCTGGCACATGACAGGCACACCCGCTCACGCGCATCACATCAGAGCTGCACGCGTGTTGGCGCATGATAAGCACACCCGCTCACTCGAGCCACGTCAGAGCTGCACGCACGCTGGCACATGATAAGCACACCCGCTCGCGCGCATGACGTCAGAGCTGCACGCCCGTGGCGTATGATAAGCACACTCTCTCACGCGCATGACGTCAGAGCTGCACGCACCTTGGCTCATGACAAACACACCCGCTCATGCGTATCACGCACGCTGGCACTTGATAAGCACGCCAGATGACGTGCATCACGTGCGCTGGCACATGATAAGCACACCCGCTAATTGCCTTGGTCCAAAACTGCACATGTCGACCTCAGATTCGGCTGGTTTGAGTAGTTACCGGGATGTCCCACAACCCCGGAAACATGCATAATGTCAAACTGCCTCAGAAGAGACGCACGAGCTCGGAGGACATGCACAAAAACGCGCGGGTGACTGTGTACCCGGCGCGAACTAAAGATGGGCATGTGCAATGGGCACCCCTGAAGCCGTAAAGGGCCCCAGCCCTGACTTGACCCTCGGCACCACCTCCAGTGACCGTGCATCTTTATGTTCTTGATTTCTGGGGCACGCCCGTCAAGGCAACTTATTGTAGACTATAATTATAAAACAGAAGTATGGCAAAACAAAACGAAGTCAAGGACTCCCAACCGCATCTCGAAGGCTTTTCTATCGCGAGCTCTCGAGCCTCGCGGTTCTGCTTCTTCTGAATCCGCTCCTTAATGTCGGACGGCGCTGAGCGGTTCCAACTTTTCTCAGGACATGATCTATTTTAGGGGTTCGCTTGGCTACTCTGATCCGAAGAAAACATTGCTTGCAGGGGGGGGGGGGCAAGGACCGAACTGTTTCGCGCCTTTCAAGGGTGCTCCAACAAAAGAACAAACTGCCATCTGTAGTTGATCGCACATTCGAAGGGAGCAATCTCTGGGAAAGTGAAGAGAAAGCGGATTCGAAAAACAGAGTTGGTTGTATGTTAAATATTTCAAATGGTTGTAGTTGTTAAGAAAGTAACCTCCGAAAACCAACAAAAACACACAAAACGAGGAAACAAGAGCAACCTGCAGGAATATATAACCAACAACCATTGGAGACACAAAAAAGGAGGACCACGGCATATCATTCTACTTCCCATATATGTGGTATATAAGCTCCATGCCTGCAAACCCTCCCCAAAAAGGAGGAAGAACAATGCAACCAAAAAAATGGCAGCACCATACCAACAACATCAAAAGGAGCACGCCACACAGCGAAACCTTTGCCATTGGACCGGGTCTCCCTCAACTCGTCCATGTCCAGCGCCTCCATGGACCTAAGCGAGGCGAGAGCATTGGAAATGAACCCACATGGCCATGGGTAAAAATCCGAATCGTACCCCCAGTGAACATCCCAATCCCCACTAAAATAGGTTCTAAAATGGGTGGTGCACCTACCCCAAAATGGTACCATTGGTTTTGACCCACAGCCACATGTTTTGGGCAAGAATCCCATGTTTGGCTTGGGGGCGTGGCCATGTTGAGGGGGCTTGAATGCCCTGCCGGAACCCTTAAGGCTTTGAGGGCTTGCTGGAGTCTACAAGACGCCCTGAAAAAGGGGTAGCAGTCGTGGAGTGTCCAGGTCGCCTTAAAGTGCAAACCTTTACATTGGTTGTCTAAAGCCCTCCGGTACTCCAACAAAATGTTCAGTTTCTGTTTCACATTCAGGCTGCTACCCTAAAACATAATTGCGCTTTACAGGCGAGCCTAAGACGGGCAAAAAATGGGACAGCGGAAAGGAAACCAGCCCCAGAAAGGGTAGCAACTAAACTGAAAAAGTTAAATGGGAAACCTTGGGTACGAATTTTCATAGGGGATTCTTTTGCTGGAGATCATTTGGGCGCTGCATGTCCATCAACTTTTGATGTTTCATTTGGGACCTCCGTGAAGCCTGGGGCCAGACGTCTCCTCTGCAAGCTCCAGCATTTGCTCGATGCCACACAGCATCTCCGCCTGGTGATGAGAGCAGGTCATAGGTTTCACAGCAGGGACCCGGACGGGACCCCGCACATCTTGTTGTTGTCCTCTTGGTGCCTCTTTCTAATCACCGGTAAATGTAGTACATGCACTGTGTGATGCATGACATGTATCTATGCAATGCAATGCAATGTAATGCAGTGCAATACAACGCAATGTGTGTATTATGGTAGGGTGCACAATATGTGTAGGTATGAGTTTGTGTAGGTATCGAGTAGCCATGTGTCGCGTGGGCAACATATATATATATATATATTAACTGTATTAATATATGCACGGCGGTATTGTTGCAGTTGTGTTCCGAGCCTTTGTCTGGGTATCTAGTGGTTATATGTCTTGTGGGTTCTGTATAGAGTGTTGCATAGTTTTTGTTTATATACGAAGTCATTTCTGACGATGTGTCTTTCGTGGGAAGCCCTCTTGTTGGATGGCTTCAGACGCAATGCAAAGAACAGCTACCGTTTTGAGGGTCCCCAAATTCTCTGGCACTTGGATACTGAGATAAACTTCTATAACATCTGGAAGATAGGTATGGATACTCCACGTGGAATGGGTTTGTTTACGATTACCCGCTTTGAAGGTGTGTCTTTTGGGTTTCAAAGCGCCGGGGGGTTCGTGGACCCGGCAACAAATCGCTCGCCTCCGTGACGTCGTCGCTCCCGTCGGCATCAATGAGGTCGAACATGTCCTCCACCTGCGGAAGGCGAACGCGAACACCTCTGGTAGGCCGGGGGGGAAAAAAGGGGGTAGCAAAAACATCTGGTAAGACTCGAGATCCAACCCTGGAAGAGAGAAAATCCTGGTCTTCAAAGTCCTGGTAACACAACCCCTGGTGGCAAAATGAAAACAGATTTCGGTGGGTTTGCAGGGAAACCCAAAAGCAGCACCGAATCCATTTCGAGCCCCGGGTCCCAGAAACATTTGGAGCATAGCTCCGCCCATCAGAGCGCGAGTCCCGGGCCACTTGCACATCGAGGCCCAGGGACTCCAGCTTCGCCTCGGGGATCGGACGGGAAATCCAAGGGCTCGCACATCCGAACACCCATGTGGCATGTGGAGGAACTGCACCACTTAAAATGGATAACACCCTACAAATGGGAACCACCTACCAGGATGAAAGGACCCTATCGACGCTTCTTGAAATGAGGGAACGCTGAAGTGACCCGATTCCTGTTGGTTTGCGCTGAAACAAAGCAGCTTTGAAAGGGGTCCACCTGTTTCGGAAGCCCGCTGGTCTACCGAAAACATGGTCTGTCTCTTTTTCAGGGTAATTCACCCCTTGTAAATGGACGCCAAACCGAAACCAACCATTTTGGAGGCTCCCCTGCTTTGAAGCAAGCCCGTGTAAAGAAGCAAGAGAGCGGGTATCCGCACCAATGTATGGATGGGACCATTCCCAACCGTTTCTGAAAGTGAATCAGCTCAGCTGCATATACCTTGTGAGGGCACTAGTGGCAAAATCGCCGCCCAGAAAAGAAAGGCCGACAAATCACACATGCCAAGAAGCGCGGCGGAGGAATGCCAGGATGAATCGAAGGAGGGGGGTTCCACTACCCATGGGGTACGCTTTGTGAGCTTGTCAAACTATTCTAAAGCCAAAACGTGCTGCTTCGGGACAGCTTACTTTTCATTGTTGTGACATGGTATCCGAAACGAACATGGAATGTTTACTTCGCTCGCATCTACTCATGAGCAGTGATAGTATTTTTGCGCTTTGGATTTCTTGGCGTAACCGTCATCGGCGGTGATAATTTGCCAAACCTTGCGGCTGCCTTTAAGGTAGTCTTGCTTGGCAGTCGCCTGGAACAAGGTTGACCCGGCTTGGGGCTGCAGCGAGCTAGAACTCGAGGTGATCATCTTGCGTCACTAGTCACATTAACCAACCGCACCCAAGGTTCATAGGCTAGGTGGTCCTCCTCAAACAAGAAAGGCCTTCAACCGTAGAACTAATTTATTCATCAGGAGGTGACTCTCCTTCAAATTGTCCATTTCCCAAAAGGGGATTCCTCTAAACACTCACAAATGGGCATGGGTCTGTCTTGAAATAGGGGACCCCACAAAATAGTGGAAATGCTGCTGGTTTGCCTTCAAAAAAAGACAAGCCCAGTTCATGCGACACCCCCCATGTCGTCTTAGCAGGCGCCCGGAAACCCGGGCAAACGCCCCCGGGCAACCCCGGGCATCGCCTGTGTGCTGGTCGACTGCAATGCCCCGCTGAACTCCTGGAATTGATTCACCCAAGGCATCGGACTAGGGGGAAACAACTTGCAGTGTGACGCCCAGGCATCGAGCCCCCAAAATGGTCGGCTTTCTTTCGCTTGCGCTTAACAAACAGGTATCCTCAAGAAACCGGGCCAGAAGGATCCGATCTGGGCCAGAAGGATCCGCTCCTCGGAAAATTGAGGCGGTTGGTTGAGAGGGAAAAATCATGATACCCAAAAAGAGCCAAAAGGATGAAGCTAAGTCTGGCAAGGACATATCCAACTATTCGCTTGCCACTGAGCATTTACCACTTTCTCAGGCCAAGGACACCACGCTTCAAATGTGAAACATGTCTTGTTGATGTCATTTGGCTACGCTTCTTCTCTCATTTGCTTCGAGTGCCGCTGAAAAATCAGACATTCACCTGGCATGACCATTCCCTTTCAAACAGGAAAACTAAGAAGTGTGCTTAAGCGAATGAAAGCTTGTGGTGGAGGAAAGTGGCATGCCTAGGTCAAGAAATGACTGCCACCCAGTTTTCCCCAAACGAATTGTCTGGGGGCGTGTGTCAAAACCGGAACTCTTTTGGGGCGCCCACCATTCAGAGCGGTGGACACATGCCCAACCAAGTAGCAGGCACACGGGGAGAGCCGGACGCTGGGGGGAGGTGCCAAATAAAGCATCTCACTAGCCAATGGTACTCAAGACAAACACACTGATAGGGTCTTCTGAACTACACGGGTGCGTCAGGCTTTCAGTTTGTGGTTGGTTTGAAGAGAGACAAAAATAAAACCGATACCCAACAGGAGACGAGGCTAAATCATGATACCATTTGAAATAGTTTTTGCACCCAACCTTGGAGGTGCTATGCAGGCCTTAGGGGGCTGGTGACCGTGTCGGACGCGGCGAGTCGGACGGCGGCATGGTCGAGTCGGACGGCGCCGGATGTCCGTGTCAGCCGGCGCGTGTGTTCGAGTCGGACGGCGCGGAAACGTGTGCCCGAGTCGGCCGCGGAAGCCACGTGTCGGACGGAAAGCGCTGTGTCAGACAACGACGGCGCGAGTCGGCTGCGTATCGGACGGCGAGCACGCCAGAAGAAGCGCGGACGCGGAGCGAACTTAGCAAAGTAAGGTCTCCGAGTCAGAACCCGACGGCCCGAGTCGGCCGCGGAAGCCACGTGTCGGACGGAAAGCGCTGTGTCAGACGACGACGGCCCGAGTCGGCTGCGTATCGGACGGCGAGCACGCCAGAAGAAGCGCGGACGCGGAGCGAACTTAGCAAAGTAAGGTCTCCGAGTTAGAACCCGACGGCCCGAGTCGGCCGCGGAGGCCACGTGTCGGACGGAAAGCGCTGTGTCAGACAACGACGGCCCGAGTCGGCTGCGTATCGGACGGCGAGCTTATCATGAGAAACTCTTGAGCGGGTGTGCTTATCATGTGCCAACACGTGTGCGCAGCGCTACGCGAATACAATGAGTAACGCCTTTAAGACAACCTTGAGATCGATGACTCAGAGGGCCAACTACTTGGAGCGTTTAAATTTCCTTGCAAACTACAAGCACAGCGCAGCAGCTGCATCGTCTTTTTTGGCCTCATACTCCTCGGCTGGGTGTTCGCAGGCTCACTTTTGCCTCTTCCACGGTGGGGCGGCAGCAGATTCGATCCTTAGATGCTGTAGTTTCCGCAAAGTCTTTGCTTCAGTTATTGCATTGTTGCTGCCAGGGCAAAACTTGTCTACACACGAGTTGGTGTTCTAGATGACGCTTTTGCTGTTTTTGCCGGTTTGTTCTTGTCGCTGGAACTAGTGCTTTGGGCTATTCCGCACGTTATGTGTGAAAACTGCACAACGGGGCCTGCCACAATATTATTCGGACCACGTGCAGCCAGGATGCCCGCAATGTCGTCGCAAGGCTTGCGCTACCTTCTCGCAGAACTCAGGTGAAGGGTGCCGGGGTGGGCTGGCCTGGGCTGGCTGCATTGTTGGCCGCGTAGACTCTGCATGCTGCATTGGCTGCATTGGTTGGACTGGATGCATCAGCTGTGTCGTCTGCGCAGTCTGCATCGGCTGCATCACCTGTATCGGCTGCATCGTCTGCATCGGCTGCATCGTCTGCATATGCTGCATCGCCTGTATCGGCTGCATCGTCTGCATCGGCTGCATCGTCTGCATATGCTGCATCGACTGTATCGGCCGCATCGTCTGCATCGCCTGTATCGGCTGCATCGTCTGCATCGGCTGCATCGTCTGCATCGGGTCCCGGGGTGGGCTGGCCTGGGTTGGCTGCATTGTTGGCCGCATAGACTCTGCAGGCTGCGTTGGCTGCGTTGGTTGAATTGTCTGCATCATTTGTGTCGTCTGCATCGGCTGCATCGTCTGCATCCGCTGCATCGGCTGCGTCGTCTGCCCTGCATCGGCTGCATGGCCTGTGTCGGCTGCAGCAGCTGCACTGTGCTGACCTTGCGTCGGCCATATCTCCGCGGGCTGCATTGGTTGCATTGGGTCCGCCCGTTGCATCGGCTGGATTGGTTGCGCTGTGTGTGCGGGCTGCAGTGGCTGCGCGGGCTGCGTTGGGTGCGCCGGCTGTGTTGAATTCGGCTGCGCAGGTGCCGGCTTTGGGTGCTCCGGCTTCGCCGGTGGCGCCGTGGCTGGCTTTCGAGGTCTCTCTAGCGGTGCTTTTGCGTGCGCTTGCTTTGCGTGCGCCGGCTTTGGTTGCGCCGGCTTTGGCCGAGGCTGCTCCAGCGGAGCTTTTGCCGGTTGGCGGCGCTGCCAGTTGCTTGCTCTCTGCTGCGAATGTTTCCTCGTCATGTTGAACACTGCGCACCCTCTCCAAGCCGAAACGGCAATAGCGGACTGGTCCGGATCGCTGTTGCTGCATCAAGCCAATGAGTAAACGAATTAGTGGGTGAAATGTGTAGGTGCAGGTACACCAAGGATTCCGCTTTGTATGCGTATATATATGTGTATCATCATGTGTATATATAATATGAATATGCTTGTGCAAACACATATACATATGCATAGGCACAGACACCTATATACTCTTTACACGTTTCTATATGACCGCTGCCTCAGACGCTGCAAAAGCACGTATCGACATGGAGACTGCTTTTGTAACAACAACAGCGCACCATCATGCTGTTAGCGCGCGCGCCGAAAGCCTGGAATCCCCCTGTAATGAGCGCGCAGTGTGCTGAAATCACTGGTTTTCCTCAGGGATGCAGCGTCACGCCTCCAGGACGTCAAAAAGCCAGCTATTATCTTTGCTGGCCGGCAAAAAATCGCGCGCGGCACCGGATGTCCGTGCGGACGCGGCGCGTTTGTCCGAGTCGGATGGCGCTACTTGGCGGAGTCGTACGGCGAGCGCGCAAGAGCAACGTGTGCGCCGAGCAAACGTAGCGAAGGAAGGTCTCCGAGTGAGAGCCCGACGGTCCGAGTCGGAGGCGGAGGCCACGTGTCGGTCGGCGAGGACTGTGTCAGACAACGACGGCCCGCGTCGGCCGCGGAGTCGGCGGTGCCGAACAGCGAGCATGTCAACGAGACGTAGATGCGGAGCCAACTTAGCGAAGTAAGGTCTGCGAGTCAGAACCCGATGGTCCGTGTCGGCCGCGGAGGCTGCGTGTCGGACGGCGAGGACTGTGCCAAACAACGACGGCTATGCGAAAACACTTGAGCGGGTGTGCTTATCGAGTGATACACTTGAGCGGGTGTGCTTATTATGTGCCGGCATGTGTGCAGTGCTACGCGAATACACGTGAACGGGTGTGCTTATCATGTGCCAGCATGTGCGCACTGCTACGCGAACACACTTGAGCGGGTGTGCTTATCATGTGCCAGCATGTGTGCTCTGCTACGCGCATGCGCTTGAGCGCGTGTGCTTATCATGTGCCAGCATGTGCGCAATGCTACGCGCATACACGTGAACGGGTGTGCTTATCACGTGCCAGCATGTGTGCACTGCTACGCGAACACATTTGAGCGGGTGTGCTTATCAGTGCCAGCATGTGCGCAGTGCTACGCGAATGCACTTCAGCGGGTGTGCTTATCATGTGCCAGCATCTGCGCAGCACTGCGCGCATACACTTGAGCGGGTATGCTTATCATGTGCCAGCATGTGTGCAGTGCTATGCGAATGCACTTGAGCGGGTGTGCTTATCATGTGCCAGCATGTGTGCTGTGCTGTGCGAATGGACTTGAGCGGGTGTGCTTGCTATGCGACTGCACTTGAGCGGGTGTGCTTATCATGTGCCAGCATGTGTGCAGTGCTGCGCGAATACATTTGAGCGGGTGTGCTTATCATGTGCCAGCATGTGTGCTCTGCTATGCGAATGCACTCGAGCGTGTGTGCTTATCATGTGGCAGCATGTGTGCAGCGCTATGCGAATGCACTTGAGCGGGTGTGCTTATCATGTGATACACTTGAGCGGGTGTGCTTATCATGTGCCAGCATGTGTGCTGTGCTGTGCGAATGCACTTGAGCGGGTGTGCTTGCTATGCGACTGCACTTGAGCGGGTGTGCTTATCCTGTGCCAGCATGTGCGCAGTGCTACGCGAATACTTCGCGAATGCACTTGAGCGGGTGTGCTTATCATGCGCCAGCATGTATGCAGTGCTAGGCGAGTGCACTTCAGCGGGTGTGCTTGTCATGCGCCAGCATGTGCGCAGTGCCATGCGAATGCACTTGAGCGGGTGTGTTTATCGCGTGCCAGCATGTGTGCTCTGCTATGCGAATGCACTTGAGCGGCTGTGCGTATCATGTGCCAGCATGTGTGCTCTGCAATGCGAATGCATTGAGCGGGTGTGCTTTTCATGTGCCAGCATGTGTGCAGTGCTACGCGAACACACTTGAGCGGGTGTGCTTACCATATGCCAGCATGTGCGCAGTGCTATGCGAATGCACGTGAGCGGGTGTGCCTATTATGTGCCAGCATGCGTGCAGTGCTAGGCGAGTACACTACAGCGGGTGTGCTTATCATGTGCCAGCATGTGCGCAGTGCCATGCGAATGCACTTGAGCGGGTGTGCTTATCACATGTGCCAGCATGTGTGCTCTGCTATGCGAATGCACTTGAGCGGGTGTGCTTATCATGTGCCAGCATGTGTGTAGTGCTAGGCGAACACACTTGATCGTGTGTCCTTATCATGTGCCAGCATGTGTGCAGTGCTATGCGAATGCACTTGAGCGGGTGTGCTTATCATGTGCCAGCATGTGTGCAGTGCTAGGCGAGTGCTTTGCGAACGCACTTGAGCGGGTGTGCTTATCATGTGATACACTTGAGCGTGTGTGCCTATCATGTGCCAGCATGTGTGCAGTGCTATGCGAATGCACTTGAGCGGGTGCGCTTATCATGTGCCAGCATGTGCGCAGTGCTAAGCGAATATATTGAGCGAACCCGCTCAAGTCTTGAGCGGGTGCGCTTATCATGCGCCAGCATGTGTGCATTGCTAGGCGAATACACTGGAGCGGGTGCGCTCATCATGTGCCGGCATGTGTGCAGTGCTACGCGAATACACTTGAGGGGGCGTGCTTATCATGCGCCCGCATAAGTGCAGTGCTAGACGAATACACTGGAGCGGGACTGCTTATCATGTTCCAGCATGTGTGCAGCGCTGGGCGAATACACTGGAGCGGGTGCGCTTATCACGCGCCAGCATGCGCGCAGTGCCAGGCCAGTACACTTGAGCGAGTGTGCTTATCATATTAATATGCCAGCATGTGTGCAGTGCTAGGCCAGTACACTTGAGCAGGCGCGCTTATCATGTGTCAGCATGTGTGCCGTGCTACGCGAGTACACTTGAGCGGGTGCACTTATCATGTGCCAGCATGTGCGCGGTGCTACGCGAACGCACTTGAGCAGGTGCTCTTATCATGTGCCGGCATGTGTGCAGTGCTACGCAAATAGATTGAGCGGGCGCGCTTATCATGTGCCAGCATATGTGCAGTGGAATGCGCTTGAGCGGGTGTGTTTATCACGCGCCAGCATGTGTGCATTGCTAGGCAAATACACTGGAGCGGGGGCGCTTATCATGTGCTAGCACGTGTGCAGTGCTAGGCGAGTACACTGGAGCGAGTGCGCATATCATCTGCCAGCATGTGCGCAGTGCTAGGCGGGTACACTTGGGCGGGTGTGCTTATCATCTGCCAGCATGTGTGTGCAGTACTTGGCGATTGTGCTGGAGCGCGTGTGCTTATCATGTGCCAGCATGTGTGCAGCGCTACACGCATGCACTTGAGCGGGTGTGCTTATCATTTGGCAGCATGTGCGCAGTGCTACGCGAATACACTTCAGCGGGCGTGCTTATCATTTGGCAGCATGTGTGCATTGCTAGGCGAATGCGCTGGAGCGGGTGCGCTTATCATATGCCAGCATGTGTGCAGTGCTAGGCGAGTACACTGGAGCGGGCGCGCTTATCATGTGCCAGCATGTGCGCAGTGCGAGGCCAGTACACTTGAGCGGGCGCGCGTATCATCTGTTAGCCTGTGTGCAGTGCTTGGCGAATATGTCATGTGCCAGCGTGCGTGCAGTGCTACACGCATGCACTTGAGCGGGTGCGCTTGTAATGCGCCAGCATATGTGCAGTGGAATACAACCCGCTCAAGTCTTGAGCGGGTGCGCTTATCATGCGCCAGCATGTGTGCATTGCTAGGCGAATACACTGGAGCGGGTGCGCTTATCATGTGCCGGCATGTGTGCAGTGCTACGCGAATACACTTGAGGGGGCGTGCTTATCATGCGCCCGCATAAGTGCGGTGCTAGACGAATACACTGGAGCGGGACTGCTTATCATGTTCCAGCATGTGTGCAGCGCTGGGCGAATACACTGGAGCGGGTGCGCTTATCACGCGCCAGCATGCGCGCAGTGCTAGGCCAGTACACTTGAGCGAGTGTGCTTATCATATTAATATGCCAGCATGTGTGCAGCGCTAGGCCAGTACACTTGAGCAGGCGCGCTTATACCATGTGTCAGCATGTGTGCAGTGCTACGCGAGTACACTTGAGCGGGTGTGCTTATCATGTGCCAGCATGTGCGCAGTGCTATGCGAATGCACTTGAGCAGGTGCGCTCATCATGTGCCGGCATGTGCGCAGTGCTACGCGAACTGAGCGGGTGCGCTTATCATGTCCCAGCATATGCGCAGTGGAATACGCTTGAGCGGGTGTGCCTATCATGTGCCAGCATGTTTGCAGTGCGTGGCGAATACACTGGAGCGGGTGCGCTTTTCATGTGCCAGCATGTGCGCAGTGCTACACGCATGCATTTGAGCGGGTGTGTTTATCATGTGCCAGCATATGTGCAGTGGAATACACTTGAGCGGGTGCGCATAAGATGTGCCAGCATGTGCGCAGTGCTATGCGAATGCACTTGCGCAGGTGCGCTTATCATGTGCCGGCATGTGTGCAGTGCTACGCGAAGAAATTGAGCGGGCGCGCTCATCACGGCGCCGCCGTGTTGTTGGGTTGTCTTGGCTTGGCAGGTTCTGGGTGATTTTGTTTGAGGCTGTCTGCTTTCTGTTTGCGGGGTTTTTGTTTCGGTCGCAGGCTTTGGACCGCGGCTGTGCATGTAAGCAGGGCATCCCGCACTTCAAGACCAAGCATGCTGGCCTTGAAGGCAGCGCATCCTGCGTTGGACCGCAGGGCATCCTGCACTTAGGCAGGGCATCTTGCACTTCAAGACCAAGAATCCTGTTCTTGAAGGCAAGGCATCCTGCAGTAGAGTGGGCATGAGCAGGGCATCCTGCGTGATGGGCTGAGAGACGAACTGCGAGACAAGCCGCGGCTTGTTGTAGCCGCAAGGCACAAAAAGGACAATCACGCAGGCCTTGTTTTGCGACGCGTGCCGCGCGTGGCCGTCTGGTTCTGATCTCATAATCTCATCATGAACGTTGTAGCGAACTACGCTACAGAGCGCTCATCACACCCCATCTCATACGACTGCCTCACCGGTCAGCCTCACCGGTCAGCTGCTAGATTTGGCCGAAGAAGCGGACGCACGCGTCTCCACCACCCATGCTTGCAAGAGCTGGTTTGCGAGCGCCTTGGTGGGAGCGCTAGTGGTCTTGTGCTTGAGGCCAAGGATCATCTTTCCGAGCCCGTGCTCCTTGGCTTCTTGGACTGTCACAGCATGCTTGATGCAAAGATGCATTCCTGAAAAGTTGCTGTGGAAATCCTTTGCTCCGAGCTTGTCCCTGATTGTCTCCAAGCTTAGCGCGCGGGGATCCTTGTTCTTTCCCGCCGCTAGCTCCTGCTTGGTCGGTGTCGTTTCCATAGCTGCTTGCGCTTCACCCTTGTCGGTCTTTCGTCGCTTGTTGTACTTCTCAGAAGCTTCTGCGCAGATCGTGGCCATGCGCTTCCAGGCAGCGGCTGATGGAATGGCAGCTCGGCTGTATTTTTTCCTGGTCAGCTTGACACAGGCTGAAGGGGGCTGTTTAGGAGCATCTTTCCTGGTAAAGTCAATCAGGTCCTGGAAGTAGTCGTTGTGGTGGCCCAGAAGGAAAGCTGCGAAAGCCATGTGGCTGCATCTCGAAGTCTTCGCAAAGTAGAGACAGCTGCATCGGAGACGGTCGAGGACTTCTTCAGGCCCAGCAACTAGCGTGACTACACACACGTTGGCCAAGATTTCCTTGACTTTGGTGAGGGACAAGCGCCCCGCCTCTTCGTGCCACATGCCGGGCGACTTCTCCAAGTGCTTCTGCACCTGCATGCAAGCATCTTCCGCTGGGAAGGGGGGGCCTACTATCCCGCAAAGACAACTTCTGTGGGGTCACACAAGTGCTTTCTACAGACAGAAGTGCAGCCGAAGGACGTCTGCCACGGAAGAGTCGCAGAGCCGTAGCAGGGACACCATGCAGCAAGCCACATCATCGTCCACCACCATGGAGGCATTTGTGACTGGGAGCACAAATGCTTGACGGACGTCGCCGACCTCACCAATATCAAACTCGAAGCTCTTCGTGTTGCCGGGGCAAGATTGCCACAGCAAGCGTGCGCACGGCAGCCTCATTTGGTGATCGTCAAGGACTTTAACCCTTTCCGTGAAGATGGCTTCGCCGCTGACCAGGCGGCTAGAGATACCGCCCAGCTTGAGCTTGAGCTGCTTCGCGGCGGCGTCATCCGCGCCCAACTTTGCCTGACGAGGCCGCAGGGGCGCACCAAAGTCGACTGGTCGTTGCGGCGCCGCACGCTGCGCACTACCCTACAAATCGCTAAACGATACTTCCAACACGAGCGAAAACACGTGGAACAGTGACAGCGCCCACCAGAGCTCACAGCGGAACCCTTGGCGCAATCCCACGCCTCCGTAGCTTTGAGGATGTGGTTCAAAGCATCTGTAGCAGGCATTTTTGCCACGTTGCCAGGCAAGAGCTTCTTCATGTGATGCCAGGAAGCTTCGAGCGATTGGGAAATGGTGGTGGAAGTCATCCCAGGATTCGCCTCAGCGGGTGGGGTTTGGGTCTAGGGCCTAGTCAGAGGCGGAGCGAGTTGCCGCCGAGAAGCTTCGTGGGACTGGAACTTCACGGAAGTCCCCAGCAGCGAGATGAAGCAGCAGCAGGCCGAAGTCCACATCTCTTTCCCTTCGACAGTCACCTTTTCCACCACGTCTTTCTGCAGATAGGCCGCCAGGTCCAGCTCTCCGAGCTCGACTAACCTCACTAAGAGGCTGTCAATGTAAAGGCTGAACAAAGGCCTGGAGAATCCCAGAGCACTCAGCGCAAACTGCATGTTTGCCGCCACCATTGCCCGCACCTCTTTCTTGGAGCCGGCGCGCCTCATGATGGATGACACCTGGTGTCGGACATCTAAGACGAACACAGTCTTGGGGAACGCCTTTCGCAAGGCGTTTTGCCCACCTGCTTTCGTCAGCGTGAACCTGGTGAAGAAACTGACTCAAGTCATTGTTCTTCGAGGAGTGCCATTCCTTCATGAGGTGCAGCACCGTGAGCATGTGCTCTTGTTCTTCGAGGAGTGCCATTCCTTCATGAGGTGCAGCACCGTGAGCATGTGCTCTTGCCCTTCTTTGGGCACAAAGCCCAAGCCTACTTGCACCAAAGTGGTTCGAGGAATACCTTCGCGGTCGTACTTTTTCGCGCACAAGCAGAACTTCCACAGGCCCCAATCGCTGGAAAAGACCTTGTACGTGCAGTCATGCACGCCGACAAGGTAGTCATGGTCTCCGCCGCGAGCTTGAGCAATCATCGCTGCAGCAGCCTCAGCTGCGCAGCTGCCCCAACTAGCCCGGCAGCCTATCCCACCGCCGAAGTGGAGAAAACAACCAGCTGAATCAAATGGCGTGGCAAAGAAACTGAAACACAAGCAAGGGAGAACATCAGTCGCCTCCAACTTGCTTGTGGGTGCAGATTGCTTGTGGGTGCAAAGACAAGAACGCAGCGAATTTGAAGGCAGGAAGCGTCGGCGAACTTCTGGCAGGTGACGATGCCGCATCCGTCCTCGCGCACCACGGTGCTCCAGACGCTCCCATCCTCGTTGATCTTGCGCAAGTGCTCCAGCCACTGACCCAAGCCAGTGCCTCCACCGAACTCTGCCGACGCGCTCTTTTTCCGCACGGCTCGCCGGCGAGATTGCACCAAGGCTGCTGTGCAGGGCCAAGTCTCCATCTCTGCACCTTGCGCCGCCAGCTGCACCATGGCCTGCATTGGCGTGTTGGCTTCGGTCAATGCGTCTGCCTGCCGACGCACTGCCACTGCAGTGCCTCGAACCAGCCTGGGCTCCGTGGCGTGGTTGCCGTTGACGTGGACGATGTGCTCCTTGGCGCCGTCTTCTGTGAGTTGGAAGATATGACGCCACTTGCGAGGACAGTCTTTATGCGTTTGGCAATACGCATACACTGCCACGTGCTCACCAGCTGAGCGGCCAATCTTCATCTTTGCTTCCATGGACTGCTGTGCGAGCCACGCGAGCACGGCGCGGCGGCACTCGGCGTGGCTGGTCACATCGAAGTCGGGAGACAGCCGGATGACGGCCTGCTGCTCCCACTCCATCTGATGGGGCTCGAAAGGACGACCTCGCTACCTTCCCCGCAGAGCCGGAAACGTATGCTCCACGACACTGCGTTGAAGCGTGGGAGAGCCTGGAGCAACTGAAAGCTTGGACCGGCCTTGAATTGCCGAACGTTCTGAGCAAGCACGGAAACTCAGCCTTGAAACAGCTGTCTCGCAAGCTGGAACACGTCGTGCGCAGGCAGAGTACACGGACTGCAGAAGCTTTTTTTTCCGCGACTCGCAGGCACGCCACGTGTCGCACCATATAGAATAACCGGAAGCATGCAAAACGCAGACATTGTGCTCGTTGGCAGCCGTGCCCATCAGCAGCCAAAGTGAAGCTTGCCTTCCGCAGCTGGGTCTGCTCACGCTGCCGGAAAGCACCAGAGAGGCACACGCAAATTTTCCATCGCCCTCTTGGTCTCCTCTGTCAAAACACGCTTTGCAAGCACTCGTTGCTGACGCCCTGCAGCCCCACCAGCCCGTCTTTGGTGGACATCAGCTATACCAAGCCCACGTGCCAGCTCGCAAACCTCATCGAACTGAGCAGCCGATAGATGACGAGGGCCCATGGCAGCCCGACCCAATCGAGCCGAGTTTCTCAAAGCGCTGAGCGTTACTTCCTGCTCGTCGGGAAGTGCTCTCATGACCTCCGCCAGCAAGCGCTCCGTGGATGTCATCGGCTCTCCGCATACTTTGCACTCCAGAACATCCCCAGAGCAGAAGATTTCCTGTGACTGCTTGGTCTGCAGCCGCATCTCCGTCTCAAAGGCAATGACGTTGAGAAAGAAGGCTGCCTCCGTGAACTTGACAAGCGCTCGCTGAACGCTTCGGACGCCGGCCTTGGTGTCCACAGCGTGCCTCTCGTCCACTAGATCTGACAGATCTTGCCGCAGGGGTCCCAGGGAAGCTGGCTCGTCGCACCACCTGAAGAAGTCGCAGCCATCCTCGGAGCCTGGCAAGGCACACCCTGACCGCACCCGCGGACCGTGCGCGTCAAACACAAAAACAGAGCAACATCCGAGCGACGCAAACGACCCTTGCAACTGTGTGACCAAGGCACTTGCTTCGGAGCAGCACCAGAACTGCCGCCCGACATTAGACTGCGCTCCCTTGCCTTTGCGCTTACAGACCTTCAACACAACCGGCAGATCGCACACGCACTGTGCGGGGACATCAGCTGGATTCCCCCTCGGGTCCATCGTGCGAGGTTGAACCGCAGGCACGGCGCAGAGCGTGAACTGCAGGTAGCGCAAAGATTCCTCTTCCACGTGAGCCACGGCGATGTAGCTGCCAATCCATTGCGAGTGCTTGGAGACATAGTCCCTGACTGACACCCGCTGCTGCGTAGATAGTTTTTGCTCTTCGAAGAAATTGTGAACCTGAGCAAGGAGCTTGTTGGCCTCGTTGGTCAAGGACAACTTGCGCGCCGAGCTGGCGGGCCCAAAGATCCGCAGCGCGCTTTCTACGACTCCGCCAAGAAATTCGCGAATGGGCTGCAAGGCACCGATGTCATCCCAACGGCAAGCTTGCGCGTGGGCCACGGTGAAGCACCACCCCTGTAGAAAGCCCGTGGACCTCAGACGCACAGCCCAAGGCAGCCACAAGCGCTCGACTACATGTCAGGACTTTTTTTTGGCAAAGACACGTCGCTCAAAAAAAAAAGCTCGCAAAATATTCAAGAGCGCCGCTCTCGCAACCGGAGCCTATCCATTTACCACTCGCTTCGTGTTTGCGCCGAACCATTTTACTATGGCAGAAGCCCCTAAAACCGCCAGCTGTTAGGGCAAAAACACCTTCATGACAATCGTCACACGCGACTGCTTGCGTAAGATACCAAACGGGTGGGCGCAAGCTGCGTGCCGTTGCTGCTTAACAATCGATGCCCAAGCTAAGCAGCGGACATGCCCTTCGCGCAAAAGAACTTTCTAATGACGTCCTCCTGCGCCATCATAGAGATTGCAGCCTGCGTCCGGTCAACCCTGTTGGACAAATCAGAGCTCAAGGCCTTGCCGAGGCCATTGCCAGTTCTGAGTGGAAGCAATGTACTTGGGGCTACGTGTTGCCCTGTGTTCGTAGCGCCAGAGCTAGCGTAACTTGCGTCGAAGAAGCTGACTAGCTCCTCTACAACTAAGTAGATATAGCCGGAGTTTTGCTTCAGCTGCTTCACGAAACCCGCAGTGCTTCCTCCGTCGAAAAGAAGTCTTTCACCCGCGCTTGCAGAGTTGTGCGCGAGGAAGGGCATGCGATCCATGACGTCGCAAAACACCCTGTGTATCAACTCCTGCTGCACGGGGGTCTTCTTCGACCCCGGGGCTGCAATGCCGATGCACGGCACCCTCGGGGTGACTGATAAAGTTGCCTTCAATTCCACTTGCATGTCAATATGCAAGCACGCAGCGAGCATTGTCGACCAAACCTGATGCACCAGCTTGTCCGGGAACCCTGTGCAGCGCGAGAGGCAGAGAAGGGCCACCTCAACCGGCAAAGCACTACAGCAAGATGGCAACAGGCGAGAGCCAGCGGCGTCCAAGTCTGCTTTCTCGGAGCCCAGACTGGCAATCTCAGAAAAGCACAGGGCTGCCGGGCGTGGGACAGCATGCGCTGGCCAGTTAGGAATCTTGGCGAAATCCTCCGCCGCAGGCCAGTCTGCTTGTGGCCCCCGTAGCCGTCGCAGGAGCGGCGCGGCGTACTCAGCGACGCATGCGTGCACTCCGTCCAAGTCAGCGCTGGCCAAGGGGTCCGGGGCGGCTTGTGCTGGGTCGACCTGGGTTGGGGAGAAGGGATGCCCTTCGCTGAAGCCAGTGCCACCCGGAGAGCCGCGAAAGCCCCCCACCAGTGGACGCAAGCGCGATGAGGCTTCTGGTTGCTGTGGACTCGGAGTGCGCTGCACTTGCGTTGGAGTCAATGGTGTGCGGCATGGGCTACGCGTCCGATCCCGCTCCTGGGACATCGCGACAAATGACTTCGCTGGCATTCAGCTTGGCAACATGAGCTGGAACAGTTGGCACTACTGCCTATCTCCAATCAAGCCTTTGAGCATGGCGATGTAATGTGCCCTGCGCTAACAAGCCTGGAGCAAGAAGACCGGCGGCGCCCAATCTTGGAGACTGCGGGCTCAGCACGAGCAAATGCCGACCGCTGCGCGCGGAAAACGAACCTATACTCGAGGCATCCCGCGCAGAAAGCGTGGTCACTGCACGCGGAAAATTAGCACTGTTTGAAGCTGTCTGGGATTTTTCTTTCCGTGTCAGGTTTTGGACCGCGCCTGTGCATTTAAGCAGGGCATCCCGCACTCCAAGACCAAGCATGCTGGCCTTGAAGGGAGGTCATCCTGCGTTGGACTGCAGGGCATCCTGCACTTAGGCAGGGCATCTTGCACTTCAAGACCAAGAGTTCTGTTCTTGAAGGCAAGGCATCCTGCGCTGTGGCGCCGCAGGGCATCCTGCATCTCTAAGCGCGGCGTCGCAATGCATACGCGCGCACTAGGAAACTTGGAGACAAGCCAGGGGAGGAACCGCGCGGAGGCGTGCAATGCAAGGCCTGCAAGGCATCCGCGCGCGCCCGCAGTTGCTTCATGCCGTTTGGTTTGCTGCGCGGCGCCGCCGTGCTGTTGGGCTGTTTTGGATCGGCAGGCTCTGCGGGGTTTTGTTTGAGGCCGTCTGCTTTCTGCTTGCGGGATTTTTCTTTCCGTGTCAGGTTTTGGACCGCGCCTGTGCATTTAAGCAAAGCATCCCGCACTCCAAGACCAAGCATGCTGGCCTTGAAGGCAGGGCATCCTGCGTTGAACCGCAGGGCATCCTGCACTTAGGCAGGGCATCATGCACTTCAAGACCAAGAGTTCTGTTCTTGAAGGCAAGGCATCCTGCGCTGTGGCGCCGCAGGGCATCCTGCATCTCTAAGCGCGGCGTCGCAATGCATACGCGCGCACTAGGAAACTTGGAGACAAGCCAGGGGAGGAACCGCGCGGAGGCGCGCAACGCAAGGCCTGCAAGGCATCCGCGCGCGCCCGCAGTTGCTTCATGCCGTTTGGTTTGCTGTGCGGCGCCGCCGTGCTGTTGGGCTGTTTTGGATCGGCAGGCTCTGCGTGGTTTTGTTTGAGGCCGTCTGCTTCTGTTTGCGTTGTTTTTTTCTTTCCGTGTCAGGTTTTGGACCGCGCCTGTGCATTTAAGCAAGGCATCCCGCACTCCAAGACCAAGCATGCTGGCCTTGAAGGCAGGGCATCCTGCGTTGGACCGCAGGGCATCCTGCACTTAGGCAGGGCATCTTGCACTTCAAGACCAAGAATCCTGTTCTTGAAGGCAAGGCATCCTCGCGCAAACTAGGAAAACTTGGAGCCAAGCTGGGGGAGGAACCGCGCGGTGGCGCGCAACGCAAAGCCTGCAAGGCATCCGCGCGCGCCCGCAGTTGCTTCATGCCGTTTGGTTTGCTGTGCGGCGCCGCCGTGCTGTTGGGCTGTTTTGGATCGGCAGGCTCTGCGGTGTTTTGTTTGAGGCCGACCTGCTTTCTGCTTTGCGGATTTTTCTTTCCGTGTCAGGTTTTTGGGAACCCGCCTGTTCATTTAAGCAAAGCATCCCGCAACCCAAGACCAGCATGCTGGCCTTGAAGGCGGGCATCCTGCTGTACAGCAGGGCATTCCTGCACTTAGGCAGGGCATCTTGCACTTCAAGACCAAGAGTTCTGTTCTTGAAGGCAAGGCATCCTGCGCTGTGGCGCCGCAGGGCATCCTGCATCTCTAAGCGCGGCGTCGCAATGCATACGCGCGCACTAGGAAACTTGGAGACAAGCCAGGGGAGGAACCGCGCGGAGGCGAGCAATGCAAGGCCTGCAAGGCATCCGCGCGCGCCCGCAGTTGCTTCATGCCGTTTGGTTTGCTGTGCGGCGCCGCCGTGCTGTTGGGCTGTTTTGGATCGGCAGGCTCTGCGTGGTTTTGTTTGAGGCCGTCTGCTTTCTGCTTGCGGGATTTTTCTTTCCGTGTCAGGTTTCGGACCGCGCCTGTGCATTTAAGCAAAGCATCCCGCACTCCAAGACCAAGCATGCTGGCCTTGAAGGCAGGGCATCCTGCGTTGAACCGCAGGGCATCCTGCACTTAGGCAGGGCACTTGCCTTCAAGACCAAGAGTTCTGTTCTTGAAGGCAAGGCATCCTGCGCTGTGGCGCCGCAGGGCATCCTGCATCTCTAGGCGCGGCGTCGCAATGCATACGCGCGCACTAGGAAACTTGGAGACAAGCCAGGGGAGGAACCGCGCGGAGGCGCGCAGCGCAAGGCCTGCAAGGCATCCGCGCGCGCCCGCAGTTGCTTCATGCCGTTTGGTTTGCTGTGCGGCGCCGCCGTGCTGTTGGGCTGTTTTGGATCGGCAGGCTCTGCGTGGTTTTGTTTGAGGGTGTCTGCTTTCTGCTTGCGGGATTTTTCTTTCCGTGTCAGGTTTTGGACCGCGCCTGTGCATTTAAGCAGGGCATCCCGCACTCCAAGACCAAGCATGCTGGCCTTGAAGGGAGGTCATCCTGCGTTGGACTGCAGGGCATCCTGCACTTAGGCAGGGCATCTTGCACTTCAAGACCAAGAGTTCTGTTCTTGAAGGCAAGGCATCCTGCGCTGTGGCGCCGCAGGGCATCCTGCATCTCTAAGCGCGGCGTCGCAATGCATACGCGCGCACTAGGAAACTAGACAAGCTAGAGGAGGAACCGCGCGGAGGCGTGCAATGCAAGGCCTGCAAGGCATCCGCGCGCGCCCGCAGTTGCTTCATGCCGTTTGGTTTGCTGTGCGGCGCCGCCGTGCTGTTGGGCTGTTTTGGATCGGCAGGCTCTGCGTGGTTTTGTTTGAGGCCGTCTGCTTTCTGCTTGCGGGATTTTTCTTTCCGTGTCAGGTTTCGGACCGCGCCTGTGCATTTAAGCAAAGCATCCCGCACTCCAAGACCAAGCATGCTGGCCTTGAAGGCAGGGCATCCTGCGTTGAACCGCAGGGCATCCTGCACTTAGGCAGGGCATCTTGCACTTCAAGACCAGGAGTTCTGTTCTTGAAGGCAAGGCATCCTGCGCTGTGGCGCCGCAGGGCATCCTGCATCTCTAAGCGCGGCGTCGCAATGCATACGCGCGCACTAGGAAACTTGGAGACAAGCGGGGGGAGGAACCGCGCGGAGGCGCGCAACGCAAAGCCTGCAAGGCATCCGCGCGCGCCCGCAGTTGCTTCATGCCGTTTGGTTTGCTGTGCGGCGCCGCCGTGCTGTTGGGCTGTTTTGGATCGGCAGGCTCTGCGTGGTTTTGTTTGAGGCCGTCTGCTTTCTGCTTGCGGGAATTTTCTTTCCGTGTCAGGTTTTGGACCGCGCCTGTGCATTTAAGCAGGGCATCCCGCACTCCAAGACCAAGCATGCTGGCCTTGAAGGCAGGGCATCCTGCGTTGGACTGCAGGGCATCCTGCACTTAGGCAGGGCATCTTGCACTTCAAGACCAAGAGTTCTGTTCTTGAAGGCAAGGCATCCTGCGCTGTGGCGCCGCAGGGCATCCTGCATCTCTAAGCGCGGCGTCGCAATGCATACGCGCGCACTAGGAACCTTGGAGACAAGCCAGGGGAGGAACCGCGCGGAGGCGCGCAACGCAAGGCCTGCAAGGCATCCGCGCGCGCCCGCAGTTGCTTCATGCCGTTTGGTTTGCCTGTTGCGGCTCCGCCGTGCTTTGGCTGTTTTGTCGGCAGGCTCTGCTTGGTTTTGTTTGAGGCCGTCTGCTTTCTGCTTGCGGGATTTTTCTGTCCGTGTCAGTTTTGGACCGCGCCGTGCATTAAGCAAATCACCCGCACTCCAAGAACGAAGCATGCTGTCCTTTGAAGGCAGGGCATCCTGCGTTTGGACCGCAGGGCATCCGGCACTTAGGCAGGGCATCTTGCACTTCAAGACCAAGAGTTCTGTTCTTGAAAGCAAGGCATCCTGCGCTGTGGCGCCGCAGGGCATCCTGCATCTCTAAGCGCGGCGTCGCAATGCATACGCGCGCACTAGGAAACTTGGAGACAAGCTGGGGGAGGACCCGCGCGGAGGCGCGCAACGCAAAGCCTGCAAGGCATCCGCGCGCGCCCGCAGTTGCTTCATGCCGTTTGGTTTGCTGTGCGGCGCCGCCGTGCTGTTGGGCTGTTTTGGATCGGCAGGCTCTGCGTGGGTTTGTTTGAGGCCGTCTGCTTTCTGCTTGCGGGATTTTTCTTTCCGTGTCAGGTTTTGGACCGCGCCTGTGCATTTAAGCAAAGCATCCCGCACTC